>VXAC01007785.1:695535-724912 GCA_013399225.1 Rhipidura dahli
AAAAAAAAAAAAAAGAAAGAAAAAAGGAAAAAGAGGAAAGCAGCAGGTAACCTGATCCTTTTTTTTCAGCTCTTCCACCTGCCGGAGCTGCTCTGAGGTGAGCACAATTTCCATCCTCTGCATGTCCCTCATCAGCAGCCGCTGGGACTCCAGGAACTGGTCATTGGCTTTCTGCCACGTGTGTTTCAGCTGGTTGTGCTGCTGCCTCTCTTGCTCTAGGAGATGGCAAACTAGATGCAAACAAAGAAAAAATTCTTCTGAGCCAAAAGTGGTTAAATATCTTTTCCAAAGAGAAGCATTTTCAGGAATAAAAGTAATCATTGTTCTAATCAAGATCAGTCAGGTTTTGTTCCATAACTCTTTAGGATAATGTCTTATTTCAAATATAATTCCCTTAATTTCCAAACCTGGCTCATGATTAGGGAAGTATTACTGGCAGTTCAAGGTTTCCCAGTGAGAAGACTAATGCCACAAGTTCATTCATGAATTCTAACAGTTTTGGGGTTTTTTTAGTGCTGGGTTCAGAAGACTGTCTTCTACATCCCTCTTTATTTCAGCAGCAGGTTCTGGTTTCCACTCCTCTGCAGTGACTCTGGGCTGTAGTGCCCTCCATGGATATTTGCACACCCACTCCAGCACTCAGCACTGACAGACCTCAGGGAGCCAGGTCTACACATTATGGAAATAATGCTCATAATTATGCACAAATACACACCTAAAACCACCTCAGTAAGAATGAAACTCACAATGCTTTAGGAACTTAGCAGATACTCAACAACAAGCCTTGAGGGAATGAATGACTGCTGTTTTTCTGTCAGAAGGGAACTCCACATTCAACTCTCCTGCAAACATTTTAAGGCCTTTCACATTCAAAAGTGCTGCTTCCCCCTCCCAATTCCTTTTAATCAAGTTCAAGTAAGAAGTGATAAAAGAATTAACAGCTCCATTGGGTTTTGCATCCTCAGTGGAGGAGACTCAAAGGACTATTATTAGGTAGATGACCTTCATGCAGCTCCTTCCTCAACTTCTCTGCATCTTCTTGCAGGACTGATTTTTGTGTGTTGAGAACAGCCACGTACATCTCCAAGTCTGTCCTACACGACTTCTCAGCTTCCAAATAATGGTTCAGTTCTTTAACCTGAACGAAAAGAGGGAAATAACCAGCTCAGTGGGGGAACACTCTCAGACATTTCCTTCTTGTTAGTTACTGTGTTGCCTGTTCAGGTAATGCAAAGGTGCTGAAGGACTAGTTTATTTGCAGAAATCACAAATATTCAACTACCAGCGTGTAAGTAGTGCTTGTAATTACTTCTGAGTAAGTTACGCCTTATAAATCTGCTAAGTCAAACCCATCAGTGTATCACACTTGTAACAACTGGATCACAGCAGCAGCAACACTGAGCACAGAGATGGTAAAAAAGGGAACTATCTCCAGAAAGCAGACAGTGATGTGATCTTTTAATCAGTGCTGATAGCCAGGAACTAAATAGCTGATAAGTTCTGATAAGCCAAGAACTCCTTAGTTCAAAACAGAAAAATCATAGTAGTCAGAATAAATGACTATGAGGCAAGCTTGAACTAAGGAGAAGAGAGAAAACTTGTGGACAGACAGGAAAAGAAACTTTCCAACTCATGAAAGACTGTTGCAAGAAGGAAAACCTGTCAACAAAGAGCAGCTATATCAAGAAATACTGAAGAAATATATTTGGATTTTCTTCTTTTTTTGTTGTTTGTTTGGAGTTTTTTTTAATAGCAAAGCTAACATAGAACTGAAACAAGTGTCCTGCAGAATCTCCAGTGAGAACCTTTTAAGACAGGGTTACATAAACATCTGTCAGACGTGATGCTTGGAGAAATAGATCCCATCTTGGAACAAGGAACACAGTGGAAGATTTCTTTATGGCACTATTTAGTTTTATGGTTTGCTGAGTCAGAAATCACAGGAGGTTTTATCTTAAGAGGAAACCAAAGCCTTCAGGCAATTCCTAACTGGCTCCACAGAGCTGCTGCTCATCCTCCTCAGCAGAGCACAGGATGTGCCCACACCAGGCCAGGGCTCAGGACAGCCTTGGGCTGTGACTGCCACTGCTGGTGGGGACAGCTTTCCTGCCCTAGGATACCAAATCTTCCATCTGCTAGCCTTTAAACCTTTGAAATGGGAGTGTCTGACTCTGTGGCTGCGAGTGTGACAACAACCTAGAGGCCAGGTGGCTGGGAGAGGTGCAAAGCAGGTATTTTTCTAGAGCTTTTTCTATTACTACTAGACCTGAAGCTGTGCAATTTATTCAGAACACAGATCCCCCCCACACACTGCAGCCCTCAAAACAGAAAGATGCAGAAATGTATACAGGCCAAACATGACATCTGAGCTACAGGGATGACAAGAGGGGCACCAAGAGTTTCCCAATACACCTTTCCCTCTCTTATAGAATTTGACTTGTCTGCATCAAACTAGCACATTGCAAGATATAAATCAGGATCCAGTTAGAGCTCCACCTCACCTCTGATGCTGCTTTTATTTTTTCTTCAGCTTCTGCCAGTTTCTCCTTTAGGGCTGCAATCTCTTTCTCCATGGGCATCACAACCGAGCGCAGCTTCTCGGCATCTTCCTGAGCCTGAGGTTAAGACAATAAATTGTAATAAATCATCAGAATTTTCACAACAGTTCCCACTGCTGGAGACATTTGGAGAAAATCTTTACATCAACAAAAAAAGCTGACTAAACTTCCACTTTCAGTGCTCATCTTACTGCTATTCATTCAGTTCAGCAGCCATCTCTGTGACAACAGGCTGTTATCATTCCATTTACAGAAGGCAACTAGATTTTAAATCTGTGTATGGGTTAGGCCACAAATACCTGTTTTAAAAGGGAACGTTAGCAAATCTATCCCTCTTGATACCTGGGAGAAAGTGTATGGATCAAGCATTTTAAAAAATGTGTGCTTTTCTGTTATTAAAGGCTTAACTGTCCCACAACCTCCAGCCACATAGCACATACGAAAAAAACCCAAAATAAGTGCATGATGATGTACTGACCATGCAGTTACTTACTCAAAAAGTTAAAAGCAAATGGAGCTGCACAGTAATGTCCAGTGTAGCTTAGTTCTCTTTTAGAAGATCACTTTTCAACTTTACTACTGACACAGCATCAGGTTTTGGTGTTACTGTACTGAATATTTCAAACTATATATAGACAATTTATCCCATGATTTTTTTCAAAAAGTAGCTCTGAGAAGATCAAAGAGCAAGAGAATCAAAGGACTGTTTCAAGGAAAGGGAAAAAAAAAGGAAAGACAGGTAAAAATAGCAAGAATTAAAATGAGAAATAGCATTCGGGGTTCAAATCCAGAACTGCTCATGTTAATGCGTGGCCACAACATCCCCATTTCCTAAATGCTCTGCCTTTCCTCCATGGATGCACAACAGACTTTGCAAGTGAAAGGAGCAGCTCCCACAGACTCCCCAGGAGCCAGCAGAACACAAATACTTGCTGCAGTAAAACTCTTCAAGGCACAGAGAATTCCAGCACTCCCATTTGGGCTGGCTTTGTGCACAAGGCTCAGAATGCTCAGTTGCTCTCTGTCTTCTACTGGAAGAATCAGCAGGGGAGGGAGGGCAGGAAACTGTGCCCCAAAGCTGAAGTCTCAAAAGATGACACCTTTCATAACCTCATCAGCAAAGACAAACAGTAAAAGATGACACTCATGCCTGGTTTTTTTTTCTACTAGACTAGAATGCAGGTTTTAGAGGTTTGGCTCGTTTGACTTTCAGTTTGTGGTGAGTTCATTGACAACTGTTTCTGAGCAAGACTTTCAGGAAGAGAAACAGAAAATATTTTTAACCATCGAGGTTTTCTAACTTAAAATTAATAGACAAAATATATTATTGCAATACCTGTCAATTATATAAAAACAGTATAATTTTAGAGCTTTGCAGAAAATTCTGAACACAACACAAAACTAGATTTCTTTATGTTTCATTTACTTCTGCTACATTTTGTCACTGCTGGAGCACCAATAAAAGCTGTGAGGAAAGCAAGGCACGTCACCCAGCAGTGAATTCAATACCAGGGACATGTGACTGTCACACACACACCCAAACCCTGGAGCTTGCAGCCAGCAACTCAACAGTCACACTTCTCAAACAGATGGGAACAGGAGTTCCACTTCAGACATTGCTTTGTATTTCATTTATCATATCAGTTCTGTTCATTTAATGCTACCTATAGCTGGTGTCTATGGACTAAATACACCCCAACAGTTTCTGGAGTGTTGAAGATGTTCTTTTCTAATTATTCATGACAACTGCAGCAACATTTCACTGCCAGCCTGGTTTCACATGGCTCAACACAGAATACAGAGCAACAAATGTGCCTGTGTTGGAACTAAGCAGTTCAGAGAAACAGTCAGAGAGTTCTCTGAAAGCAAAACCAGACTGAGAACAAAAACCAACTGGAAAGACAAAACTGTATCACAGTCCACATAGAAAAAAATTACTCCAGCTTTTACTGCTTGGTAAACAGAGCTGAAGTTTGACACTGTGGTTGCAACACATCATAAGGATCCCTATTAAAGGTCAGTGTGATCTTGAGCTAAACACTCAGAACAGCCTTTCTCTGCTAACAAAAGGACTGCTGGACCCTAGGTCTGGACATAAAGACTTACTGAGACTCCAAAATCAAGGTTAAAGCTCCACTTAACCTTTCAGTAAAATAAGAATATCTGTTGTGTTGCAAAATGCTACTTAAAGATACTGTCACATGTGGCAAGAGGTGCCTCAGCACCAAATTTCCTGTGCTAAGAGGTGTTACTCAGACTCTGCCAGAGGTGTGATACTTAAAACGTTTATTTCCTTCTAACTTTTTATTAAACTTAACTTGGCTGTCAACGGCCACAGTTTTACACATGATCAGTTTATCTTTACTCATTCCTTAACCAAAAACCAAGCACCCAAACCACTTCTGCCCCAGCAAAACCTGCTTCCCCCAGCAGAGGGGCTGCAGAACACACTGAGGGACCTGCAGACCACAGCAGGAATATGACTCGGTGCAGAGATAATGCTAAAAATGAGTCCAAGTCATTTTCAAAGGAACAAACACCTGACAGGAGAAATCCCAAGTAACATTATCCCTGAGTTTGTTCCTTAAAACTGAGACAAGCGGAAAACACACAGACACAACTTGAAGATTCTCATTAAAGCAGAACTAAACAACTTAAAAGTCCTCTAAATTTATCCCACTGCTCTTCACCATTATCAACAAAAATAGCTTGCTGTAGATTAGACTTTATGGCCAACTCTGTCACAGAAATCTGATTATTGTTCCTTTCCAATTTCCCCTCTCCTCACTAATAAGCACACTTCCTAATGGGAGGCTTGTCCTCTCCTCCTCTCTCTGCACACAAAATACCTGCTCTGCAGATTTCTTCTACTCCAAGTTTGACAGAACTGTGCTAAGAAGAGTATTTATATTCATCACAGCTCCAACAGCAAAACAGATCCTTTCTTGAACAGAAAATGAGGTCTGACTGAAAGAAAGCAAAGTCAAATTTTGCCAGTGGCCAAAGTTTGGGCACAACTCATCCCCACCCAGCTGTTGTCCAGGGTCAGCCCAGTCATTACCCAGCAGAGAACTGGCAGGGTTCATGCTGTTGTGGTAGATTGCTTTGAGCTTCTGTGAAAACAAAAACCCCCGACCTACCTACCTGGTATTACAACCCAACAAGAAAACGGATTTTTTATAAATCACCAGCAAATGTTCTGAAAGATTGATCACTAGGTGAGCATGGTAATCATTAGGTCAAGGTATCTACCTTTTTTTGAGTTAGGAAAGGAGATTAAGAACACAAAGTTACAAGGTTTTCTTAGAAATCGTTGCTTATGATAAAATACACACAAATTCTCTATAGAAATTAGCAATTTGCAATTTGCAATATATTTACATGGAAAAGCAAAACAGCTGCTTCCAGACAAGAGCATGGGTTCTACCAGACATGCTCTTTCTGACAAAGAGAATATCAAGATGGAATATAAGCATTGCTGGCTGCAAATGCCATTTTGCATGAGGAATTGATCACAAGTCTTCAAATAACACATCCCAAGTGATCAAGAAAATTCCTGTTTTCACACTGTCTGCTGACACATGAATATTCATTATTTTGCTGGCCAAGCACACCTTTTCAAGGGCTTGGGATTTGCTTGTTTGTTTTTAGGTAAAATTGAATGTCCTTTTCCTAATTTTGATTTAATTCTTAGTCTCCTTGAGGAAAAACCTCACAGGTTTAATAATAACAAAGAAGATTAAAACCTCATGCAAAGCAGTTTAAACAATTATTTCAAGCTGCACTCTGAAAACCAGATTACCCCCTCCCCCTTCTATTACATAAGGTACATGTTCTAGGCTTTACAGGCCTAGAAAGCTTTCCAAGCTCCTATTAACCAGAGATTCATAAACTGATCATTTTTTCATTTAGAATCACCAGGGATCTTTAATTCCCTTTTAAAGGAGTGTAGTTGAAAATGCTATTTATCTGCTAGGCTAAACTGCTCTAGGAAAGGCACTGGAGTTTAGGTGAGCTGTGCTGCCACGCCAGCAACTTGCAATTTCAACATACATGATCAGTAAATTCAGATTAAAAATCTGAATCACTTGAGAGAGATTGTTTTCTGGAAGTGCTTATTGGCAGTTAGTTGGGAGTGCAACGCTGGGAGTTTTACACTATGAACTCTGCATCTTCTGGGTTGTTCCTACAAGACTCATCACACTGATCCAGTTTTGAACCTCCATTCATCTTCAACCAAAGTCTTTTTTTTCCTTAACAGGACTAAACCCTTTTCTTAAAAACAGTGTATGTCTTACACTTTCAGTGGGATTAGAACAGGCCCTGACTCTTGCCTCTGAAATCAAGGCTACATGAAGAGCAGTCCCACTTAACACTGACAGCAATAATGCAACTACAACTAGAAACAGCCATGAATCTAAGTCTCAGAAAAAGAATTCCATTTTGCAACACTAATACTGATTGCTTGATACAACATATTAAAAATAGCCAAAATGTTTCTCATGTGGAATGTTTGTGATATTCCATACTGCATTCCTTCTGCTGACAGCAAGCAGGAACAAGGACATGCAGTGATGTGGCAGATTATCAGATATTAGCCTATTCCTCCATTGAATATAGGTTCAATCACTACTTTGTCTTAGAACACCTGGAAGACCAAGGTAAGACTGCTAAGATGAGAAATTAATGAAAATGCAAGTTACTATAGTAAGATAAACAATGATTATAAAGCAGTGATCTATTATGACAGGTTCAATTTTCTTCCTGCCTGAAAGAAAACATATCAAATCTTCAACCTCAACAAAAAAAAAATGAAAATCCAAACTCAAGACAAGGCACCTCAATCTACTTCTATGAACTTTTCTTAGTTCACAGAACTAGATCTTTGAACAACTACAACAATATCTGTCCATACTCCAGAGCAATTCTTTCTCATCATCTAGAGCCTGTTGCTTTGTGACAACAAGGTTCTGTACTTCCTAGGGAGGCAGCAGTACTGAGGCTTACTCTAAAGAGGAAAGACATCTTAGTTATTCTGAGGTTTTTAATGGGCACTTTCAGTTTTTAAGACCTGGCAAAAGAAAGAAAGGTACAGAAGTGTAAAGGAAACTTTATAAAACTGCAGTCAGTCCAGGAAAATCTAAAGGTGGTTTTACTTAAGCTCATTTGACATTATGACTAGTGACTTTACAAGGCTGCCTGCTTTTACAAGCTGAAGGCAAAACGTTACCATCTTCTCAGGTGCAATTCTCTCACTGAATCCACATAATTAGGAACAAAGCCTTTAAGGCTTCAAATGGATTAGGTCATGATGACTTCCATGAACAAAGGCGGGCAGCTGGCAGGAGCAGGCTGTGTGAATTGCTGAAGAATTACAGCAGGCACAGGAATGAACCCATGTGTGACCCCACGGGCCTATCTTCAAACAGAAACTGAGGAACTCCATTGCAATGTACCTTTTTCATTTCATTTTCTAGGTTTTCTTCCTCCTGGCCCTCGGAGAGTCGCCTCCTCAACTCTGCAATTTCCCGCTCCATGTTCTCTCGGTACTGGTTCCACTGAGCTCGCTCTTGCTCCATCCTGTGGTGATACTGGAGCTCATAGTCACGAACAGTCTCTAGAAAACAGCATTTTCAAAACTTATTTTCAATGTAAGTTAAAGAACAGAGCTTTAGGAATTCCATCTCCAACCAGTCAATGATTTACTATAATTAATCAAAATTAGGACAATGATGAACTCTCCCTTCCCTTGGACTCCTGCCCCAAAACCCAAATACGTAAGCAAAATATCCAAAGGAACTGAATTTCAATTAGTACCATCAGCAGAAGACAAAGAAACAAGCCCCAGAAACTGTGCAACTCCTAATTTCAAGGTAATGTACATGACTAACATCCTGTTAACAGCACATTTTGTACATCCAAACAAATGATCAAAACCATTAAAAAGGTACTCCAAAATGCAAAGAAATTCAAACTTTTCACATAGCTTCCATTTCCCCAGGATTGACACTACCCCTCTCAGGTGAGGAGCTGTCTGTGTTTACACAGGGACAGCAGCTGGCACGGCTGAGCCTTAATCTAGGTTCATGTATCTGTGTAGATCAAAAGTAAACAGACATTTGTGTACTCAATATACAGGAAGGTTTGTCTGTTCTGGGTGAAAAGCATAATGAGGTGATGGAAAAACTGCCCACAGCCAACAGGCTGTAGGCTCAGGATAGAGTGATCCTGTTTGTGGACCTTTAAGAAAACAGACATTGGTGGCAACAGCCTGTTCCCAGTTCATATCCTTTTGTTCATTCACTTTGTCTCAGAAATGTCAACAGCTGTGCACCATGCAAATATAACAAGGAATAGATCAGAACTACCAAGAAAAAAACACTCAGGACTGCATATGCAGTCACTACTGGGGGGGAAGGCCCATGTGAGTACTGGAGAGACACCTGACTGTGAGAGCAGAACTGTGCTCACACAGAAGGAAAAAAGAGAATCATACTGGCAGCTTAAAGCTGTTTTCAGACTTGTCAAATTACAGGCATCATACTTATCTTCGTGGAAGGATAAGGTATCACGCTCACAGGGCCTCAAAAATGCTCTGCATATACATGAGGTTCCCATGGCCATGAATTCCAAATTCTGTCCTCAAGCTGACAATAGAAACCCACCAAGCTCTTTTTCACAGCCTTGGGAACTACACTTCATCCAGCCCTTCTGCAGCTTTCCCAAGCCATAACAATTATCCATATTCTGTGGAAGAACAGGCACAAATCCCTAAAGACATCAGGGTGGCTGATCTCAGCAGCTTGCCTGGTTGTTACCTTTCATGATGGCCTGGAGTGAAGCCACTTCTTCTTGCCACTGCCTCTTGACCTCATCGATGGCCTCCTGCTTGGTGGTCTCTGACACTGTGGCTATGGCCTTGATGTTCTCCATTTCAGCGTGGGCTTCCATCAGCTGGGTCCGCAGCTGGCCCAGGTCATCCTGGGCTGCCTGCAGCACTGCATTCTGTCTCTTCAGGTCCTCTGAAAGGAGGATTATATACATTTAGCTTGATTATAAATTCAATCTGAAGTGTAGCCCTAGTTGCTATGGCAAAGAACAGAAGAGAGTGAAGGAAGCACTGGTATTAAAACATCTACCTGTAAGGACTGAACAAATGTTGGCAGGTATCTTCAGGGAATGCTATTTCTTGACTTTGCTTGCCCTTGCCTTTTATTAAAGGAGTATTTTCTCATGGATGCAGACACAAAGCTCACACTAGATGTAACCAGGATCAATATACCTGATGAAAGCAAACTGTGCTTATCATCAGTTCTTATTATTTAACTCATTCTGTTAATGAATCTGGAAAAGGAAAGAACAGACTTGGAAAAGAGTTTTTCTCCCATTTCTGGCACCAACCTGGTGCTCAATTTGGATGGAACACTTCATATTTCTCAAACAGAAACACTCTGTGACCACTTTGGAGAGCCCACAGAAGAAAACCATGCAGCCTAATTTGCTCTTTACCAAAGACTTTGGTAAAACTGAGCTTCTACTGAGAAAAGGGATACATTCAATGGAACTCCCACTACTTCTCTAATTGTTGCAACTATAAACAGAAATTAAACTAATTTCGTATTATCCTCCTGAGCTCTCAGCTAATCTGAAACAAACAGATCTGGAAGACATGTATAATTAATTCCAAAAGCACTAACACAAAATATGTGTTTTATGCCCACATAAGCCTGTTTCAATGGCAATCACTTTTAGCAGAAACATCTGGTCAGTACACAACCTAAACCAAGCTATCTCCATGTATTTCCCTCAGGGCCAAAAAGCCAAAGGAATCCTGGTGCTCTCACCCCCATCAGATAATGTGGAACCCAGAACTAATCAAGTTCTTAAAAGGACCTTAATTCTTGTGTTAAAAAAACAAGACTCTGCAGCATTAATAGTTTTAGTTTTCAAATGACAGTATTAAAGATGGGTTCCAACAGCCCCAATGCACATTTAGGAAAGGGTCTCAGAGACAGGGAGGAAAAAAAGTTTTGAGGGGGCCAAAAAAAGAAAAGTAATTGCTTGTATATTCTCCTCTGGTGTCCTTTCACTTCAGTACACATAAAAGTTGGGGTGTTTTTTTCTTCCCCTATCACAACTTATTTTTTATTTTCTAACTCTACCAAAATGGGAGAATTATTGCTGATCTCATCAATAGTGTCTTGTATCTAAAACTTCCTTTCATCTAGCCTTAGAAACAAAGCAAAGAGGTTTGCTGTATGATCTGATCTTCATTATGCCTGTTGTATTTCTGCTCTCATAAGCTTATACAGCAGCTGCAGTCTTAATGCATTATGGTTTGGCTCTGCTTTCATATGTTAAAGACAGGAAAATCATCAGAATTAGAAATGAATCAATCTGTCTCTCAGAACAGCTATCTCTACTCTCCAATCCTTCATCAGATATTTGAGCTCATATGGTTCAAATTTTCCTATAAATTGTGTTATTGAAATAGATGCCCTTGGCTGGTATTAAAACTTTTATAATGTTTGCCTGCTTACAGCCTACCTCTGATGGGAATTTAAGACAAATGTTACATTTAAAAAAGGCCACAGAGTACAAACAGCACAGCACCCAGGCTATGTCTTTCAATTTTCCAGATCAGCTCTGGCTCAGAGAGTACACCCTGAATTCAGGAAATTAGTATTAAAACTCACTGGTGGTGTTCCTGCATGGACATCAAGTTGCTCTGGCTCCTATCCATGAGGCAAATATTTAAATTTGATTCTAAAAGTTCATTCTAGGAAGCTCAATAGCCACCTACTGAATCTCTTACATTCTCGTTATAACTGTTTAAAAGACTGTGCTTCATACAGGGATTATTTGAAGATGAAGTTCAATAAACCTTAGAATAATTCAGAGAATTGAGGACTTACCTTCCTTAGCCAAGTATAACTCCTTAAATTTTGCTCTCTTTTGATTAAATTCTTGCTCAAGTTGCTGCTTTGTGCGCAGAAATTCTGCATTGACCTTTTCCAATTCTGCAACCCGTTGTAGAAGAGCATCTAAAAATAAAGCACAAGATAAAGTATGTCACTAACAGTTACCCAGACATCCCATTCTGTGAGGCTGAGGTTTGGGGCTTACTCTTTTGAAAATATCTTTACTCATTAGCTCCGCTCTTGCCTCATGATCATCAGGAAAAGTAGCCAATCCTTTAAGGAACAAAGGAAGGTAAGTTTTCTTTGTAGCACCAAATTCTAATTAACCATCCCTGGGGAACTAGAGGAAATGTGGCAGGGAATTCTGCAGAAAACACTCTTCCAAAGAAAACCACAATTTGGTATATACAACAAAGGAAGAAATAGAAATAATTCTGGTAATGGTTTTTTTCCCCTGGGAATTTAGTCACGAGGCACAGGGAGTGTGTGAGGGCTGAGCAACAAAGCACCAAGTGCTCAAAGGCTGAGGTCAAAAAAAAAGTGACAGCAGCTCAGCCAACAGCTATGAAAGGGCAAAGCACAGGAAAACCTGTAAGCTAAAAATTAGGTGCCATTATCAATCCAGTCTTCAGTTCTGCATGCTAACCAAAAGATGGACCAGATTACACCTAAAGAAGTTTGCCAGAGGATGACCACCATCTAGAGAATTAACTGACTGTAATATCAAACCCTCCTCATTTCCAGCAGGTAAAAACCCCCAAGGACACACATACATCACACTGTTTTCCAGAATTTACCATATCAGCCCTTCATCTGGTGCTACAACGAAAGAAGGAAGAGTATGAAGTCTACAAAGACTGTTATAAGATGCTTATTATTGAAAAAAAACCCACATGATACCACTGTATGATGCTATAAAGACCCCATACAAGCACCAACCTATCTGCACGTGTAATATCAACTTCTTTGCACCTCAAAGATCTGCTGCAGGTGGCAGTTTTGTCTTGCACACCTCAGAATTCAAATACAAAAGAGAAATAAAAGCCAGATGAGCCAGGACAAAACCCATCTCCCTACTGCAGTGCACTGGGGGAAAAAAACGATCCTCTACACGAGTCTCTATGTGCCCTGCAAAAGCATTTTGTGGACATGTTCCAACTTTGCTGTGCAAAGCTGAATCACTTCAGTTATAGCCTCGACATAGCGCAGACTAGATACACAAAATATGGATCCATCAGAGGTGTCTGTGTATCCCATCCAACAGTTCCCACCACGATCAAGTAGTGAAAACACAATACAAAGGCTACACGACCTCAGCATCAAACATTTAGACTGACAAACAGCTGGAATCAGCGCTACAGCTTGCAGTGGTAAAATGCTGGATGGGCAATGCCACTGAGATGGGGAGAGTTATTTTTGGTACCAGATGACGTAGAGTAAGAGCAGACACAAACAAAAGGGCCTTTTAAGAGCACAGGTATGTTTTGCTGGTTATAAGAGCTTACAGTGCTACAAAATTCAGCTCTGTACTGAATAAAAGATACATGCAGATACAGAACTGATGAAATTTTAATGCCACTTTTTTACAAAAATCCTAATTTTGGGTTTTTTTATCAACTTATACAAACACATAGGTTTTTCTGGCCAGCAACCCCCATGTGGATAGTTCAAAGCCAACTGCACAGGAGTGTTCTCCAGAAAATGAAAGGAACCTGCAGCAAAGACAAACTGAGAACAAAGCTTCAAGTGAGTTCAGAGAGTGCCTGGATTAAACAGCACACGCGGAACCAGGTCTGGGTAGGAAAAACACTTCCCAAGGTTAAAGGTTTACCTTTGATCTCTTGCTGAAGTCTTGCAAAGGGAAAGGTTTTGCCTGTGCTCCCACTCCCCCAGCCCTGTGCAGGGCGATACAGAGCCTGCAGCCACCATGGCACTTCCTGCTCCCACACCCTGTGAACAGCCATGCTGGCCCTAAGGAGCTGGCTTTGAGCTCAGCTTCAGCTCCTGAAGGGAGACTCCTGCAGGCACTAGAGCCTAAGGGAGATGTGTGCCAGGGCCAGGGGCAGGTGGCTGCACCATGCAGATCCAGCCAGGCAGCTCTGCATACACAGGTACTGCCCTGGAGCCATATGCACACTTTCCAACTGAACAAGGAGGAATCTGGACATTACTCACCTTGCACACACTCTTTTGAAGACCACACAAATAAACTGCTTCATTCTACAGTTAGCAATCCTGAAAGTTAAATCAACTGTAGACATCAGTCAACTCTCCTGACCCCAAAGATGACTCGAGCACTCCTTGTTTACTTGATTCCCTTTCTATCTTCCTTCAGCAGAGAGACAGCAGCAGCTGTGCTGGTGCTCCCATCAGAAAGTGCAAAGCAACCAAGCTGTATTTCTTCTGAAGGTGTGAGTTGCTTCTGCTGAGGATGGAAGGGCAAGAGGACACCACGAGAGCAGAATGTTCAAGTGCTTTAAGTTGAGGAAACAACAGACTCACCCTTTTTAAATCCTCCCGCCCAAACACAAAGAGGGAGGGCAGAGTCACCAAGAAGGAAAATGAAATTTAAATATTTACATTTTTACAGTATTCCCCCCTCTCTGCAGCCTGTCAGTTATGTCTAAAAGTAATAAATAAATAACTGAATAATCAACCCCTACCACAACTGAGATCTGGCAGCTGTCAGGGCCAGCTGCAGACATTCAAAAAACAAGCAGTTTAAGATCTCAACTGCAGGTCATCCATCACTGCAACTGTGCATCAATATTGTTCTTTCGATTCTATACTAAGTTTGAAGTGGTTTTGCCACCTGTGCTACATATACAGCTCAGGACACATCTCAGCACATTGCCACTGCAGTGAGACAAGACACAAACTTGAGGACAATAGGCTATATAGGTCAACATCAGCCCCCTCAAATGCACCTGCATAGGAAATAAAAGTGAAAGAAAGTTTATTTTCTGAGACACCCTAACAACTACCACCATTCTGCTAAGCGATTAGGTTTGCAAAGAAATTATTTTCTTCTTCAGAGGTATAATTTGTACAAAAGACACTTCCCAAAATGCAAGCATGATCCCAAGCCCAGAGTGCCAGGCACAGGTGCCCCCGGGCTACATGGCACAGATTGAAGTCCACCTGGAAATGCACTGGAGTCAATGGCAGGAAATGGACTCATTCACAGATTTCCAACTAGGCCTTTGTCATTTATCACTTAATTTTCACTCTGAATTTAGGTCCAGGCCTGTAACAGAGCTGAAAAAGAAAACTTATTTGCCACCATAGGCTATCGACTTAAAACCAGCCCCAAAAGCAAGACGCGCATTTTGCAGTGTCAGTGTTCCCTGAGCTGCCAGGCGCTGTTCCCATGCTCCCAGTCCCAGCTATCAATGTTTAACGATGGATGAGGGACAGAGTAAACAAAGGCGAGAGATGGGCCGCGCCGGCGGAGCCGTGCCCGACTGAAACGGGAGCCGGTGTCACACACGGCACAGGCACGGAACACTCCGTATTTCCTCAGAGCAGTAGTGTGAACACCTAATTCCCTATTTAGGGCCCTAAGTCATCAAGAAACAAACAAAAACCGTAAAGAGCCAATTGCTTAACTCCTAAAACAGCACTGAGAAAACTTTAAATTGGAATTGATATGCCAAACTAAAAAAAAAAAAAAAAAAAAAACAACCAAGAAATCCTTCCGGCCAACAATTTAAAACAGCATTTTTTCACAGATTATTAGGCCAAAAAGACTACAGATGACAGAGTTGGAGGTGCCAATTAAATCACAACCCAGATTTTGCAAAGACACTCCAGGTCAGACACAGGGACCCCCATCTCCTATGGAGCACTGACATTTACAGCAAAGCACAGTGAATCTCATGTGCCTTAACAAGGTAGAAGAACTCAAAAGAAGGACAGCAAAATCCATTTCAGAGTGGACTCATCGATTTACAGGAGAACTATGAAACTGCTGCAATACACAAAGAGAAACTCTAATAAAAAAAGATACAGCTTTCTCTTAACCCACTGCACAGCAAAATTCCAATTCTAGGAAAACACAGGAACAAACATTTCTCATTATTGACTAGTTATTTATATGCTGTTCCACAGATCAGTTCCAAAAAGGATTAAATTTTATGTATGACAGATTCCAGTTACACAAACATGTAGTGATCATTCCAGAACTAAGACAGACAAAGCTGATTATCAATAAGACTATTTTTGAGTACCAGGTCTATTTATAAAATTAATGCCACAGAGCTTTCTGCTTGATATTTAAAGTGTCAAACATGACATCAAGAGTTCAGTCCAACATAGCTGAAACATGAAAACGGAGCAGAAAAAAAAACTACATGCACAATCAACTTTTTGGAGAAAAAAAAAATTGTTTCTGTCCTTTTCTACCCTTCTTTTCCTGTCATGACTGCTTGAGACAGGAGTATGGAAAAATACTGTTTCTGTGAGTATGTGTTTCTACTATGACTTTCTACTATTTTCTATGAGCACTAATTTTCATCTATCGTGACATCATATTGGAGCCACAACTATAAACTACTACATAAACTTTTAATCTAAGTCTGCCACCAGATCATGCATAGAGACTGCAAAATGCTTTTCTTTATTTTATTCAAACAGGATTCAATGAAAAAAAGAACAACCAACCAACCCCCTCCTCCCTCCCCCTTACAATACACTCCAATCCAGCTGTTTGCATGAGGCACTCAGAAGCAAAGGAACAGATTTTGGTTCTTTGAATAAGCATTTTAAAACAGAAGCAATTCCTGACTTATGAAATAGGGGTTGCTTTATTTGCAAGGAGCAACATTTGCCCTTACAGATATTCAACAGCAGCCAATCAAAATGAAGAGGAAAAAAAAACCAAAACAGGAAGAAAATAATTACTTGCTTTTCTCAAATTTGCATTTACAAGCATCAAGCATTTTATTTACAGAACCAAATGGCTCAAGCTCACTGGTCACACACTTTCCTTGTTTTACTTGAGGACAGAGAATGACCCCTGACTTCTCACTTGCCACCTTCATTTTCAGAGCAGCACCAAACGCCTCCGACTGTCACACCTCCTCTTTCAGAGCATTTCACTGCATGCAGCAAGGAGAACTCAGAAAGGGGAAAACCAGGGGGTTCTGCCCCACAGCTGTGCCCTGGCACAGTACTTGCTCCCCAGGGCTGCCAGCAATGAGCTGTTCTGCAGAAGGAGCTCAGGCAGTTCCCCATTTCGGGCAGTGCAGCTTTCAGACACTGCTGCATTCAATCCAGCCATTTCTGGCTGATTGTACAGCTGAAGGTTATTTGACATCCACAATTTGTTCTCTGTTGACTAAACATGCACAGGTTAACAATCCAGTACCAATTTAAGGCCAAATCCATAAAAATTCAGTGTTGCTGACAAATGCAGATATCACCAGGCAGAACTGAGTCTTGCTGCATCATATCTGTTACAGAAGCTTTATAATTATTGCAGTAAATCAGCAAGTGCAGGATCAAAAATATTCAGCCGAGCATTGCATGTCACCAACATCTAACCACATTATAAATACTCGGTTAACATCAAGTGGAAGTTTGCAATGTATTATTAATTGAAAGTAATGTTATTTTTAATTGAAGAAGAATGACAAACTTCTTTCCACTATAACCTCTAATCTCAGTAGTGCCTATTCCTACTCTTTATTTTTCTTTTTCATGCTAAACACTGTATGACATTCTACATTAAGGATCTTAGAAAATGAAAAGCTATCGCTAAATTGAAGACATTAAAATCTGAAGAAATTCAGATGTTTGAATAAATGGGAAGACTCTCTTCTATAATACAATCAAGAATCACGGAATGGTTTGGGCTGGAAGAGACCTTAAAGATCATCTCATTACAACACCCTGGCTTGTGCAGGGACACCTTCCATTAGATGAGGTTGCTCCAAGCCCTGTCTAACCTGGCCTTGGACACTTCCAGGGATGAGGCAGCCACAAGATGAGAACACGGAAAGAAGGGAAGAGAGAACAAGAGTCCTTTAACTGCCTTGATGAAACCTGCAGAGATAAATAGCCATATGCAGTAACGACTAAGTAATTTCCCCTGAAGTATATTTACACAGCAAACATCTTCATGCACAATTACAAGGGGAAAAAAAAGGCCAACACACAGTTTCTCCTTCCCCATTTTTTTTCCACTTCCACTTCCCACTTTTTCTCCCTTTTCACAGCACTCCCAATGTGTTAACTACTTCCTTGCTTTGTTATTGTCTCTTTCATCTTCTTTCCTGGACACAAAAGCAGGCAGTTGCTTTCTGGGGTCCAAATCTCCACCTCACGACACTCCATTTCACTCAGTGAAGGAGAATCACACCTGACTGCCAGTTTTGGTAAGCCCACTTCATGTGACAAGTAATGCTCTTCTATACACTTAGTCATTCTGACCCCAGGTTAACTTAAGTCTAGTTTTAAACTGATGCTTAGTTAACCATTATTTACATTGGACTGCAATGGAACAGTGCTCACTCACATCAAGTATCACGGGAATGCACTTAAATATGGATGTCCACGTTGACAAAAGTGAGCTTGAATTCTTTTTCCAAGATACTCTTTTCATTTGTCAAAAGCATAATTTCATCCCGAGGATAATCCCCTAGCTCCATCATTATAGCCTGGCTTTTTGTACATCCCTTCTCATAGTAGCTGGTTCTCTCCTTTTAATGAGGCTGCCATCAGAACTCACAGTGCACACAGTATTCTCCACAGAAGTCCCAACTTAACGCACAAGGAGTTTTACCACCATTAGTTTTCACTCTAATTCATCTCTGCCTTTGATGTTTTGATGAGGAGAACAATTCCTCAAGAAATTCCAGAAAAACACTATTGGTTAGCTTTTTTTTTTTCCAAGAAAATCAACCACGCTCTGTGCTTTATCAATTCTTTGAATAATTTAAATAGGGCAACAGTGGATGAATCACAGAGTTGGAAAAGTCAACCAGACAACACCATTAATGAAACCCTATGGAAAGTGTTTTGGCTGCATCCTGCTGCTGCCACCACTGAATCTCCTCAGAAATGCAGTATTGCTAAGCCTGAATGCATATCAGAGTATTTCCAAAGTCAACAGCAAGCTACAGTCTGGTGAACTTTGAATTAATCTACAGCGACAGAAAATGGAGACAACAGAGTTACCAATCTCATCACGATCACCAGGATTTTCCCTGCTCCCTAAGTGCTTGTATCTTGTTCCCCTTGCTTTAACCATTTTTCTTTTTTATATCTGCTCTTTTCAGGAGGATCAATTTGGGAAAAAAAAAAAAAAAAAGCTCAGTGTCTCCCTGGGTTTATGAAGAAGGGGGTTATTTACTCTACAGGCTGTGGGCATTTACTCAGAGCAGTCACTGCTTGAACAAATAAGAGCATGGTGATGGCAGCACAGAACTGGGGAAGGCGAAGTTCCCAAGAACCGGGCACGTTTCTCCAAGAGGGTTCACAGCTGGATTACACCACTGCCGGCTTTAGGCCAGCCTAGGTAGATCTCTACACCCCGCAGGCACAGCCTGACGTGATCCCCTTGGCAAAGCTTTCTGAGCATTTCACACATCCGAGCTCGAACAATGCAGCTGTCAAACGTGTCACACGAGTCCCTGCCCCCTTCATTTCACCAGCCTGTCCCACCTCATTATCTGCAAGATAAACACCAACAGAAGGTGTTTTAAGCAGACAGAGGCTCCTCCAGCCTGGAACCAGACCTCCAGCACAGCCACCTATTCCCTTCCACAGCATTTGAGAACAAGTCCCCAAAAATGTCAAGTCACATATATCTTCCTGACCAGAGCAAGACTGAAATATGAATGAGTATTCGTATTTACACAGGAATATTTCTCACAAGTTTTTTCACACTACCACGTCCCATCATTTGTATGATATAACCAGAAAATCCAGAACTGGATTACACGTGGCAATTCCACTTGACAGTGGGGTTTTCAGTGTGTCTTCCCAGTAAAAGAAAACTTAAGTTGAGGATATTTTCTGTTTGAGTAAACCACCAGGAATCTGCTGTTCTGATCAAATAAAAATATTTCAGATTGAGAGTCATTTAGGGAGAGATTGTTATATGCATTTCATTATACAGAAGACCCCCTACACAATTTGCACTCTGAGCACCACTAATATAACTGTTCTCTTAAAATGTAAACATTTGCTAAACCCAGACAACAGACTGATTTTCTTTCAAGATAATTTAATTGCTGACTCATTTGCAGTGGGAGGGAAAAAAAATCCCTGTGACTTCTTATTATATGTTTATTACTTTGCCTACAGATTATTAAAGGCTGTCCTCTTCAGGCAGAAAAATGGGAATAAAGTATGACTCAACTGTCAAGAAAAAAAAAACAACCAACAAAACAACACAAAACGACCCTACTGCATTGTTCTCTTCAATGAAATAAGTTAATATATAAAAGAAAACCATTACATTAATTCCAAAATTCCCCCAGACACCACTAGTCTGAGATCTCGTGCTGTCTTGCTATTTGTCACGGGGCCAAGAATTAAGGAGCAGCTTTGAGAGCATTCAGGCTACAGACCACCCCAGGTACTCTGCTTCTCCATTTCTGAGCAGAAAGACCAAGTTAATGACAACCTAACACACTTAAAAATTCAAAGTAAGGTAACAAAAGTGAAATATAGCTCGCCCAAGAAAGTGATATGGAAGAAACCAGAAAGAAGCCAATGTTTGTGAAATTCATATAGGCAATGGCTTGTGTAATTTACTATTGCTACAGGTATGAGGACGCTACTATTTAAAGCAAATTGGCATCTTTGTAGACATTTTCAAAAGCTGAAATAATCACCAAGACCATGGAAACTCAATTCCACATGCACAGCTACCAGACAGCACTACAGTAATTTCACAGGTACCAGAAAACTTCAGAAATAGTAGCAACTCATACACAACTCAAGAGTTAATGGATGTGAACAAGCACCACCAAAAGGGAATTAACACCAGATGTCTTTCCCACTGTGGTTCCCTATCCCTTGCTACATAATTTGGCCACCCAAACTGGTACACAGAGAATAAACTGGGAAAGGGAACGGGTAAAAACGTACTTTCAAGGAATAGTAATTTTAAAAATTTAGTTGTCAGAAAAGCAGGTTGTAGGCATGAAAAAAAAAAGTGCAGTAGAGTAGCCTCCTAAAGGGTATAAATCTTAATAAATGGCCTCGAAAATATTGTTGCTAAATATATTTATAGAGACATTGTGATGATAAATATAGTATGACAAATAATAAAAGACAATTAACATCTTTATTTGATAAGGAACAGGATACAGATCCTATTATTTAAAGGTTTTTAAAGCAATTTAATAGGTTCCCTGAGAACAACAGACTAGTACTCCCCCAAGCCTCTAAAATCTATTTCTTGACAGAAAATACTGCTGTGATTCTATATATTCGTATTTTTTGTTACCACTTGTCAACTACATGAATTCCTAAGCAGTTAAAAACTAAGAAAATCCTCCTCCAGCATGAAATTTTTGAACCATTTAAAATATTCCAGGGGTATAAGCAATACAGAATGGGAAGGCTTGACTAAGCCTGCAGTTACGATCATTTTAAATAATATACTGGTGGTCATTTGACAGGATAACTCAGCGCTCCCACCTCACTGAGAGCACATGGGCCTTTTATCTCCATGCTGCAAGAGTCTTTGACAGCAGTGACAGCATCAGAGTGATACAGGAAAAAACTGGGGGGTGGGAGGGGAGTGAATCTCAAACCAGGTCCAAAGCAGATCACACCTCGAATTTGGCTGAGCACAGACCAGGCCTGACACAACATGACAATGAACACGTAGATCAGAGTAAAGTGTGAAAAAAATGTCAGAACTATACCCTTGGACTCTCATATTACTACTGTGAGGTCTCCACCCTTCCTTTATGCCAGCTCTAAAACTTATAAGGTCTTTCACTAAATTAAATAAACTAATTAATTCAGCAGTGAGTAGTTCTCAACTGGGTGACTGAGCTGAACTGGCTCAGTGATGGGTGCAATGTGCAGAGCTGGCACAAAGGAAATGATGGAAACACCACTGTGGGAGCAGGAAGAAGAGAGCAGGAGCACTTCTTTCAGCAGCAGCAACCTTCTAGACTGGCTTAGCTGCAACATGAAACCACAGCCTATGGGTACAGTCTGATAATCAGTTTAAACCTAAGTGCTTGCTGCCTGCCAAAAGAAATAGCCTGGCCTTCCTTCTGTCCCCCACTCTCCCTTGTGGCAACTGCGATTGGTGTAGTCATGCAGCAAAACTTAGTTTTTAAGACTTGATGACTGACATTTGTAAGTGATAAATGACCCTTCTCAAATCCTGATTTCCATTCAGACTCTCCAGGGGAAGCTCACAAACTTAATCGGCATTAGAAAGCAAATTCCAAAGCTCAGGTTTCCCACCAATGTTTGTACACACTCGGGTTTTGAACAAATGCAACTGAAAGTGTTTCCAGTTTAGAAGTGCTTAGACTGGTACAAAACCTAGAGCTGTATATATCAGAAAACATTTGTATTCCACAATAAGGTTAGGCTCACATTTACTCTTGCTTGAAAGCAAACATGCAGTTAGATTAGAAATTGTAACAAGCCATTATAACCCCTCCCCACGGATCATCAGCTAAATGTAATCCTCAGTGCCTCCAACAAATGTAACCTCGGTAACATCAGGAGTTAATGCACCACTTTGAGATTTAACATCTTCATCTCCAGTTTCATCTAAGACCCCAGCAGAAGCTGTGGAGACCCGACAGACAGCTATAATATCTTCACAGCTAGAAGCTTCACTCAAGCACAGAATCCAGAGTTTGCCTAATTGCCTTCCCACTAATTTCATATGGGAGAAGATCTAAACAGACATTGCAAGCTGGTGATTGAGAAAGCCTTACTTGAAACCAGTCTTTGAAAGAAAATTCAAAAGATGCAGCATATGACAGAAAGATGCCAGCCTGTCAGTTGATTTGAATTAACACAGCCAAATTTATGCTTTGCACTTCATCAAAATTAACCAAGTAGCACCACAGATAAAATGTATCTGAGAGATTTTGGCACAGGTTACTGTTAGCATAAGATGAATGTTACAATTCTTGTGTCCAAAGTCAATGGGAGTCTAATATGAACTCCAGCAGGCCTCAGGAAAGACAATTTTCTTAAAGGATACTGGACATGAAAATTTACTGTGGATGGTTAAAATACTTATTGCTTGAGCAATAACCTCTAGCCCTCCTCTGTGCTTCTTCCTGTGTAGATTAAGGAAACGACACTAAACACACAGATGTAAGGATTGTATTATACACTGTGGTTTTATTTACCTGACTGTTTGCAAGTTACTGTTTTGTTCTTTTTTTAAAAGCAACCAACCATGGTGCTGCCTCCTGATTTTGCACAGCACCGATGTAGCATAGATTAAAATAAATCATTTCTTTTGGGGAGTATTTTAATGGTGACCAGCCACGCAAATACAAAGTTACCCTGCCAAGGTAGGGGTGTGGGGTATAAACAGTTAGAAACACACCACAGTAACGGTGAAAGAGCTGTTTCTCCTTTTGTTGTGCATATTCCTCTCCATTGTTACCATTTAAACAGCATTACAAATCTTGTTGCAATTATCTGTAAGCTAAAAACATGTATTGACAAAAGATGCAATACAAACCACACAGCCTATTCAGGTCACTGACTTAAAGGCATGGGAACACCATTAGAATAGACAAAGCTGGTTTGGTTTGATCCCCAGGTAATCCTTCCCTCTCACCTCCAGGCTATTCCCTCTGGAACACACACAGTTAATGCTACCATTGCCTTACAGTTATTGATTCCAACTCACTTGGCCATGTATAACTTCTATCTGTTATTGCATTTTTGCTCCATGGTTTTACTAAAAACCACTTTCAGAAACCACAAAATACAACAAGATAAATATTAATAAAATCCCACCCAAATTTAAATTTTTTCTCAGTGTGACTCACCACAGTAAGGCAAGGTGCTTCTGGCTTCTTAAGTAACTAAAAATCAGACTGGGGTTTTTTTGTTGGTCTTTTTTTTTACTCCAAGACTCTGGTTAGTTTTCAGTCCCTAACATAGCCAGACACAGAAGACAGGGCCCTTAACTGCACACAGAACAGATCACAGCACTGCTGTCTCCCATCCTCCTCTCTTCTGATACCAACTTTCAGAACTGCTCTGATAGCCAAAAGATGGAATGCTTCTATTTTCTATTTCTGTTTCCAAGAGGCATAAGTTAACTTTCAGCAACCATTTTTTTGCCATCGGTGAGGCACTTAGTTACTTCAGTTTATAAATAAAGATACCAAAGTACTAAAGAATTAGATGTTAGCCAACCTCATGATTAGGTAACTGAAGTTCACTGCCTCAAAATTCTGCAGTCTGGTCTGAAAAAACACTCAGAACCTGAACATGAATACGGCAGGGCTGGAAAACAGATGAGTAGTTCTCTATACCAAGAGTAAAGCACAAGATCTTCCTTCCTTAGTAACAGAACCTGGAAAGCTCTTAAATAAAGAAAAATATATATCAAAAAGAGCAAACAAGCCACGATTCAGCACAGCTAGGGAGCCATACTGCTCGGAAAAGACATTTTTCACTGAGGAAGTTTGGTCATGCGAGTTTCTCTAGAAGAGGAAGATTGGAGGGATGGCTGTGATCCCACAGAGCAGAGCAAGGCCTGGAGCAGCCAAAACAAGGTCCAGGGGACACCCACAGATAGGAGGTTGCAAAAGACAGGGAGAGCAGTATTAAAGAAGCTGAGGTGGTGGCTGAGAAGGAGGGCTGAGGAAACCAGAGGACTTGCTGAAGAGCAGCAGTTGCACAAGACACAGTCAAATGACTGGGTGTTTGACCAGAGAGGGAGCAAAAACTTGAGACCAAAGAGCAAGCGAGGCCACTTCCTGCTGCTCCACTGTGTGAAGCAGGAATTGCCAGAGGAGATGGAAACAGACATAAAAGGTGACTCAAAAGCTTTTCTTTTTCCCCTTCATTGTACTGAAGGAGTCAGGCCTGGGAAGAGAAGTGCAGGATAGAGACAGGAAGGAGGGAAGAACCATCACAAGTCAGCTGAACACCAAGGGGAGTTGTGGTTAACAGAAAGAGACATGAATGAGAAAAAAAAAATACACACAATTCCTCATTATATCAGCAGTCACGCTGCAGTTCTGCATTTTTAGGGTGCTGCAGGCACTGCTTATAGAGCAACAGGACAACTCCAAAGGTTTCTCAAGCACCAAGTATCTTTTAGGTAAAAAAAAAAAACCCTCTTCCTTCTGAAAGGCACAGAAATATTAACCAAGGGTACATTGCTCACTTGTTCTTCCCATGTCAATTTACACAAAAATAACAAATGATTTAAATTTTTCCAGAGATAATTCATCATCATGCTTAACTGACTATACTATGACTAAAATGACACAATGCTTACCCTATTTATAGAATAGATTGCAGAGGGTAGTACCACTAACTTGGCCACCATAAATCAGATGCTAAAACCAACTCTGCAAGGAAAAGCCGAACCACTGAGAAGTACCAGACCTTTGGTGTGGAAGATGTTCCTCTGAAATACACACACACAATGGCTTTCATAGCACCTTGGTTAGTAAGTGTTGCTTATCAATGTTACCAGTTCTTATCTTGACAGACTTCAGTCAGAGTAAAGCTATAATCTCAACCTCGGGCCTTTTTTTTTTAAACTACATATTTGGTATTTTTTAAGAAGAAAAGTATGTAGTTAAAATATCTAAATTTAGGATAGAAAGCTTCACATCTGAGAAGCACTATTTAATAAAAGGCCTGGAGTGAAAGCCCAGCAAGTCTGCCAGTCAACCATCACCCATAATGAAGCCTATGGGATTTAGTCTACTCCCACACTGACAGAAGTTGCTTGGTTTAGCTTCTTGAAAGTTTTAAAACAAAAATCCTTCTTCAATCACTTTCAAGGGAGTGCATACAAACCAGTTGCACAGTGGGAATCCAGTCCACCCACCAAGGGCTGTGGGAAAGCAGCTAAGAGCATCCCCAGGCACCAGGCCAGGAAGGGAAGAAAACACATTACTAAGTCCATCTTTGCTGTGACAACGCTGAAGTGGCCAAGAAGCAATAAAAATGGGCAAAGAATTTATATCTTCCAGTGTCCAAAATGCAAGAAAGAGTCAGTCCACAGGTTAAAGCATATTCATTGTGCCTTCTGGGAGATCAACAGGTAATGATAAAGAACACGGTCATGGTATTTTTCAAAATTAAGAGATTTGCAATTTGACTTCAACAGGAAAACAGACACTCTGAATGTGGATAGTCCCTCATCAGAGCAAACTGACCTGCTGACCAGATCAAAACTTCCCTGGAAACAATAAGAGGTGGAAACATGTACATTCAAGGCATCTGTTTTGTTTTTGAAACCAAAGTCCACTGAAATGACAGAAAAGCACACAGCCTATTAAAAAAAAAAGTGTGAATATTTGTGTTTTAACTAAAATTTATTTTTTACTAATATTAGTAACAATTGAATAGTAATAAAACAAGGACAAAGCAAAATGAAAGTGAGAGAGGAAATTTTTTGCCTCTTGGAAAGTACCAACAATTTTGAAGTTACTCCACAAGAGATAAGAGTTTGACATTTGACAGTTGCATCAACAACGCAGAGCTGAACATCAGCACTCAAAGCCAGTCCTCTATGAACCACACCTAGCTTGAAGATGAGTATTAGCATTTTTAGAGACTTTATTTAAAAGTGATACACATACAAGGAAAATAACTAGAAACATAAAAGCACCTAAGCTTTTGTTAGTTAATTTTCTGTGTGACATCCCTGACCTCTCCACCATCATCACTCAGCCCCTGGGGTGTGTGACAGTGACAGCAAGTCCCAGTTCTTGTTGGGATCCTGGATTATCGACACAGGGACATAATGCAGACCATGGCCCTGCTGGTGGCACCAAAATCAATATGGCAACATCCTCCAATCTTCCATCCACAGACGAGCAGCTCTCTCCACTGAGAGCTGGCACAGCTCCCACCACAAACAGAGACACTTTTTACTGGCCTAAGATACTCCAGCACTGGATCAATTCTTTCTGCCAGCAAATTCTTACTAAAATATCTGATAGACTGTGCTGTTAACAGCTTATCACTGAACAATATCAATGGATATGCTAATTATCAGTCTGGCTGTACTAATGGTTTAAGTTGAGAGCAGTCAGAAGAGTTTAATAAGTGGCCTATCATTCTAATCCACTTTAATATTGAAGAAATAGTGTTTTATGTTACTGCAGTTCCTTCATTGAAGTGTTTTCCAGAAATGAGAAGGGGAATTACACTAAATCCTAAATTTGGTAACCTTACATTCAGAGAGGGCAATCACCCAGATCCAAACTAAACCCAGGGAGCCTGAGAGGTCTGAATTTTGAATATTATACCCAAAGAAAAAATATGTTGAAAAGTAAGACATTACTGCTGTTGTAATGCAATCTAGACAATGCAGATAAATTAAAATCTCCCCCAAAAGCCCCTTGACCAGGATCAGCAGGCGTTACACACCTCTTTGCAGCACAGGTCAGCATCACGAGCTCCCAGCACAGAGCACAAAGCTCTGGCAGCAGCCAAGGGCTGCCCTCGGCCTCTCTGCGATCCTTATCATACAGAAACTCTGTAACCCCACACACTGGATTAGAGGGTTATTAACGTCTCCACTAATCCAAAGTACAAAACCAGGGTAGGACACAACGCCCATTCTTTTCCTATTTCTCTGCACTATTCCATCCCCTATACTTGGGCCCATTTTCATTTCAGTACAGGCTTTAGAATAGAAGGCAAATTCTACATTAATTCCTCTTGTGTTGTTCCATAGGTTATTTCTACCACAGCAGAGAAAGTAGTTCTTTTATACTTGCTTTCCACAAAACAAATCATAGCTGATGTGTCTTGCATGAGTAAAGAATGCATAAGTTATTTAGAATCAATACAAGTAATTATAAAAAGGCATTATTTTTCCTTAGGGGAACATACTAATCCAGTTCTATTTTGTCACATGTAATCTTAAATCAGAGGTTATGCTACTCCTTTAAGCAATAAATTCAGTACAGACAAATAAAAACATGAAATAATTAATTTCTTGAATTTTCTCCACATTAAAATAGAACCGTTTCAAGGCACACTTTTGGCAAATTACAAGCAAAACCAACACAGATGAGAACAACAGTATAGTAATCAAAGTGGATAAAAACACCAAACTGGCTGCCAAAGGAGGATGGGGAGAGGAGCCATTTTGGGAGCTCCAATTCATTAGTGTAGGACACAGCAACCACTTTCAGAGTCCATCCAACTTTCAGCCCATTCCCTTATCCACAGCATCCTCATCTTCCCACAGCAAGGGAGCAGGAGAAAGACAGCAATCTATGCCGCCTGTAAGACAGACTTCACCAACCTATCAAACCACTAAATTTACTTGCACGTTTTGCCTTCTTTTTAAACAACAAAAATATATCCCACGCAGATCTTCTAATGCACTACGAACATACAAGTACCTTTCCTGGTCAAGAGGCAGCCAACATTTGTACACTGCACGGTTCCCCTGCACACCTGCAGTGAGACAGTCGGCAAGAGCCAAGGAGAAAATTTGTTGGAAGTTGTTCTGCAGCTCTCAGAAGAGCAGGCTGAAGAACAATAAACAATGGTTATTCACCACAAAGTACAGGAGAACAACCCCTACCAACGCTGACCTTACAAGCATGACAGCACAGAAACTCACCTTCCCCTCAGTGCTCTCGAAGGACAAGCAATGACTGACCTTAATGTAGGGAAAACCCCACAATCTAAGCACCTTCGTCATTAAAACTTTTAAAAAGCAGGCTGAAATCCCGAAATCCCTGGGGATAAGCACTTTCTGGTGTAACTCCACAAAAAGAAAAAAAAAAAAAAAGCCCACGCAATTCCCTAGACATGCATAATTAAGAATACATCATTGCCCTTTCTAACAGAGTGGTTTCCCAAGGAAACTCAACTGCTCTCTAAAAGAGGAGAGCCCTGGCCTAGTCCAATGGTTGGGTAATCCTGCAGGATTCTGCACATCTCTCCACTTCTCCTAAATCTACATTATGACCAGCTTCAACTTAAATTCCTTGCTTTCCCTCCCCTTCCCATACATCTCATTCAGTGAACACTGTCCCTTCAACCTCACCTTCCAAGCTAAGCATTACCTACATCTTTTTTTTAATATGCACACGGTTCTGTAACCTATTCCAAGGTAAAAAACGCTCACAATTCCTCTCAAACCAGAAACAAACAACCTTCCCACAGCAGCAACCGTCAGGTAAAGCTTAGCTTCCTTCTGCACAGGTACATACCACCTTGAGAGAAGACCTGCTATTTTCTTTGTCCTTTCCAGCAAAGGAACGCACTGCTCACACTGCACATCCCGACCTGAACCTTCCGAGGTGCCTTTTCGAAACAGAGCCGAACATCCCCCGCCGTGGCCAAATCCAAGAGGGTGTCCCACCCGACGGATGCACGTCTACCTGGCTACACCGCCACCCTTCTCCTCCTCCCCTGCCAGGGCGAGGAGGCCTCGTCCCATCGAGCCTGGGCTCCCGTTCCCCAGTAGCAGCGCGTCCTCCTCAGCGTTATCCCCGCTCCCAGCGCGCCGGGAGCCGCCCTTGCTCCACATTTACAGCCTAAAAAACCACCTGCGCTGCCTCCCGCCCCCTCCCAAGGCCTTCCCAGCCGAGCTCCTCGGGGCGCTCCCCGCTCCCTCACGGCGGGTCCCCGCTCCGTGCGGGCCCTCCGGACCCTGCCCGGCCGATCGCACCCAGGCCGCCGCCCTCGCCCGGCAGCCGGCGCGGCTCTCAGGCGAGCCCGGGG
>VXAC01007785.1:729252-745240 GCA_013399225.1 Rhipidura dahli
AAAAAAAAAAAGTGTGTTTTTAATTCCAGGTGAAGCCCTGGGAAGCATAAGTCACACGCATCTTTAAGGAGGGGCTCAGTGGTGCAGGACAGCGAGGCTTGGCTTCATTCCAAAGGCAAGTAACAGCCTTGTCCTGCTCTCAAAAGAGAAGAGGAAAACCAGAATTTATTGCTTGCACTTTATGTATTTCTAGGTTTGCCAGTTTTTGTCTACTGTTTTTCTCACTTTTTTTTTTATTGTTTAAAAAAAAGTGTTCCAGTTCCTAATTTTTAAATGTTTATTTTCCTTCCGTTGAGATCGATGGGTCATTAGCATTAAATATTGTTTCTGCAGCTAGGAGTGTTTGTAGGCTTTGGTCCTTTCTTTTTAAAGAAAAGCTTTTGGAGAAAATTTACATTCATCTAAGTATTACCATAAAGAGGCTGGTTAAAAATCCCAAATTAGTCATGCTTTTTGCTTCAAAAGTTATTCTGGAATGCAAGGAATTCAGTCTGGAACAATTACATTATTTGCAATGGTAACTTCTTAGCGAACCCTGGAATAGTTTATGTGGTTAAAAACCTTTTCAAGAGCAATTGAAAAATTATGTTATCCCATCTATTGTTTAAAGGATTCCATGTGGTGCAGTTCTTTGAATATATGGGAAGAAAATGGAGCCAAAAATGAAAATTTGGCAGACAAAAAATCGAAGTGCTTGCATTGGCCCTAAATCCAGATATATACACATTAATGATCTCATTTGAGAGATGTCTATATTAAGATCTGAAAGCTCTCTGTGTTCCCAAGGGACAAGCTCATTGAATATTGTGATATGCCATGAAACAAATCAATTTTTCTTACTGCAAAATGACCAAGGAATCAGAAATTCAGTCTGTATGAGTAACAAAGGGCACACTGAGAACAGTTTTTTGGGTAACCTTGCTCAGCAGAACATCAGAATTGCCATTGCAGAGAGGCAGAACTCTGCTTTGTGCTTACACCCCCCTTCTTGGGAAGAGCTAAAAACCATATTCCATTCAGACTGACTATACCTGCACCTACAAAGTTATCTGCACACACTGCAACTACTGCAATATCCAGTCCAGCATCTCTACTTGAATCTCTGCTGAAGCAGATTTGGACAAAGGCTCCCTCCTGCCAACTCTGTTATTGCAGCAGGAGGTCACAGCAGAGGAGAGAGGCACCAGCAAGGCCCGTGGCAATCACCACACATTTATCAGACCTCACCAAGATAACCCAACGTGGTCCAGCAGTGGGAACAACAAGAGCAGTGGGACCCCAGAGAGAACACTCATGATTTTCACTTTGTTAATGAGATTATACTTTAAAAAAACCAAAAACAAACCAAAAAAAACCCCTGAAAAAACTAAAATAGCATCAGGATTTCTGCTTCTTGAGGCTGTTTTACATGTAAGTGTTGCCTGTAGTAGCATTTCTCTAACCAACAGCCCATGTGAGCAGTAGCATCTCATGCACTCCCCTCCCTAATCTTGAGATGGCTGGTTCGTTAACCTCGATGAGATGACTCATGTCAGAGCTGCAGGACTGGGCCATTTATCCTATTTTCTTCCTCTGAGGCACAAGCAGCTCAGTTATCCCATAAATTCTAATGGTTTGCAATGCCCACTTGCCAAGAGGAGGGAGTGTTCAAGTACTGTAAAATTCATTGTCCCGTGTGTGTCGTATTAAATGGTGCAGCCAAAAGATTTCCATGTTAAGGCTTCAACAGCAGTGCTCATTTTGGAGTGTTTTATTCATCCAAGCACTGTTAACCCTCAGCTTGTCCCGTTCAGAACTGTCTTTGGAGACATTTAGAAGGAGGATACCCAAGAAGACTGAGCACTTTGTGTGAAAAATGGACCAGGCATCTGAAGAGTTGCCATAGGATTTCAGGGGATCACCAAATCTGTGCAAATCCTTCACCTGAGCAAGCCCACCCTCTGAACTGTTTAATCCAGATAGGATTGCTGGAAAGTGTAATTCAAGTCCTTCCTCCAGGTGGGATTCTTCAGTGATTTCTGAGCCTTTTCTGGGTCTGTGCTGATTTCTGTGTAGCCAGAGGTGGTCCAATCCAAATACTTATCAATACAAGTTTAAATCCCACATCTTAGGTCAGCTAGTCCAGGTGTTTCTTGTCAATGCCACCCCATCCTTATTAATCTTTTTATTCCCTGTTTTCCCTGGTTTCTCCTAAATGCTACAGTGGTCTCTCTATTTGCTTCTTTATTTTGCTAGAATGCCTTTTCCAGACCTATGTCCCTTAGATGCAGACACACGAGATATTTTGTACTTCTGTGGCACCTTCCATTGAAGAAAGAACCTTCTAGAAGAGCTGGAAGAGAAGGAATTATCTCCAATTTACAAGGCTGAGCAAACTCAGAGAGGCAGACTGATTTGCCTGGTAATGCACAAAAATCAGCAAAAGGAAGGAAAAAACCTGAACATGTATCTCCTATCTCCCTATAGCTTTTTCTGCTATAACGTATATTTCCTTTTCTTATTTATTACATCTTAAAAATACCTTCTAACCTTCTATGAATAGTAACTGAAGACAAACATAGGGTGTAAAATTAATATTTCTTAGCAGGCAAAAAGATCAAACAAACTCATTTTCTGTAAAATCTTAGTCTGATTCTCTCAAAAAGGTTTTATGCTGAGATAGCTTCCCTGCCTCACTCAGGCAGCATTAAGAAGCTCCTTTCTCCTCTGAGACCACAGGAGGTTTCACATTATGTTGTTAACCTCCCTCAGATCATCCCCTCCATGCACAATCCCAGCCACATTTACATGCAGACATAATGTCACTCAGCCCACTTTATGCCACTTACATCTCCCTTGTTGCCATGGGGAACATTGATAAGGAACCAATTAGCAAATAAAATATTTGAGGCCAAATGTGAAAGCCACTGCTTGGTGGATTTGTGTGTCACAGGCAGTGACATTTCACTTGGCATTTGTCCTTACCTAGCTGAGCTTCTTCCACTGCAGCCTCGGCTACATTCTCTGTAGGCAAAACGTGCTCTTCTTGGGATTTGGAGGTTTAGACGTGCAACTGTATCTGACCCCGGGGAATTTTTACAGCTCTCAGGAGAAGTGGGATTGTTTGGAAAGCGCTTTTGCGGCATGAAAGTGCCAAGAGCACCATCCAGTGCCTGAGCTGAGTAAACACACAAGAACTCGGTGGCTTTGGGACAGAGGCAGCTCTGCACATCCCATGGTCCAGCTGGTGGGGTGCACGAGGAGTTCACAGAAAGAGGCGACAGTCAGTTATAGAAGGAACTTTCAAGGGAAGGCTGGCAGAGTTATCAGCCTTTCAGGAGCACAGCAAAAAACCTAGAGCATCTCATCTTTTAAAGAAGAGCTGTATTCTGAGTTGGAGTTACTGAGTGAGGGAGCAAAAGATCCAAGGAAGGAGGAAGTGGAGGTGGCAATAGATGGGGCTGGTTAAGAAAAGTAGGTGAATTGAATCCATGATGGAAAGGAGCTACTTCAGAGAGAGAAAACTGGACCAGATACTTATCCTGTTGTCCTTCCCTTTTGCAGAGCTGAATCAGCAGAAAGAGACCAGGAGGGTGCACTGGCAGCTGAGAAAATAAGGGAGAAGTGACCTCAGCTTCCACTGCATGGTCTCAACAGTCTGGTATTGTTAGACAAATGTAGACAGTCCTGGATTTCAGGAATTAAAATAATCTGGAGAAAAGTTTTGCACAGATGTGTGCAATAAGTAGTAATTTTTACTGCATATGGCTACAGGCTGTTCATGGGCTAGAGAGAAGGAGCTAATAGGAGAACAAGGAGTCCATGTGGCTAAAAATGGGCACAGGCAAAAATTAATGTTATCTGTAAAGAAGTGAACCTAAATAGATGTCCAGGAAAAAGGAAGCAACTTTCCATGTACTAGTAGCTGTGCAATAATCTGGAAAACTCTAGGTGAGCAAGGATATATGAATTTTGTATATTATGAACCGGGTATTTCCTAATCAGAGATGCGGAGTGCTCCAGTTTAGCACAATATTTGTGGTAACATATCACTAATATATCCTCCCTAAAACAAGACTTTAGGTATAACTTAGAAATGCTGTAATACAAGACAGATCTTTTGTTGTGTTCAGTGTCCCCAGGAACAGCTTAGCATGTGTTTGCTCTTACTCTTTTTATATTGAACTTGCAGAGCAAAAGTCACTTCTTTGATTAATATTAAGCAGTGTTTTGTTTGTGCCCTGTGGCAGAAGTCCCCAGATGGAGTGGGTTGAGTACTGAAAACACGAGAAGCATTTAGTGTTCTGTGGAGGTCTGTTAAAGTTGTCTGAATAGAACATCTGCTATCAGGTCTTTGGATAAATCAGTTTCTGCAAGTACTTGGGCCTGCTCCGGGTCTGTGCTTTGTTCCAGCTTTACATTCCCTCTCTTCCTTCCTTGTTGCTAGAGCCAATAGATGATGGTTTATTGCCTGGTGCAACACATTAAAGTCCCTTTGTCGGGGTTTGGCAATTAGTCGAGCAGAAAGAGTGTAAAAATCACTTTGACATCTGTGGGGCTGAAACTGCAGCACCGACTTAAGATTTCCCTGAAAGGTTTTTTATCTGTCCACAAGGTGATGGAGAAAGAAGAAAGAAAGGTTATCCAGAGGCTTTGGAAAGATATTGTCTGATGTGTCTGCAGTGTGGGACCCTGTTTGAGAGCTTTCATCTATGTAAAACATGCCTGGCCACCACAGGGCCCTCGTGGGGATAGACCCACGCAACACCTCCCTGCCAGGGAAAGTGAATGCTATCCCACAGCTCAGCACTTCCAAATGCCACTGCCAGTCCAGCCTGATGTGCAGGAAAAGCTCCTGCAGAGCTGAGGAATGTGAAGGAGAAACGGGAGCTGTTGGTGTGTTGTAGGACTGATGCCACTCACCAGATGGAGGTGCCAATATTTCAGTCACACGACGCTGCACAGCCCCAGCCTTCCCAAACTCATCCCACTGCTGGGCACAGGGAGGAAGGGCAGACTCTCACATCACCAGCTGTGACTGCAGAGGTGAATCAAGGGCTGGGGCATATGGACCACCCAATTTAGAAGTGTTTGAGATGAATCCTTTCACTTTAGGAAGTATTTCAGCTAAGGGAGGCTGAGTACACAGAGCTACCGTTACTCTGGCTGAGACTTTGGACATTTGGCTTCACTCTTGGACACATTTTCCTACGAGTGATATTTTTTCCTGTAAATTTTACCAAATTTACCCTCTCAGAGGCTCTGACTCCTAGAGCTATGACCAAAGCCATGAAAGAGCACCAAATGGGAATTCCTAAATTGCACTCAGAGTGTTGTGAAGCAGCTGTTTCATGTGTAGTAACCAAGAAAAATGTCTCACAATGTAACATCTTATGCAACTAAGAAAATAAGGTATTTTGAGTTGTATTCCTTTAAAATGTCTTGCTATGTTTAAAGGGCTGGTTTTCTTCTCTTTTGTCTTGTTTTCAGGCTTGATACATCAAGAAAACTTCAGAGGAGTTATTATTGCCTCACACCAGTGGTAAGGGAAAAGAGAAGCAAGTTATTCATGTTTAATGTTTTGTGCCAGATGTTTCGCTGGTAGAAATCCATAGCTCCACAGGCACCAATTTCTTCAGGATCTGGAATGTCTGACACAATTTCTTTCTCCTTTCTGGATGGTCTGTAAAGGAAGCTGCTTGATTTTGCAATATTGAATATTCATGCTGAGAAGTTATAAGCAAAAACAAAATAATGAGAGACTAGGTCTCTAATAAGCTTCCTGTCACATGAGGCTCTGGTTGTGGTGAAGCAGATGTGGTTGCTGACTTGTTTCCAAAATGTTTGTTGAGTGGTGATTAGATTCTGTCATACTGATGTTATATCTCTGTGATCTCATTCAATACAAGTAGTTCTGCAAACAGTGAAATATTTTTTTCCTATGGATTTATATCTTGGCCTGTGTTTAGGCATGGGTTCTCTGATGTTTAATGGGATTGAGTTCATTTTAGCCAATTTCTTCAATGAGAAGTGAATAATCTGTCTTAACTTGGCTGTCTATTTTCACAGAACTTGCAAGAATTAAAAACCATAAAATTTAAAAATCGGAGTGGGACTTATGAACCAGTTCCAATGTTATTTGGGGCCAATTCATATAAAAACATAAACATGAGTCTCATCTTCTTACAAAAGCAAAAGGTAAGAATCAATCTATATTACTTTGTATTTCCATATTGCCTGCTTGATTCTGTTGTGATTTTTGATCGATCATAGAAGATATTCTTTATTTATAGAGCTGTATGAAATATAGGACTTTTTGCCACACTGAATGCATATTAAGACATCATTAATTTATACTTGTTGCAGGCCACACAAGAGGTCACATTCTCTTTATATTGTACTTGCTGGAGCATGGGAAAGAGGTGACATGTATTTTAACTTATATGTTTGCACAGGCAAGTGCAGAGAAAACTAATTCTAAAGGAAAAATTATCTATTCTATCACAAGTTCTGGAGAAGGAAACGTAGAATTAAAAGTTATCTTTTGGGTTGCTGAGTCCAGTCTTCTGCTTCTGCAGTGAGCCAAGTTCCCAGCCTTTTTCATAAACAGCTTGTGCTATTTAAAAATTTGCTCTTTTCTCCTCGTTGTCCCTCCTATCCTCCCAGTTTCCCACTTTATTTGGTGTTTCTTCCAGATTTTCCTTATTTTGATGGGAAAAAACCTTTTAATTTCCATGGTCAGTTTAGGCATGTTTTTCTTGTTCTGTGAACTGCCTAAAAAATTCATTACTTCAGGTAGCTGTGTCTGTACAGGGAATAAGGGAGGAAAACACTTATAAAAGGACAGAAAATCTACACTTGGGTAAATCCTTAAGACTCAAGTCTGTTGGCAACTAGGCTTTAACAGCACTTAGCATAAAGTGTTTGTGAATCTAATACTACCAGGTTTTTTTCTGGGACTGGCAAATGAATTATTTAGTAATGGAAACTGCATGTGCATGTTTTGGCTTCTGTAGGTTCATATGATAGAAAACTGTAAGAGTGTCTGTAGGGAACACAACTGTCCAACTTCGTGTCATAGACCCCATGTCATAACAGGACTCAGAAATTCCCATTTAGCTGAGTAGAAGAGAGAGAACAGAGTGGCAACTCTCAGCTTTTACTGCTAATGCTTTGTAAAATAACATTTATGGTCTGTAGATTCAGTTCTGTGCAGGTCTGTGTGACTTAAGATTTATTACACCACCATTTGTGCATCTCTCTCCAGTTCCTGGATATGAAAGAAATTAAAGGTCCAAAAGGTTACCTTTATGATAATAGATCCAGATATACCCAATACTTAACTTCCCTGGATAAAGGAATTGCATCAAGGGCTGGCTTGTCCTGTTAGCCTGTGACAGTGTCAGCCCTGTGTGCTGCAAAGCTTCATGGAGCCTTTGAGAATAAAAAAAGAAAAAAGCCAAGTGTATGCTCAATGGAAAACAGATGGGGTTTTCATTAGATATTACTTTTAATGATCTGCTTTAAAAGTAAAGATACACCATTCTGAGCAGAAGGGCCTCATAATAGCTGTGTTTGGGTCCCAGGCTCATTAACTTAGCTACAGATAAGCAAGACTGCAAGATCTTTGTATCATTAGAGGTTCCAGTCCAGCTTGCCTACCATTACTAGAATTCCAACCACAGCAGGACTATTTTGGAGCCTTAACGATAATTTATCCTGAAGATGTATCTTTATTTAATGATTCAGGGTTGTTATTATGGGCCTGGCAGTCAGTTGCTCAGTTTCTGGAGTATTACCATTTAACCTAGGTCAGGATAAAAATGCTGGAATATTCATTGCAGGGCAGATCTGAGGGCCTGTTCTTTACAGTCCACTTGTGTGTGACTCTCCCAGATGGTGTCACTGGCTGTGAGAGGTGACCCCAGCAGTCTAGAAAACCTGAAGATCCCTCCTAAAACGATGGACCCTGCAATCTGTGCCTGTAGGCACTAAATCAACTTTTGACATGTAAAGAACAATGCAATCCCAGGGTTTTAGGAGTAGATGCTTGCTGCCAAACCACAAGAAATGCTTTTGTCTGGAACTCATGGAGCAGTAACATAGCAATGGAGGGTGTACCCTTGTCTGTTATTCCCTCTGAGCAATTTCTCAGAGACATGTTACCAGGATTCAGATAGATTTCATGGAACTAGGAGAGAAATAGGCTTTAATTTCCTCACAAAGGGAGGGAGAGACAATAGAACTCAGCAAAACATGTGGCATTTTTTTGTTTGTGTCGGAGAGTTATGCAAGCAAAACCCAGTGCCCATCTTCAGGCAGTAGTCTCTAAAGTGAGACTCACGTGAGAAAATTTGTGGAACCTTTCTTCTGGTATGAGTTGACAAAACTGCTTTATTTCCTCTGCATATGTGTAAACACAACCTTTATCTTCAGCTGATCTCCAGCTGGGGAGTACAAATCAGAATCCAAGTTTCTCAACGTTCAAGGAAATTTGGAGCTGATCTTATGGTTCACTGCCACCTCTGCAGAAAAATACCTGCACAAGGAAAAAAGAAATAAGCCTCTTGTTTACATAAGAGAGGGACTAGAAGGATCAAGCCCAGTGACAATCTATCACAAACTGCTAATTAAACACTGGTCTGAAACCAGGTTTTTCCCTCTCTGTTAGATAACTTCTTTAACTTCCAGACTAGAGTTATTGGTTGACAAGTTTGTTCACATATAGTATTGTGCCAAAGCTGCCTTTTAGTTTAGTTTATTATAAACAACGAGAATATATTAGGTTTCCTCTGCTTTTTGTGTCTTTCAGAAAAAAAAAGGCTTGTGTTCAAGGTCAAATTATTTCCACATACAATTCAAGGGCAGGGGGAGAATAAGCAAAAGGAGCAGATGGTAAGTGAGTGCTTTATATTTAGGTTTGTGTACCTTAGTTAGAATGGTCCAGCCCTTTATCAACAGCATCCCTGCTCTTCTGATTGCTCCTGTTACCTGATGTCCAAGTAAATGCAGTCAATTTTCTTTCTTTGTGGTTTATTTGCAGACATCAAGCATACCCTTTGGTATAGTGCAGAGTGAAAAAGCCAACACTTCTTATACAATTGTTTCTTTCTTCCTTGGCCATTCAGTGGCCTTTTCCTGATTCCGTGTATCTTTCTGAGCATGGGTGGCCAAGCCTGAACACCACTTGAACAAGCCAGTCCCATCATAGTGGTGATTCCAGCACAAAGTGAGAAGTTCCCACCGTAGTTTGTGAAGAATTTTCACAGGATGAGATCTCAGCAAATTCTAAGCAGGTGCCTTTCCAAGATACCTGGTTATGCAAAGCTCAGTTACCCAAGGGGAAACTTGTCCTAAGTAAATATCCTGAGTGGATCAATGGAAAAATGCACACCTGAAGTGACAAAGGGCTTGCTTTGTACACAGGAATGAATCCCTGAACTGCTCAGAGTAGCAGCACGTGGTGTCTGGCACTCCCTGGTGCCATGGTGTCTGGCACTCCCTGGTGCCATGGTATCCATGTGTGCACGAAGAGCACTGACTAAAGCTGTGGGAATTACTGCTGCAGTGTTTCTAGCACCTTGGGGAAGGCAACTTCTCAACAAGGTAAATTGGTCTTTTGGCAGATCTTTGCTGCACCAAGTGTTCCACCAGTGAAGAATTCTGGAGAAGCAATAAGAGGAAATACAAGTGACCTCCAGAGCAAGGTACTCCTGTTGAAAAGTTGAGTAGTTTAAGATCTGATTTTAAGAGGTCCTGGATACCTTCTAGAAGTTGCTTCCTGAAGCATCTGCATGTCAGCACCCTACATATTTTAAACTGAACATGCAAAACCCCAGCATGGATGGGCACTCTTCAATGTGGGGGCCTACGTGACTCCCTTTAGTCACTTGGCAACACAATAATAGAAATAGGAACGTGGGATTTCTTATGTCTATTGTGTCCATTAGAACAATACTGCTGAGAGCAACTGAGACCAAAGGCCTGGCCTTCAAAATATATGACTTGAAAAGAAAGCTGCATTTTTTTGGTAAGGTCCAAATGTATTTCATTCAGCTTTGCTGCTACTCACAAAGTTTAGTTGTAAACAAGTCACACATCTGGGTAGCACTGCCTGTAACTGTCTTCATTATCACCAGGAATCACTGGCTTCACAATGTTCTGTGTGTGCAGAAAACAACTTGTAAGAGCTAACCTGAGCGAACTCTTATAATTGAAGAGTTTAAATATCTTCAATGACCAATCTGGACAGTCTTTAACTTTATGGATATAACACTGAAGTCTTGAAATTCTGCATTTTAGCCCTGCAGAGTTTCTCTGATTCTGCTCCCTATCAAATTTCCATGCTGACTCTTTGTCCAGACAGGTCACCTGTCCAGAGCAATGATGTATGAACTGCTTTTGTGGGAGGTGAGTGTGAATTTGAGTAGAACTCACGTCCATCTATCAAGGGTTTTGTAGCTATACAGCAATAAAACTTTGAAAATTGTACCTGTATATCATAAATAAAATGAAGTAAGCTGTCAGGATTATCATTACTCAGTGTGAAGTGACAAAATAATGTTGCACCTGAATAACTTCTGTTGAAGTGACAGGTTGTTTTCTCATTGCATGGTTGTCATATGCTGGAGAATTCTGCGCTTGGAGGCTGAATTTATTTGAATTAATTAATATTTAAAATGTTCTATGCTCCTGATTCCAGCCTCAGTTCCCAAAACCATGACAGAAAACCCACTGGAACAAATAGCCACTCAATTCCAGCATGGAAAGGGACCCACAGAATGGGACAGAGAACTTGAAGACTCCCAATTTGTGCACATCTGATACAAAGCCAGGGTTTGGAGTTCCTGACTGCTGATGGGATGATAAGGGGACATGATCTGTTCACTCTGAGAGACTGAGGACACCTGGAGAAGACTACATTTTGGATAAGTTGACAGACTTCACTGGTTGTCTGCCTTCCTCTTCTTGGAAAGGCCATTCCAAAAAGCCTTTACAAAGTTCTCAGCATGGTGGTAAGGTAAGGTCCTCAGCGCGGAAGAATTAAATAAAGAGTGCTCTTGCTTCAGGGCTGCTGTTCTCTTCTGCTCCTAAATGGTTCTACTCCTGATCAAACCCACAGCTTGCGAGCTGATAACCACATGCTCCCAGTTTCCTTTACACTTGCCTGGCACTTTCTTGGCCTCCCAAGAAGAAATCTGGACAGAGCACAGAACAGCTCCTTACCAACCACCTGGCTTCAGGCACAGGGACACAACTGCACCCCCACAGTCTGAGTAATACCAGGATGTGGCATCACTTGGAGCTCTGCAGGCTCTGAGAGCTCCAAAAGGCAGAGACCCAATGTGTATTCCTTGGCATTCTTACACCTCTCTCTTAAATGGGTGTCCCTGATGGCCTCCTTCATAAATCATTAATAAAAGATACTTCTGAATAAATACTTTCTCTGTTATCTTCTCCAGTACTAAGGATTAATTTTGCATGAGTCTATGCTCTTACTGTTTTTCACCAGTGACAGAAATTCATCTCTTGGCCAGATTTTATGAATGATGTTCCACATTTACTGTGTATTATGACCTTTTTGGATGATACAAAGTCAAGTCTAGGCATCTGTCTTTGGTTCTAACACTATTTTTCTTCTCTGATGAACAGTGTATTGCAGTCCATAGATACCTGTAATTTACAACCTTTTTTGAGTTTGAAGTAAGATCATGATTAACATTTTATATGAAGCAAGGTGGTGAACAGGAGAGTTCATTGACATTTCAACCCTGGAATCACCCAAACACTGTTTTACATTCCAAATAAAATATTTGGTGGGTTTCACACCAGTCTTTTACCAGTGAGTATCACAATGTTTCTGTTGGGGAAAACTGAATTTATTAAGGCAGTATATTTTAAAAGTTGGCTCCAGCACCACACAGCTGGCAACAAGGAAAAAGTAATCTAAGGCAGCATGTACAAAACTGTTCTCTAGTTAGACTGTGAATTTTCCAATAACTGCCTCCAACAGACCACCCTATGACACTGATTGGAAGCACAGAGAGCCTGATTGTTCAAAAGTCGTATAAATAAAACATAGATGTTGAAATGCCAACCTCCCACGATTCACCTCCAACCTATTCTTTTCATCTTTTTCTGCTTATTTTACTTGTTTCTTTCCTGCTGTCCTTCCTCTCACTGATGTTTTCCTTCAGTACCACCCTCTTTGCCTCCCAGAACCAACTGTAGCATTTAGCTTTAATGGCAGAACAGGAACTGGAACTGTTTAAAGATCTTTTAATCTTTCACCTCCTGTGCCATTTGCACAAGGACAGGCTACTCAGTACTCAGAAAAGAACTCTGAAAATAGGAAAAATAGTAGAGTAATTAACCTGGATCACTGAAAAACCCAAGAATCTCTCACTCCTGTTGCGTTGAACTAAAATACATGAAGTACTTCCTGGTTTATAACACACTTTCTCTAAAGGATGTTTTCTAAAAGACAGTGTCAATGTGGTGTCATTTCTTTGGCTACTTGGTCCAAGTTTTTGTAAATGTCTCTTGTTGTAGGCTGAAATGTACTACATCCTTATCACTATTTTCCTTACTAAAAATTAAACAAGTTGCTAAGAGTTCCACAAACCCATAATTAACTTCCCCATTGAGAACAAAAAGGATGCATTTTAGAAATGTTTTTATTGCTTTAGTAATGCATGTTACAAAAAAATTGTCTTCTGCAGCAAAACACATGAAGAACAGGGATGAGTGCAAATCAAACAAATCAGAAAGTAAATTATCTATGAAACCACTTATTTCAATGCAACAGGGAACAGTAAAAGTTTCCAAACAGCTTTTCCTCCTCTGGAGACTGCAGAACTTATTGGAGCTCTTGACACAAGCCAAATACTGCACTAAACCAAGATTTAAATTCCTTCCTCACAGAAAGACCTAAATATTGTCCTCACAACATGTTCATTTTGTTGGAATAGAAGAAAAACTTAGTCCTGAGAAAGACTGCAACCTGCTCTGTCCTGCCAAGGCAATGGCTGTGCAACATGTTCTCTTCAAGAGAAAGACAAGGACAGCTTGGAACATAAAAAAAGTGGATTCTACACCATGACTGCTTGTCAGATCTCTATTCCAATCAGTTTGTACTGACATCCAAAGACGAGAGTTCTCCAGCAACCCAGCTAACATGAGCACTTTGCCCAGATGCTTCAGCAGAACTCCAAGTCTCATGCGCTGTCAGGCTTTCTTCTCCAAGCACCCCTGCACAAAGGAATTCTGAAGCCATGACCCACATTTTGTATTTTGGTCCACACTAACACAGTAACACCTTCCTGTGCCTCTGATGCCAAAGTGAAGCTACAAAGTTACTCAGATTCCTGGATGTGCAGCCATCTCCTTGGCACGACAGTTCACTGGATGTCAGCACTTGTTTACAGACTGAAGTACTTGTAGCCTGGCAAATTCTCCTTGGGAAGGTCTGTTCACAGGCTAGTCAAAGGTAAAATCATATTTTTTCTTCCTTGTTCAGTATTTTTTAAAATACTATGAGATAATTGACATTTCTTCCCTCTCTCTGCTCTCATTCATTATGGTGATAATGCTTCTGAAGTACTTGATAAATTCCATCCGAACATCTTCAGGATCTTCCTCTAAGTTGGAATGTATCAATTTTAGCTTGTTCAGTGGATAAGCTTTGAAAGTAAATAAAAATAATTAGGTATATTCCTTTTATAAAAGAAATATTCACAATCAAGGTCATGAGACAGTTCATGCTGAAGTCAGCTGGAATTCAGTGGCACACAATGTTGGACACCCCAGATGACACAGATCAGGGCAAAAGGAAATGCAGCATAGTTTGTCAGGGCTGCAAACAAATACATCTTACTGACAGATTAAATTCTTCCAAGTTTATTATTATGGAAGCCTTAAGTCTGGTTTCAGTCTCACATTCCGTTAAGCAGAATCAAAGAAATTGAGCACTGAACTGCAATTTTGCTATTAAGTGATATGGTTCTCTTTGAGTACTTCAAAATAATGGAATAACATTATTGTATTAAATATGTATTAATATATGAATGCTTATAACAAACATGGGCTTGTTGGAACTCTGGAACGGGTTGCCCAGAGGGCGTATGTGTTTTCACAGCCGTGAAGAGTCACAAGTAATTTTGCAGTATCTAAGGTACCTATTGCTAATTTTAAGATGCAGCTCATTAGTCTTTTATTTCAAAGGGCTCCTGTTCTTTTGATTGACAAAATACAGATTTAAATGCCCTCAAGAAAGTCAGTTACCAAAAAAAAACCCCAATGTAACAACCAAACTACTACTGATGAGGAAATATGGCAGGAGTTTTCTGGCTCAGCTGCATACTCACTTAGAGAAACCACTCAAACTTTTCTTGCCTTACCTTTCCTTTCATTTTCTTTATTTTTGTGAAACAGGAGTATTGCTCACCTCCTAGATGACCTTTGAAATCCATCATTTCTGTTTTTGCAAAGCACTTTAGTGTTCTTTAATCAACAGATTTAAATGAAAAATGCAAGCCATTAACAATTTCAAAGACACAAAGATCAATGAAAAACTCTGAGCTACAAATGGAGTTTTCCATCTCCTTACCCAAGGACAGGTTTTCCGTGTCCCCTGCACTGCCTGGCTTGTGATGTGCCACCAAGAGACACTGACTGTCAAGCAGTGGCTGCTGCTGCACGAAGCACGAGTACCACATTTCAATTTCTTTCAGGTGGCTGGGCAGCTCAGGGTTGAAGATGATTATTACACCATGAGAGTCCTTCATCAGAGCTGGCCAGCATGTTTCAAACCTTGAAAAACACAGCAAATTGCAAGACTGATAGGTGGAGAGCAGAAACATGCACTCAAACTTCCTCAAGCTTTCTTCCCTCCTCAAGAACACATTAAGTACTTTTTAAACTATAACATCAGTAATCTTGTCTGTTATACATCATATTCCAAGTATTTTGACTTATGATAGTTGATCCCATTATTTTCTAATTTGAAGATTTGCTGACAATGTAGCATTTGGTCAAATGCTTACATAAACTTAATTAAACATTGCCTTATGAATGGATCTATCCCATTCTCAATTCCATCTTTTAGAAATTAAGGCCTCAATGATATGCATACATTGTTTGAAGTCCACTCACATAATTTAAAGAAGATGAAGGTATTTACAGAGTGGGCCTCTGTCTCCTGTACCTATAACTTCATTCCAGGAATTGTAGACTTTACTGTTCTAGTCAGTCCTGTTCAGATCATGGCAGAGAGTACCTAGAGTTTGCAGCAGAAACTATAAAAATATATTGGGGGAAAGAGTCAGGAGTACTCCTCATGTCAAACAGATGATTGGTTTGTGCCTGAAGTATGAATATCCTGTAAACAGAACAGCTAGGATTCAGTAACCTGGAGGAAGTAACAATGCTGGCTTACTTTTGATCACCACTGCAATCCCACAACTCGAATCGACACGCAGGTCCCTTGTTGTTCCCACTGAGGTTTGGCTTCTCATACTCCAGGATCCTGCGGAAATGATGGATGCACAATGGGACACGATCCCCCGCAGTGGCACTGCTCTCGGGGCTCTCGGGGTCTCGCTCACCTGACCCCCTGCGTCGGGCTGTAGCTGCCGATCCCTTCCGTGCTCTCGGACACGAAGTTTGCCAACACCGTCTTCCCAGACTGGCAGAACGCGGGGGTGAAAGACACAGCAAGGAATTTAATGCGCAAAAGCCACAACGACGTTGCTCACCCAAGCCCCCCGCGCCATCCCTCCCGCTCAGCCCCGGTGCGTGTAGGCCTGGTCCCGCTTCCCTTCCCTCCCTCCTACCACAGTGACCCTGGGGGGCTCGGCAGTGACGGCCGGGGGGTGCCGGGGGGTCCCGGCCGGCTCTCACCTCACGGGGCCCCACCAGCAGCACCTTCGCCCTCAGCATGGCGGCCGGGGACGGCGCCCCCCCGCGGCCGTTGCCGGGCAGCGCGCGGAGCGGAGGCGGCGCGCGGCCG
>VXAC01007785.1:745250-980400 GCA_013399225.1 Rhipidura dahli
GGGGCGGCTGAGGCGGCCGTGAGGGCTCCGGGGTTGTCTCCTCTCCGTCTCTTCGTGTCCCCGGGCCGAGCCTGCTGCTTCCCTGCCGTACCCCTGCTGTGTCCGCTTCGTGTTCCCGCTCTTTCCGCGCTCTCTTACCTCCCCGTCCCCTTCGTGTCCCCCCTCCGTCCTCGTGTGCGCCCACTGTGTCCTTACTCCGTCCCTGCTGTGTCCCCGTTGTGTCCCCAGACTTTCCCCGCAGCGTCCCTGTTGTTCCCTCATTGTGCCCACTGTGTCCCCGCTCTGTCCCCGCAGTGTCCTCGCTTCGTTCCCGCTGTCCCCTCACCGTTTCCCCGCTGTGTCCCGGCTCTGCCCGGCCTGCTCATCCTCCTGCCGGAGCAAGTACGGGCGCAGCAAAAGGGCGAAGGGGTCCTTCGCAAGCCACGTGTTGATCTGGCCCAGGGCAGCCTTGGGAAGGGAGAAGTCCTGGCATTTCCCAGCAAGGGACAGGATTTCCAGCCACTGAGCTGTGTGAGCCCTGAGCACTGATCAGGGGAGGAGCAGCTGACGACTCTGAAGGCAGAAGTGGGAGAAAGTGGAAGGTCCCTCTCAGACCATTTTTCTGCCCATAGATACCAAACTTTGAACCATGAGAAGATAAAGCCCACGATTCCTGTGCAACCTCTCAGGGCCCAGAAGTCAGTGAAAGATGGAATAGGGACCACCAAGCCCACTGCTGCACCCTGGTCTGCTGGCAGTTTCCATGCAATGCTGCTCCTGCCTTGGCCCCAGTGCCCTGGTAGCCAGCCCTGGAGGGATGAAACAGGCAGAGGTCAGTGCCCTTTTCTAGAGCCCTCTGTTAATGTGGTCTTCAGGCCATTCTGCACCTCTCTGGTGTCCCTTACTAGCTCGAGCAGTGCTCTCCATCCTTGTTTCATTGCGATTTTAACTGCAGATTCTCCGTGGAAGGATGATGAAGCCAAGCTCTTGAAGATTCTTATTAAGGCTTGTTAGGGGAAGCAAGAGGCTTTTTGAAATGGCAGCTTCTAAGAAAATAAAACATCTGGCAGACAGATGTGCTGCTTCAGAGCTGTTTAGTGCCCAGGTACAATAGCACTTCTAGACAAGCTTTCAAATAGGGCCTCTAGGCGCTACCACAATGTAAATGTTTATTACCAGTACTGCTAATAAATGTGAACCAGAAATGCTCTGCTCTCACTGAGGGAGTGCAGTCTTCTCTGTCACAGTGGAGACTCATTTTTTCACTCCTTATGTAGGGATTGTTTATAGTGGTTCAGTGTGGCAGTGGCATCCTGGTGTTCACACAGTATTTTAAACCTCAGAAAACCCTTTCTTTTCAGGTTCGTGGGACTGAGACAATGAAAAAGCAGTAGCTGCAACTACCCATGAAATTGATTCTACTGTAGCAGACTGGATGTGTGTTTTCTGTTTGGGAAGATTTGTGTGTGATTTGGGACCAAATTCACAATGAGCTGGGACAACTCACAGTTAATCCTTTCTGCAGCTTTGTTTTTTTCCACATTTCAGACCCGCAATTTCCAAATGGAAAACAGAAAGGGTGGCCCAGAGAGAAGAACCAGGACAGCCTCAGCTGGCATATGGTATTAGCTGACACTAGCACATGAAGAGAAGTGTGTTATAAAGGGTTCTATTGTGGACAGCAGCACAGAAGAAGGGGAAAAAAAGCATAAGAGGTAACTGAAACTGGGTAAAACTGGCTGTTTGTGCAGCTGCCCAGAAAGCAATTAGGATTAATTTTTAGATGGAGTGTCAGATAGGGTCTTAGTGTGTTTATATTAGCCACTGAAGAGTAAGGAGAGCATAGCTGACTAAGGGTGCAATTTTTGGATTTATCCATGTGATTTAGGGTTTTCAGTCACTTTAGAAAGTGGGAATTAAGCTTTCAAGCCACTTAGAGTGACTGTTTTCAAAGGCATCTAAGTCAAATACATTTGATATTATCAGAATCTGCATTAGGCATGTGGGCAAAGCTGTGTGGGCACACGTGTGTGAATAATTTTTCTTCACTGATTTAAAACTCTTTGTCAGACTGCAGCAGAGAGAAAACCCCAGCAGTAAGCGAACTACTTCCAGACAATGCTGGTAATGCTCTTTATGTCTTGCAATTATTAGATGGCAGGTTTTCCACCATGATGTTTTGGTAGTAAGCAAAAATTGTCATCTTCAGGTGATTTTCATTGTAAAAATCCTCCTTCTTCCTTCAAAAGCCAAAAGCCACTGCAAGGTATCAATAATATTTCAATACAGCTGGTTTTCCCTCTAGAAATGCCAGTGAGAACTTGAGTGAGAGACACAGTGATTGCTGTGTGAGGGCAAGTGATGCTTTTTGCCTGAATTGCAGATCAGAGGATATTTGCCTCCAAGGTAGAGACCCTCTGGTTTTACTGCAAGCAGCAGTAAAATGTCATTCCAGTCAGCTTTCAGATAATACTTCAGCACTTGCAATTCCATTCAGTCTTTCAGAGGGTGGTATTTTAAGTTTGCATTGTATTTCATTTAATGTGGCGCATAAAAATTTTCCTATGAAAACAACTAAAAAAATTTTTTTTCATAAGCATTTGTGGCTCAGTACTGGTACTTTGTTTAATGTACTGTAGCAATGTTTCCAAACCTTGGAAAACATGCCCTGGAGCGCTCCAGTTGTGTGTGAAAATGCTGCCTGGGTTAGAAGTACAACCACATGGCACAGCTCACCATGAAAGGAAGGCTCTGCCTGCTTGCTGCGTGTTGCTTGACATTTATTGTGTGTGTGCACAAACAGCTCTTCAGTGGGTGCAGACAGGGACCTGCATTACATCGTCCATTTATTTATACTGGTTCACCTGGGGGCAAGGCATGGAATACAGGAACTGAGAGGAAGGAACACCTATTTTTTGAGCATTGCAGCCCGTTATTAAAAATTAAGGAGAAAATCAATATTGTAGTCTCAAAACTTGTTGCTTAAGAATCTCGGGGCAGGGATGCATCTCTGGGGCTCAAAGTGTAACTGATTAAGTGATGGTTTGGATGAAGTGTGGCTGCTCTCTGGAAAAATCTTAGGGTGGTGCTATGGCAAGAGACCAAAGGGAAACAAGACATTAAGGTGCATTGATGGGTGCAGTGGAGTCCTGCTCTTTATCACCAGTCTGCGGGGTAACACTCAGTTCAGTCTCTCTCAGGAAACCTATGGAATCAACAGGAAAAGCTCATGCAAAACCTTATTGCTTTGTTCATACCAACAGATTGTTGAGGACTTCAACTCTGATTGATCTGTGGCCTCGAAGTCCTTCCCAGGGGGAGATGAGGATCTTTGTTTCCTTTTTATAGATGGAGAAACAAAGTGGAGATGTATAAACAAACCCAAGGAGCATCAGCCTGCCTCCATGCCCCCCCCAAGAAAAGACACCGCAGTGCTCTGATTTTTGAGTCACAATATGTGGATGCAGAAGTAGGAGTTCATTTCTATGGTTTAAATCTTCAGGTGCAGCTGCAGATGATGCCTCTGATAGATGGTTCCTTATTCTAAAGTCCGTGGAGCAACAGTAACACCTAGTGGCTGAATGTGCCAGTCTGTTCCTCCTTCCTTTCCTTCCTTTCAAGAAGTAGAGTTGGAGGGCACACGGTGTGATTGACAGCTTTGATTTGCAAGGCCAACACTTAGGATCTCCAGGGATTTGCCATTTTCCTTTCAACCCCCCACCACATTCTGTTTTCTATTAAAAGTGGTAGATGAAATATGAAACTCTTCCTCCCACCTCCCAACCCCCTTCACTTTTCTAGCTTATGGAGGAGGTTGTTCCAGTCCATCTTGATCTGTAGGTGGGTGGGCTGTGAGTGACCAAGCCTACTGCTTCTAGCTTGGAGCACTCAGATTTCCGTAAGGAATCCAAGCTTTTTCATTTTCTTTTTCTTTTTCTTTTGGTCTGAAAAAGACCAAGCAGATCATCTGGTGGAGGTTGGTGACCTCAGTCCATTTGATAATGTGGTGTTAACTTGCCTGCATTAAGGCAGACCAAACCAATCAGTTCCAAGAAGTACCATTTCCTAAAATGTGGTGTGTGGGATTGTTTGCCACAATCTGCTGGGACTGCTAATTCCTCAGAGAGGGACCCCTAGAAAAACAGCGTTAAGGAGGAAAGAACTCACAGCTGTTTATTATGTTAGCAGGAGAACCCTTCAGAGGGTCTTCACTGCCCCTCACAGGGGAAGGTTTCAGTTTTTCCATGGAAAAAAAACATTAAGCGAAAGTAGGTCTGCTAAAGCCCAGATCATTTGCATTTGTAAATAGAGCCTCCACTCTTTGTGGGAATTACAGTACTGAGACACTGTGGGCTTGTCATATTCATGCTGTTTAATTTTAGGCTTCTGGTTTAGGTATTCTGAATTACCACTGGAAGCATCTGTTTAGGAGAGTCTTCACTGCCTGTTGACAGAGCCTGAACTCTGATTTGCACTGTGGATATATGCTCTTTTACATATGACATTAACTTGTATCACCACTCAAAGATTAGTATTTGCCTCCCTTCATATCCCCAGTTCTCCATCCAGCTTCCTCCCAATTACCTTTTGAGATGGAACAGATTAAACTGAAAACTAGCCTCATGTCTCTGGGATAAAAAAAAGAAAATGAAATAATCAGCTCCACGATCCCAGTTAATGCAAAACTGCACAAAAGCCGGCTGCTAACAGAAAAGGACCAGCAGGGATGTGGCCAAGTGGGACAAGGCTGGGACCATTTCTTTTGACTTCTGTGCTGATGTACCTGGAATTAGAGCATGCATATATTCATGCCATTAGTCAGACCTCCTAAATTTGTGTTCCCAATACCTGTTGGTGAGGGCAGAGAAACACAGCTTGATGGTGGGAAATGGGGAATATTATGCTGCAATGTGTTGGGCAACCTGTACTCTTAAAAGAAGGAGCGTGGCAGCCTTGGGTGAAAAGTCTTCCTTAATGTTTGGTAAAAATGCTGTCAGAGGTGGCAGACCTGAAAATACTGAAAGAAGACAATCACAGGGTAATTGTTGTTTGTGATTCACAAGGGCCTTTTCTGTTAGACCCCTATGCTTTTTATTTTGAATGCAAGATTTCAAAGTCAGCTTTGTTTCTCCCTGGCAGCTGTGGCGTTTGCCACCCGTGTTGGTCTGGGAAGAGACAGCATTTATTAACGTTGTCTGACCTGGTTATTCACTCAAGGCCAGATCCTCAATGACTTCATAGAAAGCAAGCAAAGCAGTGTGTAGTGTCTTTAGAGGGACTGCCATGCGCCCTATAGGAGAGGAGAGCCTACTGACAGGAAGATTTTGTTTTCTCTGTTTCATTCTCTGGTTTGACTTATGTGTTGCTTTGGAGTTTATGGGCAAGCACGGGAGTTCCTTAACCCCACGATCCTTCCAGGCATTATGTTTCTGCTAACATCCTGGGTCAAATCAGCTGTCTTTTCACATGTCTCACATTCATTTTCATTTAAGGCTCAATTACCTCTTGGCAATATGCCATTAGTGACAACAGATTTATACCAGCAATTAGTGTGTTTTGAGAAGTCTGGAATAAAATCCTTGCTCCTTTGCTTAGGTACCTGGATGCAGTGATGAATTCTTAACTCTACACCCTAGACTTTAAAAGATTTAGTCTTGATAATTTTGCCTCAGTTCCCTTTAAACCTGGTAAAAGTAGTGCATTTGTTTCCAATGTTTGGCTCATTTGCAAAAGTATTTGAAATTCCCTCCTTAATATCTGTGGGCTGCAAAAACCCATGTGAAAGGGGCCTGCCACTGCAGACCTGCTGCGACTGAACCTCCTTCCACTGCTGCAGGTAGGGTTTGAAGCACGGTGTTGTAGTCTGTATTTTAGACACCACGAGGAATGTCTTGGAAATATAAAAAGCAAGGTAGACTGGGCTATTTAAAAGAGTTCATATTTAATACAGATTGTTGATCATGTAGTCTTAAGTGGATCATTATTTTATTGTTCTTCAATAATTTGAGAACTTAAATTTTCTGCTTTTGCGTTGGCTGGTGATGCTCTCTTGAGCTGGGTTGTAAAAATACTGTGCTTCACCTAAGCACAGATTGTTATAGTTTTCATCTTAATTAGCAACCTGCAGATTTAGATGGATTAATACAATCACTCTTTCTTTCTTTTGCCATAGAAGTTCAGAAGTATAATCTGTCACTTGTGAGAACATAAAGAATTGGACTGGAGGCATTCCAAACTCTTTACTGTAAGTGTTCAAAGATTTAATGGAGTCCTCAGTCATAAAATCTTTAATTTGAACTAGACCTTTATATTCTCTATTCTTAAATTCACTATTTTTATGTCCAGGGGATTTCCTGTTATCCAAGTATGTACGGAGGCCCTTTATTTCCCTCTGTGTGTTTTTTTTAATTCAAATCAAATGTGCATGTCAGTGGTTGATTGCACTTAAACCTCCTCAGGTTCATATTTCTTATTTAATTGCATTACATTTTAAGGTTAAGGCTATGTATTTACTGCAGTTAATAGCCCACCATATTTTAATGAAGCTGTTATCTTCTGCAAGTGTATACAGAACAATGGAGATTGATTGTGCAGGACCTTTCAAAGAAACTGTATCTCAAAGCCATTTAACATGAATAAACAGGGTGGAGGGTTTTTGTTCATGTAGTTCTTCACCTAACACAAATGAAGGACATGAGTGGTTGGGTTATCAAGGCTCTTGTTCTCCTCATCCCCAGGCAAGGACTGCGCCTCTGTGGGCTGCAGGCACATCTGGAGTGTCCTGGTCCCAACAAACTGTGATTGTTCCCAGAAATGCTCCAGAACTGCAGCACCAAAGTTCACTCACCTCCCATGTACACTGGCCAGGATCCCTCTCTGCCCAGCCTACAGCTCAGCTCTGTAAATTTATTGTCAGTCCATTCAGGGGAGGCTCAGTACATGAACAATTACCTGGTTTCACTGAAATGTCTGAAAAAAAGGCAGGTTTTACCTGGAGATCATGTCCAGAAAATCTGGGACAAATTTCTTATGCTCCACTAGAATGCAGCCAGCTGAACACCTGTTTTCAATGCAGAACAGGGCATCACTCTACAATGGGGCACTGCACTGGGTTTCTCACAACAATCTGCGAGTTAAATGCTCTGAATTGAGCCAAAAAATGCTGGGAGCCACTTATTTCCAGGCACACAGCAAGGCTGATAGTCTTGTCCTACCATTCCATCACATACCAAAAATCTCCTCAGTCTGGTCAAAAGCTTTTATTTCTTTTTTGGGGCAACAATCAGTTTAAACATTTCATAGTATCTTGCAGACATTATAATTTCTTTTCTGCCAGAGAACAATATATATCTCTCTTTAGATTACATCTCATCTCGCTTGTTTTCTTTTTATTTGTCTTCTTTCACTGTTGTTACTATTTATACCATGCCATTTTTATTCCATTCCTATTATCCTTACAATAGCCATGATACATAACAGAGCACTGAACCCTGTGTTACAAAGGAGGGCACTGAGAGATTTCCTGATGGCTCTGGTAGGTCAGGGAGTTCAACCAGATTCTTTCTGGGTGTAGACTGACAGCCCATGTATCCTTCCTGCCTGAGACCCTGTGGCATGAGGGGCTGTGAGCCAGTGTAATCCCAGAGGATTATTTGGGGATTGGTTTTGCATCTGTAGAGAGATTGATCTCCCTTAGGCAGAAGAGAAAACAGAGAGATGAAGAACATTTCTTGTGGTAAAAGAGATTTGTGTTCTGCATGTGGAGTTGGATATCTGTAAAGTACAGTTTAGTAGCTCCAGCTTGGGTCATTTAAAAATGGAAGCGAGGCCCTGGAAGAGGGATGGATTTTGGAAACCAAGCCCATTAGGTGTGGAATCCATTGCTGACAATGGAGTTTTCTGTGAACACCTAAGCTAGCATTAGTGTACATGTGCTTAGCCAAGAAATACTTGGAACCTATTGCTTTGCAGTGACTTTATCCTTTAATGCCTGCAATCTTTCGTATTTAGCACCTTAGCTGCCTTTTTATTGCTTCCATGGAGGGATCTGTCAGGTTCAGGAGAGGAGTTTGGGTAGAGAGCCAGCTAAAGAGCAAGACAGTGCCACTGAACAGTGCTGGTGTTTGCTTGTATGATTGCTCCCCTTAGAATGAGGAGACCAAAATGTTCATAAAGGTAAATTGATAAACCTGGAAAATATTCTCTTTAAATAATCCCCAGAGCTCCCAGCCTAACACACAGCTGTAGAAAAAAAGAGACCCCAACAACTGAACAGGATGTTGGGCTGCATTACAGTAAGAACAGAATATATATCAAAAAGGTGTTATTGTTATTACCTAAACCACTGGTGAGTTCTTGTTGAGAGTGCTCTTTTCAGTACTGCTCACTCTACCTAAGGAGGATATGATTAAGGGAAAAAGCAGGAAAAATGACAGTAATACTGTGCCTTTCAGCTCTGAGTTATAAAGCAAGACTGAAGAGCTTTGATATGATCTTGTTTAAAAAGAGATCTTGCAGTGATTTGAAATGCTTTTAAAATAATGAAGGAGATTAATCACATTGAAGCAGACAAAGTCCATGAAAACAAGAAGAGTTAAATTGAAATATAGGATCTTGGGAAAACAATGAAGACAGAGAAAGGAGAGGTTCACGTGAATGCTCCAATAAATATGTAATGTCAGTTATCAGAGGGGTCCTGTGAATCTGGATGTGCAGGATGAGGTGAAGACAGAACTGTAGGGAAAATAGGAGAGTGGCAGTGGGATTGTGACTGTTGGCCAGTCACACGCAGGCAGTGGAAGCCACACAGGAGCAGGCTCTGGGAAACACCTGCAGCTGGGAGGAAAAGGAAGGTCCTGCAGCCTGTGTGGTAGGTCCATGGGCAAGGGTGGTACAGGGAGGCACTGTCTGACAAAAAGTTTGCAGTGTGAAGACAGAGGGCTGACAGGTATGGAGCTTGTGGAAAAAGGCAGGGGAGAGAAGAGGGAGAAAGCACATGGCTGCCGTTAATCCACCTTAACTGCAGACACCTAAGGTGAAAATACTGGAGGCAATTTCAGCTCTTAGCTGGGCAGGATCCTGCTGTAGACGTGGTGGTCCATATACAGTGGGACCAAGTGCAGCAATTTTCAGCTTGCAGCCCACAAATTTTTGAAGAACCAAAGCCAACTTCTAGGGGCTCTGTGAAAGCCAGCAAAGAAAAGCAGACTTTTGTGGTTAGGTCTCATTGTCATGTCCCATGGAGAAAGTTCCTAGGAGATAAAAACAACAACAACAACAACAACAAAAAAGCTGTAAAAATATGGTTAGAACATTCAGATTTTCTGGGTAGATGAAAGGGGACACCAGTCTCTCCACTTGCATCCCCACCAATTGTTCTCCTTGGTTCCACAGGGCAGGTGGCAGTGCCTCAGGTGTGCAGAAGCTGGGATGAGGGTGCTTATTTCCATAACTCCTTTCTTATCTGTTTTGTGTGCATTTACTTGTGTATGTTGTGAGGAAGGGAGTGAGCCCACTATCTCTTATGTGACTTGCACAATATAGAAGGGGAATTCAGACTCCCACTCATAATGGGTTCCTCAAGTCAAGCGACCTGGTTCCATGGGAAAATGAAGAGAAGTGGGAGGATTTCAGGGCCAGAGTACAAAACTGAGACATTCTGTGGTCATGAAAGTCCTTCCTTCTCTGAGATTCAGAGAGTCCATGACTCAGGGCAGGTTTTCAAATCAGCTAAGCATTCAGAAACCACCAAATCTGGATATCCTATAGTCAGTGACTCCAATAAAAATTGCAGCCTGGTCTCTGGTAGCTGCTCCACTGCATGTTACAAAGTACTTTGTTTTGTTGTAGAAGTTCAAAATTCTCTGTGGTCTGGGGAATTTATAATATCAGTGTTTATGTCCTGTACAGCATCAAGCAAGATCAGTGACTCAGTGATGTTTAATGAACAGTTAATGAACAGGAACATGGTTTGGGGATACAGACAGGGAGACAGACCTCTCAATGTTTTCTTTAGTGACCTCAGCAATGGAAGAGAGAGCATACTTATTAAATCTGTAGATGAGGCAAAGCTGGAACTGAATGCAAGAGTACTGGAAGGCAGGATTAAAATTTCAAGTGATCTTGACAAACTGGTGATATAATCTGAATAAAATTAGATGAAACTCATTAAGGACAACTGCAGGGCACTATTCTTTGGCAGGAATAATTTTTACTAGCAAGTACAGGATGAGGGAATGTCAGGCTAGAAGTCCTGTGGAAAAGGTAGAGAATCCCAAACTAAACATGGATTAACAGTGATGTACAGATGTCAAAAAGGCAAATCCTCAGCAGGGCAGTGGTATTCCACAGAAATATAGGATACTGTAAAATAGATGTAGACCAGTTGGAAAATCCAGAGTAAAATACCAGAAAGAAGCAGAACTATCTGATGTGACCTGAAGAAACTGCCGTTGTTTTGCTTCTAGAAGACAAGGAACATTATCAAAACATTTTTTAAAGTATGTTGAGGAATTAAAAGTCTCTTCAAATAGAAGAGGAATGGTTTTCTACATCCATAATGAAAAAAGTGAGCCATTAAGAGCTTAAATTGCTATAAACCAGAATGAGGTTTTATGCTAAGAGAAACTACCAGAACAGAGCACAAACACTGAAATATGTTTTCAGATGACCATGGAGACTTTCTGTTTTGAGGTCTTTCAGAACAGGGCAGAAAAATTTGTGCCAACAGTAGTCTATGTATAACACATCTTGCCTTCTTACTGGGAGAAGGAAGAAGGATTAGGTGACTCTTACAGTCCTTCCTGGCTACTTCTGAACGCGTTTCTACTCTGGCAGGTCTGAGTGCAATAGCCTTGGTGCTCTTTCTGCACTGTCTGTATCACACCTGTGTGCACCCCTGCTCTACTGCATTCTTGATAATTCTGATAGATCAAGGGTGTGTCCACAAACCCCCTGTGCCTGACAGATCAGGCAGTGTCAGGCAGATCAGTGCCTGACATCAAAGGTGACATAAATCATTTTTCCCAGGACACAATAATGCTCAGAGTATGTATAATTCTACCGGACATAGGCATTGTCTTGCTGATCAGTTGAGTCATCACATTTTCCATCTGCTGAATTATGCTTCAATCTGAGTTATTTTATCCCCTGTATTACTTTATAATACCCACACAAGTGCTTCACTCAGACAAAGTTCTCATCCATGGTCAATGAATTTTGCCATTCATGACTTCTGAATAATTTCTTATGCTTCACACAATAACACTATCATGTTTGCTGTATGCTAAACTGCTTGTGTGAGACTTTTTTCAATTCTATTCCGTTCTGAATTGTGATTGATTTATTCCTGGTCAAATGCAAGAAATGTCACACAATAGCTATCTACTAAAGTAAAAGAAAAACCTCCACAGTCCCATAAAATTTTCAGTCTGGCTCAGGTTTGGTTTGACTCCCCAGTAATAGACGTATTAAAATAACCCTAGTAATCTTATAATTTAATTTATAATAGAGGTCTTGAACTCTTACTGTTACTAACCTCTTATCCACCTCTTTCAATTTTCCAAGGTTTCTTGAATGCTTTGTATAGCACAATGATCTAGGCATTTTGGGAAGCTAGAAGGGGTTTATCTAAATTATTTTTGGGTTTAGATGATCATATCAATGACTTCATTCTAGCTTCAAAAGGACACTTCATAATTCTAAAGCTCCTCAAGGTTTTATCAACCAGAACAAAGCTGCTTTTCCTTTGGTCTCAGTATCCACATGAAAAGTGCACTCAAAAATACTAAGGACTGGCCTTTCAAAATTTGTTTGCCAAGGTTCTAACAACACTGTGACTCTTTTTTTCCAGCTAATTACTGACTTTTGTAATACTCTAAGTGGTACTGAAGAGTTGAGGTGGCATTTCGGTTGTGGTGCTGCAGTCTGCTTACAGGTACGACAGCGCTTTTCTCCTTTTCGTGCCACAGATCCCTCTTCTGCTGTATCATTCCAGTTTTTCCCTTTCAAATGAACAAAAATCAGACTAAATTTTGATTATTCCTTTTATTGTCCGTATTTTCCACCACTTCATTTATTGGTTGGCTTGCATGCAGGATATGTACAGTTAAGGAAATTATGGATATTTTTTCAGAACAGTTTCTGATATCTTTGTCTCAGGTTTACCTAATGGACTGGGAAGCTGAAACACATTCCATGTGCCCGCATGATCCATGTCCAATGGACTGTTCTTCTGACACGACAGTATAAGGCTGGCATTTGCTCAGCAGGTGAGCAGAGTGCAGGAGGACAGCCCTCCAAGGATTTCTTTTTTATGACAGCAGAGTTCACAGGGTTGGCAAACGAATACCCGCCCCTTACCTCTTTACTTATTTCCCCCAGTGCTGCCCTGCATCATGGCTTTCCAGCGTGCATCTGCCTGTTTCATCTTGAACTGAATTGGTGAAATGCATCCAAATAATTTATTTAGCCCTGCTTGCAGGGCTAAAGGGCAGATCTTTAATTAACATGCTTATGCACAGGCATACAAAGTGTAGCTTTCTATTTTAAATATATTGCATCTGGTTTATAAGAATAGGACTGTTCAGATTTCAAGGGTTTTCTTCTCAAAGCCAGTCCCTCTGATAAATTGAAGGGATTATGTTTTTGTTGGCTGTCTTTGTTACCTCCATCACTGTGTTTCCAATTTATCAACATAATTTTGAGAAATTGTTAGAATATGTTGCACTCGTAAGCACCGTGGGGAGAAAAAATATTCATTTATTACTGCTATTCTGTTTGATTATATTACACATATCCAAAGGACTAAAATGAAATGTCATCTTTAATTCTCCCCTTACAGTAGACAATATCACCCTTTCTTCTCTCCTTCCAGAAACAGCTTGGAAGTCAATTCTTCATTTTCATTTTAAATCAGCCATACAGAGTAGAAGCAAGTGTGCATTAGGGACAGGGCAGAAGTAATGGGAGTCTGGAGATCTGAGCTCTATTTCTGGCTCTGCCTTTAGCTCTTTGCAGTCTTGAGCAAAGTCATTTGACCTCTGGTCTCCACTCTCTCAGTTCATGAAATAGGAAGACCATTAGCTTCCTACAGATGTCTGTAATAATTTGCCAGAATCATGTCTTGTCTAATCACCTGTGTTTAATATCTCCTAGGGTCTTGCAAAATCAGTGAAGGCTGAAGCAGCAAATTTTCCATGCAGCCGAAAATAAAATGCTCTTGGAAAGTTAAGACTTGAAGACTGTGAAGAGCTTCTGAAGGGTCTAACCCAGGCCAGGAGAATAGGTCAGAAAGCCACTGGTGCTGTTCAGTGTTGTTAAATATTGATAAATGATCTATCTGAGCTTGTCAGGAGAGGGAGGTGTGTTTGGGACAAAAGGCTGAACCCTGCCCTCAATTCCCAGTCTGGTGCTGCAACAAGCTGCTGGAGGTCCAGCTGCACTCACTTTGTCTGAGCACACAGAGCTGATGAGCACCCAGATTGAAGGGGAGGGGGTCTCAGAGAACTGCTCAGTGTTTTGCTCTTCCTGACTCCTTTTCTAGGAAAAAGCTGAATTTGGAGTGGTTTGGAGTCCAGCTGAAAGGGCAGAGCAGAAAGAAAGTCTCTTCTTTTGTTGCCCTGTCAGGCTGAGCAGGGCTTTCTTGAGGACTGACTCTGAGCAGCATGGCTGAAAGGCTGAACGTGCCAGGGTGAGTTTCTGGGAGCTATTTGCTTTCTTGGGGGTGAGAGAAGGGAGGGGAAAATGTTCCCCTTGCTGGAGGTGAGGGGAGTCTAAAGGGAAGAGTGCTTAGGCCTCCTTGAGCTAGAGCTGGGGACAGACAGCCCTGTTATGTCCCAGCTTTGGGCACTGAGGGCTTTTTGTAAATAAACAGCGTCTGTTTCTGAGCGGGCTTGGCGGTCCAGTGCTGCTGGAACAGAACTTTTAGGTCTCTGTGGGCTCAGAGAGTGCAGGTCCATTGCCTGCCCCAGCTCTGGGTCTGGGATCGCCGGGGGCAGCTGTGGGGCAGCCCGGGGAGGCTGTGCTGAGCTGCACCTCTGCCTCCTTGTGTGATTTGCTCCGGTGATTAATGATAGCGACTGTTTAAAAACCTGGTGCCTCATTTGCAGTCTAAACTTGTCTGGTTACAGGCTCCAGCCAGGGGCTATTTATCTCTGTGGGCAGGCTCTGGGGGTGGGCACCGTGGGGGAAGGGGTTGGTGCTCACCTGTGCTTGGGGGCAAATGCCAGATACAAGATACTGGGTTTTCCCAGTGTCTTGTAGGGAACATTTTTCGGCTGCAGCATCTTGCAGGCAGTGTACTGCCCTCGAGGGAAGAGGGTCTTTGTCTTTGCAGAGCCCCAGGGGGAGGCCCTGGGCCGCTCGAATACCACAGCAAGAGACCCGCTTTCAAGTGGTACATCAGGGCTGTCTTTGGCTGACTGCACAAACAGTGAAGGTGCAGAGGGGGTGTCGTAAGCTTGCAGGATCTGAGGGTAAAAAACTTAGAGAGACAGTTGTGTCATCTTAAAAATTAAATCCCTGCTTGAGGTGTTTGGTGCAGAGAAGTTGCTTGCCCAGTCAGTGAGCTATAACAGCCCAGGTTCCTCTGGAGCTGGGAAGGGGACACCGAGCCAGCAAATGGGGTCATGACACTGTTGCCGAGTGGGGGATGTACAAGGGTTTTAAACACAGACTCAGCTGCTATACAGAGAGGGAGCCTTGCTGCTGCCTTCCTTCTTGGGGTGTTGCTATTATGAAACACCCACATCCTTCTACAACTGCAAAAATGTTCCTCCCACTTGGGATTGACTGTGCAAATCTTCGAGCTCAGAGCCATCCTGGGTGATAAGCCAAGGGGGTCTGTGGGAAGTGGTGGCAAAGGGATTGCTCGTGTGTGAATCATGGAATCATGAAGGTTGGCAAAGGTCTTTAAGATCATTGAGTCCAACAGTCAACCTCACAGTGTCATGTTCACCACTAAACCATTGTCCCCACCTGAGCGATGCCAGAATGAGCAAGATGCACGTGGTGAAGCAGAGATCACTTTCTCACTGCTTACCTGGTGAATGAAATGTCTTAAAAATTACTTATTTCCTACTTTATCTGTGTAACTTCGGCAGCAGAAGTTATCTGTGAACGTGGCAGCAGGCACCAGCTTTTGGGTATTGGGCTGCACTGCTGAGCAGCGGGTTCCTTCCGACCTGGCTCTCGGTTAATCGGGGAGACACACGGACTTCTGCTGGGCGTGGGTGATGCTTTGGTTTGGGGTGATGCCTTGGTTTGGTGTGGGGACTGGGGCTCCCCGGGCGCTCCCTGCTCGCGGGGTGCTGCGCAGCCCCGCGCGTTCCGTGCCCTGCGGGACTGCGGCTCCTTCTGCCCCGGGCCGGGCGCCTGCCCCGACGGAACCCCTTCGCAGCGGGGTCTGCCGCGAGGCCTGGCAAGGGTTAACGCCAAAGCCCCACGCCCCCTTTGACGGAGTCGGGCCAACCTCGCCAAATTTGAAAAGGCATCCGGGGCTGAGTGTGCGCCCAGGGAGCATCGAGCCGCGCTGGCCCCGGACCCCCTGCGCGGGCAGCAGCCGCCGCCGCCGGGGCTCGGCTTACCGAGGGACGGGGCTTCCCTTTGGGGGCCGGAACAGCCATCCTGTGTCTCCGGCACTCCTGCCCCGTGCTTCCCGCTCCCGGGGGCACCTCCGTGCCGTGGGATCCCGCCGTGACCCCGGCCGGGGGAGCACGGTGTGGCCCCGCGCCTGCCGTGCAGTGTAAGAGGGAAAGGGGGAGGCTGTAGGAAAACCCCGTTCTTGCAAAAATGCAGCTCGCTCTTTTCTTATCCTGGTGCTGCTGCCTGCACGGATGCGCGCTGGGCACTGGCTTCCTCTATCAATTCCCAGCATCAACCCTACAGCACAACTACCCAGAGCAGAGCTCCGGCTCGCCGGGCAGCGGCTTCGCCAGTCGCCGGTGAGTAAGACCGGGTCCGCCTCCGGGCGAGGAGGCTGCGCCCCGCCGGTGGCTCCGGGGGGACAAACGGGCACAGCAAAGCCGCGGGCAGCGGTCCCTCGAGGGGTGCAGGGGCGTGCTGGGCTGCTGCCTCTCGGCGAGCCAGGCTGGGCTGTCCGCATCCTCAGTGGGGTGCGGGATGCTCCCTACCTGCCCGCAGCAGCGTCCGCCTCCTGGGGCAGGGAGCGGCTGGGGAATCGAGGAGCTGAGCTGGGGTAAATGACACCCGCAAACTCTCCCCCTGCCGCGCCCAGCCCGTCGGGGAGGGGAAGGGGCTTTGCCGGGGTTGCGTGTCCCTGCGCAGTGCGGAGCAGGAAAACCTCCTGAGCCGGGACACTGGGGATGCCGGCAGAGGGAACTGTTATAGCCCTCGGCTGCGAGGAGAAACTTGTTCAGCTCAACAAAGGAAAGCCCTTAATTACAGATCTCTCTTCAAGAGATGCAACTTCCAAGTAGCTGTTTAAAACCAAACCTCCCACTCTTCTTCTCTCCCCCTACCCAAACCCAATTTCTTATAAACTTAATATAAATCAGGTTTGATTTACTGTGTCTTACTGCTTTAGTAGAGCAAACAGTTTAGGCTTCTCCCCCTCCCCTCTGTTTTCTCTGGGTATTTCTCTAGAGGTGAAACAGCTGTTCAGATGAATGAGCTGCACTGTATAAAGCAAGAGAGTGGATTAACCTGATTCCAGTTGTTCTTGAATTTCACTTTTTTCTTTTTTCTTTTTTTTTTTTCTTTTTCCTGTCATTCCCTTAAATGGGGACTTGAGATTTAATATTCAGGGCTCGTCCATCCTGTCTCTACCTCTTTTCCTTCTCCCTCGCTTATACCTAGTCCGCGTGAGTTGTGCTGTTGTGGAGGAGGGCTTGTGTTAGCATAATATATTTGGGCTGGGGATCGGGAAAAGGCATGGACACCGTGGATTTACGTGTCGGAGGTGCAGGGCCGGCCACCAGCCCTGTGCCTTGCACGGGGCTCGCATCTGGTGCGGATTTCCCCCCGAGGGGGGGTGGCTTTGTCCGCTGCGCTGTCAGACAGGCCTGGGGCTGCAGGGGGTGTGATGTTAAACTACAGCAACTGTCAAAGGGTTTGAAACGGCAGAAAATTATAGGAGAGTAACGGGATAAACCTATCCCAGCTGGATCTCTTCCAAGGTACCCCTTTCCCAAAGCAGGAGCTGCAATGAGAACCACATGTCATTTGTCTTACATATCTATTAGCCTGCAGATCTTTGTTCAGAGCTACCACGCTTACATGAGTGTGGACTCTGCTCACCAAAGACCTTCCCCAGTTCACACTCTTGCACAGTTTTCCCATGCCTCAGTGATTTGGATAGATGATGCATTGTCAGAACATGTCCCTCTTCAAGTCTATAAAGCATTGTGTAAAGCCACATAAACCTGATTTAAACAATGATGTTGGGGAAGGCTGGTAGATTTTCTTAATTTATTTTTTATGTCCGATGGAACTTTGCCATGTGAGAATCTTCCATTCTAGTTTAATGCAGAGGGGGAAGTAAAAAACAGCAGAGAGGAAAAAGTCACCAGTGGATGTTGTGAAAGAAAAATTCAAGTGCTCAGTCAAATATCACACGTTGAAACAATCTTTGTATGTTTTAATTTCCCCTTGAGTGGTGAAGTTTTGCTGTTGGCAAATGTCTAACAGCTTCACTTTCTGATGGGAAAATCTGTGTGGGAAAACTTTCCCCAGCCACAGTGTTGGACTTCTGAGGGAAGTCTCCTGTGGGGTGCAGCTTCAAGTTGGGATAGCTGGACTTTTCTGGATTCAATATAGTCCATGATAGGACTGAGGCTTTTGCTCCAAGTCTGACACTGATCTATTTGGGTGCAAAGCCTTTTTTCAAGGACTGAATCAGACTGGTATAGACTGGTTTTTATGGTATTCAGTGTCCCTTTTGCCCTCAAAACAGGGGATCTTGGTAGCATCTGATTTATGTGAAGCAACAACAGCTGCATTACAGCAAAGCTTTCTGGCTACTGCCTTAGAGAGGCTGTGGAGGAGACAAGATGATGGGAAGGTGATTGCTATTCATGGCACTATATGGCCATTCTCACTTTCTTTTCTTCAGCCTTCCCAGTGTGTGCTTTGTGCAGTGACTTCTGGCACTTTTCCTGAGTCAAAAATAAGCAGGGACAGAGCCTTGAAATTCCTGCTGCAGCTCCAGGTGTTGGTACATTGCAGCACATTCTGATGTGATGCTGTATGGGGGACAGGTTTCCTTGATACAGGACGCACCAAGATTCTGCAGTTATCTTTTCCTGTCCTTGATCAACAAGTGATTGGGCTGGTTGGGCATCTGCTATCATTTTTTTTTTTTAAATTGTCTTGTCATAAGAGTTGTATTTCTCCAAAGGGAGAAGTTTCTGGAGTCCTTTGTGCTGATACAGCCCTTGGTATCTAGGTTGAAGGCTGGCTCAGAGATGGGCTCCTGAGGCTCTGAGGACTGCCGGACATGTTTTCTGCCAGAAAAATACGGCCCTGGACAGTGTAAAAATCTTGGGGTGATGGTGAAGGGAAATTTGGAGGAAAAAACCATAATTATTCACATTCTTCAAAGTGAAGCCATGGAATATTTGTTCTGAAGGAATGATGTGTTCTTCGTTTCCTCTTTTTTTTTTTAATGAAGATTCTGGTTGTCTTCAGTTGACAGGTCTTGATTATTAGACCAAGGACACTTGCAGTCTGTCTTCGCATGTGCTTGAATTGCTTTGAACTTTTGATGTGCAAGTGCTAGTGACTGAAATCCAGGCAGCACTGTCTGTTGGCATTGTATAGACTGCAACAGCCTCACAGTTTAGCTTGAAATTCCCATTCAGTGCATGTGTTTTGAACTTGCTACTGTGTTAAGGCGATGAATGGGAAGTGGGCCTTACTGGAAGCAGAAGAATGGAGGGGCTGCCTGCCAAGGAAAAATCGTCCTCCAAGCTTTGAGAAGCTTTGCTAACTGAGTTAAGGGAAGCTTGTTCCCATGCTGGAAGTAGTTCAGTTGTCAAGGAATGCCTGCCTCTCTTGTTAGTTGTCTTTGGGGTTGGTATTCTCCCAACTCTGCATTCTGTTTTCTTGTACTTTCTAATTAGTCATGCACTGAGCCCTTGTGAGCTTAATTGTGGGAGTCAGAAACTTCTGAGAGTAGATGCAGGACTTAGACTGGAAACCTCCATCTTTGAATGAGATGTGGAGATGGCTGAAAGTAAAACCCCAAAACGTGAACCCAAAAGCAATGTAGGATGATAATTTTTTTTTACTGGGATCATTACAGTACCATCACAAAAGCCATCTGGGTTGGATGCAAGTCCAGCTGTGGTAGTTAGGTCTTCAAAACACTCCTCAGCCTAAAAACTTCTTCCTGTTAATGAACATTAGAACCATGATGTTACAAATAAGAGGACTGTATGAATAGGGATTCTTATCCACATTCTAATGGTAATTACACATTTGGTCACAGTAATTCCCAATGCTTCCTACAGCAGTGATGTTTCATGAGGATGGATATGGAAAGGAAAGTAATATCTGTCAGCTGGAATCTGTAAGTGCAATATTTGGTTGCCAGAGGCAGTGGCTTTGACATGGAAGGCCAGGTGGTCTTTACCCATTTCTTGTTGTGCCTCAGAGTACAGCCCAGAAGGCTGACACCTGGGTCCCAGGTGCTCCTTTACCAATGGTTTACTCCATGTCAGAGGGCACATCACTTTGCTGTGGATTGCATGGAACAGTTTAACATGCTCTGTGAGCTGCTTTGACATGGGAATGATATTTAAACAGACGTCAGCTTTCCAGTACTGCATCTTGTCTTGCTTCCTCAAGAAACCCAAGTGCTGGTGCTTGAAATCACCAGGATCAAGATGTCTGGGTGGACCTCTTGTAGGTAGATGTGTTCTTTCCAAAATAACTGCCTGTGTTGTGCCTGGCCCTACAGCTACACATGTGCTGGGCTGGGATTGACCCTCCCCAGCACAACTGCACTGTAATGTAGAAACCTCCAGCCTCTTAGGTGAGGTTTTAGTGCTTTTAAGTACTGTGGGTCTCTTTATGTGATAGATGCCTATTCTTAATACTGAAAGGTGATCTATGCATAAGTATCCCTATTTATGCAGTCTGTCAGAATGCTTTCAGAATTGTATCTGGAATTTTCCTGATGGATTTTTATTAATTCTCTCCTCACTAAAGAAAGATGACTTGAACCTTATTTCAGCCTCAAATTCTGAACCTCTCGTGATTCTTAAGTGGGTGTGGTATATAAAACTATACATATTGGCTGAATGTGGTTCTCTCTCCTTTTAGTGACAAGATCTTGCTTTTTGAGTCATTCCCTCCATCACCTAATAGTCTGCTCATTGCCTGAGGTCCCTGGATTGCTGTGGGCTGTGAGGATGTCAAGCAAACAAACTGGGATTTGTGTCATGCTGAGTCCTCTGCTCTAATTCTGCTTTGAAGTGTCCGACCCAGGTAACCAAGAGGTCAGAAGGTCTTGAGCTCATCACCAGACCCTGGAACTCTCTGGTGTTTGTTCCCTGGACTCTCCAGCCATATGATCTTCATCTGATTCGTGGGTTCAGGGCTGTAGCTTTGCAATGCAATTAGCAGTGGAGCCAATGGTAGTGTAAGGGTCTGAAGACACTGGAATGGCTTTTAAATACCAGATGCGGCTGTTGCTACTGCAGTAAATTGTATTCCTGTAGGAAATCTACTGTCCTCTCTTTCCAGCTGCTTGTGTGAATAATTTCCTCTTAGGTGGGTTTAATTTACTAGCTTGAGGGGGGAAAAAAAAGGGAGCAGAAAGGCAAAACAACGGGTGCCAGCAAACTTGTGCTCCCCTTGGATAAATTAACAAATGTTTCTTTCAATAATCCTTATTTTTTAGTTTCCTCTAAGTTGAGCTTGTTAGTGTGCTAAAGTCCCGGTGAAAACAGGTCAGGTTAGAAATGTCACAGCTTTGCTTGGGGAGTGGTTCTGTGACACTGGGATCATAGAATATTCACTCTCATCTTTGTTTTGCTGAGCTGTAACTAGATAAAGGGGGAAAAATGAAGACTGGCTTTCAGATAATGATGAAGAACTGAAAGCATAGAGTGCTTTAGGTCTTCTGGGTCAGGGTAATGGACCCTTTCCTGCATTGGACCTCCAGCATGTCTGGAAATGTTACTGGTTTATAAAGCCTAGATGCCTTTCCTGTAGGATAATACAAAAATTCATCCAACTGCATTTCTGAAATATGCACAAAGCTCTCGACTCACTTTTAATTAGGCAGATCTAGACAGTGCTTAAATGTACTTCCAGTGAGGCATACTGTTTATTTTGAATCTTTGAGCATAAAGCCAGCCTGTGCCAACTTAGATATCACAGAGATTCTGTTGAGGATAATAGCTGCAAATTGGAAAAAAGGCTAATGCTACTAATTTGGTTACTGCCCTACATTTTTCATCTTTTTATACAGTTGAATAATACTAAATCTCTTGCTTAGTGTAATTATGCACAGTGTAGCACTCATCTGAATTAGAATCCTTAATGCTGCAGAAACCAGCAAGAGTAGGAACTGTGATATTGTTCCTTGTTTTGTTCCTTACCTCCTTTTTTTTGGAGAAATTATTGTTTGTCAATGTGCAATTTATTACATTATTTTGGTGCTTTGGCTGGTTTTGATAAGTAATGTTTTCCTCCTCTTGGAACTGATCAGATGTGTAAGTGAAGTGTGCCTGGGTGGAAGTGTTGCTTGTAATGTCTAGGCCTGGCTGTTTGAAAATAGCTGAATCTTTTGGGGAGGATCAACAAACAGAAAGATATTTCAGGTTTCACACTCCTTTTCTGCTTCTAAAGCTGGGCAGTCATATTTCTGGCAGAGAAAGAAGCCTCTTCTATCTGTCTAGAAATGCCTTTCACCCAGAGCCCCACACAATGTATGCCTCTGACACAAAAGCTGAAGGCAGCTTTGCAATGTTTCATGTTTGGAACAGATCAGTCTCCTCTTCCATATCGGTGTAGTTTATCTGGAAAAGAGAATCTGCCACTCGAAATCATAACAGTTGATTTTGAAACTGAGGAGAGAAGGCATGTGTGAGATTCTCTTATTTAGGATTCTTCCCTTTACCTCTGTGGTTTGCTTTGTGTCTCCTGTCCGTCCTCCCCGAGCTGCATAAGGCTGTTCTTATCCAGCCACCTGCCTTTGTGCTGAGCAAACAAACCATCTGTCAAAACACTAAAGCTAATGTGAGGTACCACTGCATAGAAGGGACCAATTCATGTCCAATATTGACATCAGGTTATGTAGTCAGATGTCTTTTTAATCAATTCCACTTTTTCTGCCCCTAGGAACTGGGTGGAAGTGATATTCTTTGCAGCATTTGTGCTGGATACAGGCATGTGTTTGCTCAGAGCATCTCAGAAATGCCAGTGCAGTGAAATCATGAGGCAGGGGAGTATTCCTTGGATGTGGTTGTGTAACCAAGCTGTACTGAGTCTGTAGAGTTAAGAACAGGTCCAGTTCTTTTTCTTCTGGATGTCCCCCACCTCTTCTGTGTGTGTATGTGCACTGTGGAGAGGTTGCGTTTGTCTTTGCAGATGGACAAGACTTGATTTCTGATTTCCACTTTTTAATGGAATAAAAACACTAAGGACATGGAAAGAGCATGCCTTATAAAGGCAGTATAGGAAAAGGTGTTTCATGAAAGATGCTTGTTTCATGCAAGGTCAGTTTTAGGGGTGCACTGTGAGGAAGGGAGCACAGCAAATTTGGTTGCAGGACCTGAGTACTGAGGTTCTTGGTTCTGTGTGAGAAATGGGAACAAGATGCCCCTTACCCCTCGCATGTTGGATGTTAGAGCAGTTTAGGACTAAGAAAAGGCAGCTGCATAGGTGCAAAATGAGCTAAATACTCCTTTTACCCTGTCGTGATGACCTTGTGAGATGGAGTTACTCAGTTAAGGCACAAAAACTTCCCTTCTCCTCCTCGGCTTGTTTTGTGCCTGGGGGTCAACCAACATCTGCTTTTTCCCTACAGGATTTTGCTTAGCTGTTCAGAAGTGTGGTGCTGGGAGCTCTCAGCCTGGTTTGGGCTGCTGCTCCTGGGGAAGGACTGGGGGCAGATGGGCTGCTGGATGACATAACGTCTCCGTGCTGGGCTCCCGTTGGCCCGCGGTGGCAGTGCTTGCTGGGGTGTGGTAGCCCTGAACGGAAGGGCAGATATTTCTTTTTTGCTGTGTGCTGCTTATCCCTTATTAAACTCAGATGTTTCTAACCCCTTCCTCCGGGCTCTCATTATTGCTGTAAACACAGCAGAGCACAGGGAGCTTTTTCAAATCCTCATTTGAGGCGGCAATGGGTGACAGCTCTCCCCACATGAATTTAACGCTCCAACCCGAGGGAGATTCTGCCTGTGTTTCCCCTAAAGAAAAAGGCTTTTTCATCTGATGCCACTTCTCTTGTTCCTGCCTTGGGTTGCTCAGCTTCCTGGCTTTCTTCTTGCCTGATTCTGTCTTGTGCTTCCCCAGAACCTGTCTGGTTTCTGCCACCCTGCTCAATGTGGGCTGTCTGGCTGCTTGTCTTATCACTGTATCTTGTTCAAACGTTGAGTTGTTTGCATTTTCAGTGGCAGTGAGAGTGATACCAGCTAAAATAAGCTTTCTCTTAGGAGAGTCAAAAAAGCTCTCCTACAAGAAACACCCAGACCCGCCTGTCAGCAGGTCTGTATGTCAGCTGTACCTGTTCCAGATTTACTGTATGCCTCTGACAGAAAATTCTATTGCAGCTTTCTGTGGAGGGAGAAAGAGGGGAGAGACTGCCACGGTAACAGGATCTTAGATGCTTCCTACCTATGAACCACGACTTCACCCAGCATGAGCTACTGTACCCCTGCGGGGGAGCTTAGGAATCCTTGGTATCTCTGAATATAACCCGCTAACTTTGAGGTAAATCCAGGCTATTTATAACCTCCTTGTACGCAGTTCTCCAAGGACTATATCCATTGCAAATCTACTTAGGAGTCTCAAATATCTGTCTATTTAATATAATTTTTCTTTGAGCTGAGAAATTCTTGGCCCAGTTGAGGTATCAGAGCTGCTTTGTGCATAGCATTGGCTTGGTAAAAGCTGTGTTCCTGCAAGATCTCTGAAGGTCTCTGTCAGACCATCTGTGTGATTGTTCTCCCAACATTTGTGTCTCACTCTAGTCTTGTATTGTCCCCTGTGGTAAATTGAACCAAAGAGCTCTTGACAATTCAGAATCAGGATATGGCAGATGTTAGGAAGGTCATTGCTATTTTGATGCTGTATTAAGTCACTGGGTGCTAAGTTTCCTTTTGGAAATTTAGGCTATCCTAAGACACTTAAAGATGAGCTACCTTTTTGCAAGGTTCTCAAAATCTGGTCCCTTGAGTCTCTGGCTTGGTTTAAATAGCCCTTCTAAAGTTTCTGGCATGTGGGGAGGTACAGAGAGCTTTTCTCCATGGTGACTCTACATCTCCAAGAAAACACTGATTTAATTAGTGGTCACTGCAGATTTGAGGTAAACTTTCTATGCAGCTTTTAAAAACTTAGAGCTAAAATGGCAGTGCCCCTGAGAACTGAGCTATCAGCTTGTGTCTGTCACTGGCACCAGCAGTACAGGACAGAGAAAATCTGATATGCTTAAGCTTCAGTATTTCAACATGGCAAACCCTGCTAACCTAAACACTGAGGGGGGAGCTGCATTCTTTGCTATGCCTAATCTCTGTATTTTGTTAAACATGCATTCCTGCCAGAACTTTATTGGACAGAACAATAGTGACCAGCTGGGCAAGTGACCCTGGCTTTTCTGGTCGGCAGAGGAATTCAGCATCTGAGAAGTTCAGATTCTCATGTGCAGCTTAAAGTGATCTGGATTTAGTTGCTTTTAATTATTAGCTGGCTGATTCATAAGGCTTTGTTTTCCACCCTCTTTCCCAAGAAAAAAGACTATTTCCTTAAATGCTCAATATATATTCTATAGAGCAGTGCAAAGTCTGGGAACTGAGACTTGCAAGTTCTCTCTCTCTTTTCTTCCCCTAAATAAAATGGGACTAGTAATACATACTTCCCTTCATATAAGAGAAGGCTCTGGGGAGTATTTCACAAGGGTGTGGTTATATCTTAGAAGGAAAGCTACAAAATCCAAAGTATTGTACATGAATTTATGCCGAAGTTTATAATAAATCTATGAATGATAATACTTGGCTTTTGTATTAACTTCCACTCTTACAGAATAGAGGTCATTGTGCTTGCTCCCTGTTTACTGCACCTCTCTGAGTCTGGATGACTGAAACTGGTCTTTGGGAATAAGTCTTTGCCTGAGCTCTGCAGAGAAGGATTAGTCTGGAGGGGATGCTGAGGGGTGGGAGAGGGAGGTGCTGAGCAGGGCAGACTGGATTGACCAGCAGCAGAGGATTGGGTGCTGGCACAGGCTGAGGGGCTGTCCTGCCCCAGGGTGGTTTTTGGGAGCCTGGATGTGGGACATACCTTTAGAAGCAGCACTGACCGATGGGCTCAGGACACAAATGCCTGTGGCAATGGGTGTGACCCACGAGCACCAGCCTCTGGAGTAAAGACAGCTCTGGGCTGTGATGCTGCAAACTTTCCCTGTTCCTATCTGAAGTACAGCAGAGAGCAGAAAGGCAAATTGGCTTTTTGTAGGATGTTACAGTGCTTGGCTTAATGCTGCTGTAAATCAGCATAACCTGCAGCAAAAGCTTTAGTCTCCCTGCAGTGTATTTCAGGATACAGCACCGAGCCAAAGGGTTTAAACTATCACACAGTAAAATGCTGTCTCTGGGGCAGCTGTTACTGGAAGTCACTAATGTATATCACAAATGATACAAAAATTTTGGATTACAGAGTGGTAGGAATTCTTAGGCTGTCGGCCTGTGGATAAGCTTTGAATGAGTGTGCATTGCAAGCAGAAATAATAGGATCTCGTATTGCCAAGCACTAGAAAAATACTTGAGGCCTGATACTGTAATTAAAAGTCTGCTAAAACCCTTGCAAGACTTCTGCAACCAAACCCATTGGAAATTTATTTCAAGAACCACAGCAAAATAGTAATTTTCTTGGGTAATGTCCTTTGAAACAATCAAGCTCTCTAATTATGTGTGTCAGGCCTTGCCAAGTGGTTCTTGGCGTCTGAACGAGAAGGTTTTCAAAGTAGCTTCTGCAAATGACTGTGGAATTTTGCTGAAGGTAAACTTTCAACACCCAGGTACCATTTGGAGAAGTGGCTGCATAACTTTTAGTAAGGTTATGGTGAAGCTGTGTGTCTCTACAGGGGCTAGGAAGAAGGGGGAGAAAAGTGGGAATGTGGAAATTACAGGAATCATCCCAGCTTGTCTCTTGAATTGAATGCAGCTAGAAGTGGGGTTGATTTGTGTCAGACATTTCAGCTGCTGCCCTGGCTGAGCCTGGGAGTCATCTTGTGCTGCTTGTGTCTGGGTGATGAATTGGATCTCGGCATCTCTGAGGAGGCAAGGTTGGCTTTGCAGGGCATCTCCATGAGCTCTGATGTCTGGGGGTGGTTTGTGTGTCTTTTTTGTTGTTGTTGGTTGGTTGGATTTTTTTAACCAACCAGCCAAAAAACCCCACCACAAAGGTCAGCACCAAACTCTACACAAACATTTGACTGGAATCACACACTTCCCACAGGCTTGTGGCTCAAATGGTGCCAAGAACAGCTAGGTAGGTGAACAGGCTGTTCCCATGGACATACCTACAGCAAGGGGAACCAGTTCAAGAGTTGTTCTGTCACTCTGTGCTCTGAGGTTCTACCAACCCTTTGGATTTGTGTATGAGAGTGGTTTCAGGAGAAGCTCAGACCATTTTTTCCTGCTGGGACGTGAGTCTGTCACAGCCATTTAATGTGATGCTCAGCACTGCAATGTTCATTTATTCCCCTATAGCTCCTTAGAAATGGCTCAAGTGGGTGCTGTGGCCACAGCAGCTGCTGGCTTTTCTTCCAGGGTGGCTGAATCTGGCACTATCCTTTGCTGAGACAATGCATGGAAAAAATTCTCCAAACTGTAGTGAAAGGTGTACAGGAAACCTCTCATGTACTTTTGTAAAACAAACAAAACCACAAACAAGTTTGAGCTGTGGCATGTGAAGGCTGTTTGTGAACATGCTTAGTGCAATAATAAACACGGATTGTTACTGTGTGTCACTCACACTTTACTAGTTTGTCCTCAGCCAGTAAAGCCAACAGTAAGATGTTCTTCCCAAACTACAAAAAAGGTACCAGAAATACAGAATAACTGTCACCCATCGATAAAATTCAGGTCATAACTGCTTTTTTTAATCAAACTTTTATCTTCCGTGCTGTTTGTGTTACTCTTCATCCTCTGATGGAAGAAATGTGTGTAAATAGAAGAAGAGGAAAAAAGTTAATCTCTCTTTAATGACTTTGCCTTGAAGTTGCCCCAAGCTTTTGTAAGTATTGTATGTTTAGTGTCTTTAGTGTCAGCCACTGCTTTGCACATTCAGGCTGAGACCTTCTCACCAATAACTCCAGACATTCCCCACTCCCAGCAGAATGATGAGGGATGCCTGTGAAACATTTGCTTTTGGAGTTTGGTTCATTTGTGGGCATCAGTTTGCACCCTCACCGATTTGTGGTCAAAATACTTTATACTGTGGGATTTTGCACTTTGCCATGGAGGAGCAGTTTGGTTGCTCTGCCCTTTTGCATTGGCAGGTAACTTTTAACTTAAACCACCATCAAAGAAACCCTTCAAACCCCCATGTAATGGAGTTTGCTGCACAACTGCACACAAACAGGGCAGGAATTTTTCTGACCAAATGCCTGTATCTCTCCTTCAGACCTCCTGCTGTCCCCTCTCTTGCTCAGTGCTGCTTTCTCCCCATCCAGTTTCCCGCGTGTGTACTCGGGAATGTTTCAAGGCAGTGTTATCATTCCTAAGGAATCTACTGTGCGTGCACAGGCTATGGAAGGGGTTTTTTTCAGCTGTTATTACTTGGCCAAATCAAACCCATTTTCCACCTGAATACTGAAATGTAGATCTCCTCCCTTCCAAACAGAGGCTTCCAAAGCACTGAGGCACTAAAGCGGTTTCTTAGATTGCTCAAGAATTTTTTAATAATAGAGAAAGGTGTTAGTGTTTCCGTTCACTAGAGAAAGGCTTTCTTTTTTTAAGCTCTTTTTATTTCTAATGAACAAACTGAGGGTTTAAAAGGAGAATACAAATAATTGTTCTTGGCTAGAATTGAGGTATGGTGACTGCTTCCAAAACCAGTGAAAGCTTAGGAAGTTGTGTTAAAAGCAGAACAAACCTTTTACACTGAAATAGGTAGGTAGAGCACTTAGTTTCATGCTGTCTCTTTACAGTCTGTCTGTGCACAGGTATCAAAGTGCAGGGGGTTCTGTGTGATTAAAACACACCACCTGCTGAAGAGTGAGTTTAAAACTTGATGAGGCAGCACTGGGTGCTCACTAGCAGGGGTTTGGGACTACTGTGTGCAAAGAGCTGAGCTACAGAAAATGCAATGGGGTTGTTTTTTATGGCATTGGATGTGTGCAGTCAGGAGAGTGTAAGAGTGGGAGTGTGGAGGAAGGTGAAGAGGAAGCTGCTGGTGCAGCAGGTTGTTGTGCCTGGAACTGCCTCATACAAGCCATGCTAGACCTGCAGGGAGGTTTCAATGAGGCCTCTACTTAGTGCAGAGGAGGCTCTTTGGAATGGCTGGGGAAGAGTTCTAGAGCAATTAACTTTATTTAGATGGGCACTGGGAATGACTGGCTTGAGAGGGAGGCAAGGAAGGGAAAGATATGATAAACTAACCAGCCATGGATGTGGACATGTGTTTGTAGAGGCTGTTGCTAGTTTGCTACACTAATGGTGGTTTTTAAGAGTTTTAGCCTGTGCAAGTTGGAATTTATTAACCTTAAAGATATTGATGCATCCTCCTGCCAGCTCAGTTGCTGATCTTGCTCTCAATATGCCCTTGGATCAAAACTGGCTGTTGTAAAGGGCAAACTCAGCTCTCTGATCACAGAACAGATCTCAGCTCTAATGTTCCTACTTCCCTACACATGAAACTCCCATGGGTGTGACTGGAACAATAGGATTATTTTCCAAATTATTTTTTATTGTAGTAACGCCCAGGACAGCCTTGTGCCAGACATGGCAGACATGGTAAAAAGTTTTCAATTTAAATAGCAAATTAATACACAGGCTTTCGGGTTTGTTTTTCAGGCTGATTAACACTTTGAATACCCGGGCAGAGAGGTTTTCCAAAGCTTTGTTTTCACTGAACTGGGTCTTATGTGGCTCATCCTGGGAATCTCTGAGCTGGGCTAGGGGGTAACAACCTGGTTTATCTACTGCACACAACACAGCCCTGTGTTCAGCCTGGCATATTGGTAGAGCAATTACTGGAGAAAAATGCTTTGCTCTTGAGGTACTGGTCATGTTAGTGGGGTATAGCTGTCCCCAAAAGCATCTTCCTGGAGCACCAGCAGGAGTCCTATGTCAGGCCAGGTACAAATGCTGGCTCAGGGGTACTTGAGCTTCAGCTGCCTCACTGAACACAAGTGGCTAACCTGAGAAATCTAAAAGGAAGAAGAGAAATTGTTGATCTTGAAGCAAAATAGGAAAACGGATTTGTCTAGACTGTCCCATGGTTTCTAATCACCTCTTCCAGAAGCGGAAACATTAGAAAACTGTAGGGTTTTCTTTGAGGAAAGGCTGTTCCCTTGGTGGTTCAGTGGGGTTGTTGTCACGTCTGGCTCTTTGGAAGTCACCTGAACCAGGAGTGATGTGCAATACAGCTGAGCCTGCACACCTGCTGCAGCCTCACTCTGGAGGAGGTGCCTTTGGCTCATGAAATCCTGTTCCCAACACTGATGGCAACCACACCGTGGGTCACTACTTAGAAAAAAGTCTGCTGTGTAGTCCCTTTACAAGTTGCTGCCCAAATGGAAGACCTAGACTGGAACAATTGTTATGTGCCACAGGGAAAGGGAAAGGGGCATGTGAGAGAAGTGTTGCTGGAGGAGTTGTGGGTTCAGTTTTCTTGACACAGCTGTTTGTGCAGCTATTTCCAGTTGCATCCTAAGACCTGTGAATCTGAAAGGTGTTACTTTGATCTGGTTTTTGATACCTTTTGGGGGTCACTGCTCTGAGGGTTAAAAAATGTAAGGAAAACACATGTGCATTCCCTTAAAGAGAAAGCAATGTTCAGACTGCAGAATCTCTGGCTTTTTCTTTCTAGCTATCAAAAGGATGTACCTGTCTTCAGTGGCAGCAATATCCCAACTGTTCAGCTCCAGGAAAAACCCCAAACATGTGTGTTACCCGAGCAGATCAACATCCTGCAATAGTAGAAAGCAATGACTTGATCATGCCACCCTGAATTTTTATTTTTTTTTTTTGATACACTCAGCACTGTCCTTTTGACATTGCCTTTTGTTCTTGCTGTAGTTTGTGGGTTTTGGTGCCAGTATAATTCTAATGAAAAACACTGCTTCATTTGGGCCAAGTGCCTGTGTTCCTGTCATGCATGTGGCATTCATTGCTGCTGGTAAGTGCTGGGAGTTTGGCACCAGAGGGCTGAATGGGAGGCACAAAGATGCTCTGTTGTCTGTACAGAGCTCTATAAGCAAAAATCCAAAATGAATTTGGAAGCTGGCCCTGTCCAATCCCTGCAGACTGACTGGTGAGGGAGATACAGGCTCTGTAGGGCAAAGGGTGTGAGTCAAGGAGATGCTGAAACCAGTAGGAGCCTGATCTGTCCCTTTTGGAGGAGTGAATTGTGCGGAGTGTTTTGTTACAGGGTAATGTGGCAAGTGGAATTACAGACAGCTATGGGCACTGCCTTTGTGGATGGTGGAGGAGCAGCTGTAGCCAGGACAGGAGCAGCAGTGAAGCAGAGAGTGCTCTGACAGGGTCAGTGACTCCTTATTCCGGTTTTCCTTAAGTTTTCCTCCCTGCAAAGGTTTTGAGGACAAGCAGGTGTGTATCAGTGCCCCATTCTTCTGCTCCAAATTGACACTCTACCTCTTGCTAATTCAAAGCTAGAGTTTAAATCTGAATGGATTTTTGTAAACTTAGATGTACTGACTTTTATCTAAGTTGTTATTAATGAGGGTCAGGGTCACTGCCTCAGCTTAGTCAGTTCTAGATCAGACCCTCAGAGTAGGACACAGACAGGTACCAAATGTAGACTTTGACCACAGGGATCTGTTTCAGACAAATAGTTGGTGTGCCAAATCACACCTCTCTATTTTCAATCAAGGTTGTAAGGATTTTTTTTCTTCCATGATCCCACCCCTCTTTTCAAGGTCAGGCTTTTTAGGAATGAACAAACCAATACTATGGATGTATTCACAGTATGGAGATGTTAGACCTATCTACAACCATGTTATCCAGCTGTGCAAAAATGTTTAGACACAGGTTCTTCTTTTGAAAGGCTCTAATTCAAGCAGCTTTTATGTTGCAAAAATGACATACTTGGTTGTAATTGTGCATGATTTCCACACTGCATGGATATCAAATGCCAAATTCCATCAAGTCAGTCTAATTTAACAAAGATTCCATGGATATTTTTGTACATTTCCTCTTTCCTCCCTCTGTGGACACTGGAAATGACTGTCTTCTCATTGATTGTGATAAGCTCAGGGGAGGGAGCAGCAAAACATTTCAGCGCATAAAAGAATGTCTGTAAAAGCAAAGAACTTCAAAGGAGTGAACCCCCTTTTATTTCTGAGCACTCAGTCATGGACTAACTTCTTTCATTTCCATGCTGAAGGTGATTATGGTTCAGGTCAACCATATTTATGGTTTGATTCAGTTGGTACATGTCACTGGCAAACTGAGAGGAGATGGATGCTGGGTATAAATCAGAGGAACTGGAGGAATATTCCTTGTTTTCTCAGCCCTCTGCCCTGTGCACACACAGACAGGTTTGCAGGCACAGAGGGGCATGTTCTGAATGGGATCAGTTTGTTTCTGGTATTCCCTGCCTGATCAGCATTTAAATCTTCATCTGCCTTTGCTCTATCCTGCATTAATATCAGTGCTGATGCTCTACATGGGAATCAAGGGTGTGTAGTAGGTGAGTGTTCTCATCTTCAGAGCCCCTCCTGCAGTAGCTGCAGCAGCTGGAAGGTGCCTTGTGAATGAGTTTGAAAGTTAGAAGAGAAGAGGAATGTTCTCATGGCTAAACGTGAGCTGCATGTGGCTCTGGGGAGGAGTTGCACACGTGTTCCACAGTATTTAGCTGTTCTGCTTCTAGGTATTTAATAATTCCAGTAGGGAGAGGTTTTCCCTTAGCCCTTGTAACTTCAGTGGCTGCAGGAGGATAAGGCAAAATCTTGTGCAGTTTCCTATGGATTGAAGAAAGCTCACCCCTCGAGGTTGTGCTTTTCGGAGGGTCATCCCTGCACAAAACAAAGCAAGGAAAGCACAGTTAAATGTGCTTGGCTGCAGAACTTGCTGAAGATTGAAGCTGTTGTGCAGACTGAGCTGTGTTTTCCTCCTAAGGTAAAGACTCCTCTAGGACTAAACTCCCTCCAGCAAGCTCTGATAATCCACTTTGTGTGGGAAAACTTAAGGCTGTTATTGGCAAGTGAGTATTTGAAGTGCACTAAGCACAGAACGTATTGCCCCCCTGGGGAAGGGTTATGCTATTGGGAGGTTCCTAGATAAATTGTCCCATCTTACTCTGCTAGCCAGAACTTATTTTTATGGCCACTTTGTTCAGACTCTTATTGTGGGGGTGGAGTGGTGGTGTGTGCAGAGAGATTGGAGTTCCTTCCAACCTTTGTCTGACCAGCACAGTGGAGTGGGAGACCTGGAACTTGTCTTGTTCTTGTTCGTGCCTCTGGCTCTCTGCTGCTTCAAATGGCTGCTGCTGTCTGGCTTCAGAAACACCAGCAGCCTTCCAGTTTTATTCCTTTTCCCAAAATGAATGGGCTGTTACAAAGATTTTTCTCCCTTTTTTGCAGGAGTCAGGGTAACCTCTGTTAGTGACTCTGAAGTGCTCAGTGGGAGGAAGGCATGCGTAAAACATCAATATTGACAACAAGATTACTGTGGCTTGTCATGGCTTCTGACTTGCAGGCCTCTTAAAACTTTGTAATGCAGGAGCAGAATCTGCTTTGAGCTGAGCTCTGCTATCATAAGCCTGTGTACAGCCAGCCCCTCGCCCCTGCCAGGTGGTCTTTCATGGATTCCTTAGCAATGGTCCATCTATCTACAGGCCTGAATCAATCCATCAACCCTGAACATTCCAAGCTTGTGGAGACTGCTGGTTACAATTGAATTTTGTAGCTGGCTCTTTCCTGGACAACGAGCTGGATGACAGCCTTGATCCTAAAACCTAGTTACCTGGGGAGAGCATGAATACAGCCAAGAACAGGGGAAACTTAAGCCCAACTTGGCTTTTATTTGAGCTTTCCAGTAACATGTGATGGGACTGTTTCCTCTTTAGCCAGGTCACAGCAGTAAAGAGTAATCTGGTCACAGCCAACTGAATTAGGTGGTAAACTTGATCCTGATGAGAGTCAAAGCACATTCAGGGAGGTGTGTATTTGTGAATAAGAAAGGAATAATGTAGTTTTATAGAACTGGATGGTTCAGGAAGAGAACTCAGAGAGCCTGGCAGACTGAATCTGGATTTCTTGGCATGTAGAGGGCAACTTCTGCTCCTGGCCTCAGGGGAATATATAAATAACTAACCCCTCCTAGTACTGGGCTCCAGCACACAGTGTATGGATTGCTCTTCTGGCAGAGCAAATGGGATGCTGTACTATTTACACAGAGAAAAGGGCACAGTTTGCTTTCATTGAGTCAGAACGGCAACTTTTTCCCAGTGAAAGTCAGTGACCTTCTGATTTTATTGAAATTCCTCTCTAGGATTGCAGGGAAATTGATAGCTCCAGTGAAAAATGTTATGAGGAAACTTGGGGAAATCTATCTAGCTATCAAAACACTCCTACTGTTTTCTGTGCCCTAAATGTTGATCTCTGCTAAGTATAACACACAGTGTGTTATCCTTATGGAAACAAAAAGATAATTCAGTGCAGTTGTTTACACAGGACAAAGCTTTAGGGCAAGTCACAAGCATCAGAAATGCCAACCTCCCTGAAAGATTTCTGTGATATTTATTAAGAGTGGAGAGGGTCGATTTGTGTCCAAACACATGGAGCAGGTGCTGAAGAAACAACCCTGCATATTAAGCATTCCCCCTCACTCCCAGAAAGAATTCCCTTCCTTCTGGCTTGGCCAGTTAAGTCTCTACCAAACCCACACTAAAGCTCTGTTTTTTGGGAGCTGGGAGCCATGTCCAGTGAGAGCATCATCCCACAGGTGCCATGTGGGAGGTGATGCCTGCTGCAGGTCTGTCCTTAGCAGGGCATGGCAGCCCTGGCTTTGAGTGCGGATGGGAACTGTCACCCCATCCAAAAGAGGTCATTAGGCAAGAATGCAGCTGCTTTCCTTCTCAAGCTGCTCCTGATTCACCGGGTGCTTGCTGAGTCCTGATCAGTTCAGCCCGTTGGTTCTGACACTGCTCAGTTTGTGATCCCTTCTCCAGTGAAATGGAGATAGCTAACAGCCTTTTCTCTTGTGAACCACCTGGAACGTCCTCCGGGGACCCCCAGGAGGCAGAGAAGCCTGGAACAAAGCCAGCAGTTTGGACTAGGAAAGAAGCAAACGCTGCTTTTGGGGATGGCTCTGTGTGTGTTTTGTGGTGTGTTTCTAAGCATTCACAGGGGAGGGATGGATGGTTGGAGATCCCTTATGCACCCTGTGGACTTAGGAAACAGCACTGTGCAAATCCCAGTGGTGAGAAGGGCGGGAAGATGAAGCTTCCTGTCAGTGTCTTCCCATCCATGAAATGATTGCTCTAACTCAGTCATGCCATCCAGGAATTAAGCTTTGATATGTGAGTGTGTGGCTCTTCTGGAACCTACAGTATTTTAGCTTGGTTATCTGTTACCTTACACTTCTCCACCCTCTGCAGTCCCTTTTCTTTCTCACTGTTGGATGACAGGCTGTAAAGACATCCAGAATCTCCAGGGGTAAACTGTGAGTCCAAGTGAGCTTCTGCTGAGGGGTGCAGGTATGGCTCTGTCTCTGGTGTCTGCCCATGGAAGCAAACTCCCACTCCAGCTTTCTGAACCCAGATGCCCTGGGAGATCCTCTCAGGCTGCTCCCCATGTGCTCTGGAAGGTGAGGATTTTTTGTTCCCTCCAGTGTCCAGGTGCCTGAAGCCATCACTGCTGTTGCTGAGTCAGCAGAGAGCAGGCACCTCTCAGCATCTGCTGGGGGAGGGATCTGTTTAAGCTTCAAACAGGAGTTTTCAGGGCATCTCCAAGTGGAAGCAAACTATTGATTTTTGTTGTTCCATTTAGCCTGAAGGGTCCACAGTGACATCCTGAACCTACACAGTAAATATGGCGAGATATCTGCTGGCATCAACACCCGTATTCCCTCTGGGAAAACACATTGTCAGCTGTGATCAAGATGTGAGATCTCGGTCTGTAGCCCAAGAAGGAACCTGTCTAAATCAGCAGCTTGCAGGCCATGATCCTCTGTTGTTGGTGAAAGTCTTGCAAGAATGAAATAGGGTGTGAGAGGAGGGGGTGTTCCTTTGGAAACAGCTGGAGGAAATGGACTGAGTGAAACTCCTCTCTCTGAGCAAGGACCAGTTCTATGGGATGCTGCAGAACATCATGCTAAATATGCTGGTCATGAGCATGCATGAGATCCTGAAGGAGCTGCTGTTTGGATCATTTTGTTTGCTTGGTTGGAATATTCTTTTTGAATAAGCAGCAATATATTCTCTGCCATCCTGGATGCATGCCAGTGAAAGTCCTAAACCTTCCTTTCTAGCATCTGTATATAATATAAAGGGTCATTTATAATCTCTGTAAGCCATGATGGGGCCTTTCGTCACGTTGTCTGAAGCCTGCTTGCATTCTGGAGGCTGTTCTTGCTGACTTTTGGCTTGCAAAGAGAAGTCCTGGGATGGTTTTGTCTGCCTGTCTTCTTTCTGTTGTAATCACTGTGCTATTTTATCTACAGTGAATTCCAAGCTGTATATCCTAATGCATCCTTGACCAGCTGTGTTCCTGTTTTTGTCTCACCTTTTTGTGTGCCACAGTAAAAAAACCCTAAAAGTTGTATTTGTAGAAAAATTATGCTATCTATGGGAAGCCAAGAGTGTGATTCGCTTTCATTCCTGGCTGTGGGTACCTTTGTAACCAAACTCTCCCTCCTGTTGGTAAAGAGAGAAGCTGGAGAAATCTGTGTTCACATTTGATTAGCTGAGTCTCTTTGGGATCTGATCTTTTTTTATTTATGCCCACTCTGGTGTTTCTGCTTTTGAGATGAGGTGAAAAGTGTGGTACTTTATCACTGTCACTGCTCTCTCTGTGCTCCTGCTCAGGAAGGTGAAAGGTTGTCCCTGGGTTTGAGTGAAGGATCTGTTGCCCTGCCATGAGCTGTTAGTCCTGTTCAGCCTGGCAAACCCAGGTGATGGCTTCAGGCAAGGAAAGCAATGGATGGAGAGCCTCGGGGGATTTCTCACTTCCTCTAGTGATTGATTCCTTTTATAACAGGTCCCTGTGCAGATCATGTGAAGAAATGAACCTGGGAAGGTGTTGGGTTTCTCCCCACCCCAAGGTGCTGTAGAACAGGAGCAGCCTTTAACTGCTGCCCAAGGCTCTGTCACGAGGTTGTACCAAGTTCTGTTCACTTCTCACTTCCATGAAAGGCTGTTCCCAGGCAGGAATTACACCCTGACTGCCCAGTTCCTTGGACTTGCAAGGGAATATGTGTACCTGCTCTACTTGGTCCTTAGATTCAGCTGTTAAAAATGTGAGACCTACTCAGATAACAGCAGTTTGGGGCTTATTTAGAAAGAAAATCTATGCATTGCAGCAGCACCAACTGAATAGAAGCCCTGGCAGAATCAGCTCTGTATGTAGCTTAGAATAATCAATATTTCTTGCAGTTTTTGACATAGGCAGCCTGCACAGTGCCAGCTCCAGAGCCATTCATGAAGTACCAGACTCCCAAGCTGGTTGAAAATAATCCTTGAAGGAGCAAGATGACATTAAATTTGTGTCTGTGCAAGGGAAGGCATAGAGGGTAATGATTAGCTTCCATTTCTTCTTAGGAGTTGCAATTCTGAGCTGCCACTGTCCATTAAGAAGGGCAGATTGGCTGCCAGATTCCCTCTGGCAATTCCAGAGTCTGCCCTCATCACCTGCCTTTCTATTCTGGGGTGTGTGGTAGTGTTTGCCTTCATTCACCTCATTTCCCTTCAGGAATATGAAGCTGTCCAATTTCAGCATCAGATATGGAGGGTTTTTTTCAGAGTGCAGTTGATTTTAAATTTTTTTTCCATCTGACACAGAAGTACCTTGTGTGTACTCAAGACAGTGGGAGGGGTTGTCTCCTAAACCCAGCAAAACCAATTCTAGCATGAAATAATCAGTGCAGGATAATCCATGTACCCTGTAAACAACAATTCTTCCCAGCTGACTCTGGGAGAAGGCCAGAGGGACACACATACAAGCTACATAGCAGTTAAAGCATAACGTGTAATTAAATATTTATTTGGATTTCACTGACAAGCCAGAAAAATCACCTTAACATTAGAGAAGGCACTCAAGTCCTTGACAGTAGTACTCTGATTTAAAATGTTCAGTAACTATTCTGAATTTGTTTCCAGTATTTATGGGCTTTCATGCTCTGTTACATGTTGCTAGTGTGGATACTGCTGCTTCCTTCCTCTCCTGTGGTGGGAACAATTCCTTTATTCCTCACATCTTAATGAGAAGTTTTGGTTTTTGTGATTTCAGGACACATTGTTCTGCCATTATCCTGGCAGGTTCTGAGCATGTGCAGGTTGTTTTGCCTGACATGAAATGCTTTTGCTCTGAGGCTCGTTCACAGCTGCTGCCCTTCCCATGGCTGGCAGCACCTGGCTAAAAGCACCTTTAGGGTAAATAATGCAGAATTGTGGTTTTCCCAACCCCTCTTGTTCTCCCCCTTTCTTGGGGCTGCTTTTCCTTCTGTGCTCACCTGGCTGTTCCCATGGCAGGAGGAGATATTACCCCTGTGTGGACAAACCCCATGACTAAGGCTGGGAGGGACCAAATGGCTGATTGCATCCAGTGTGCAAGTGAAATGAAAAGGAAAACTTTACTTTGAATTATAACATTTTCAGCCTTTAGCTCCTGTCGTTGTTTCTTCTGGTCCTGCTCCCTAAACTTTGTGTGGAAGTTGTGTTGAGCCTGTTAAAGTATCTGATTCCATATTGTCATCTGAAGCTTCATGAACTTTATGTTTTTCCCTCTTGTTTTGAACATTGTTTTGATGCTGCAGATCTTAATGGAGATATTTGGGTACTTGGGTGTCTGATCCCTGTTTATACACCGCAGATCCCCGACAAATCTGAGACAAGGGCTGCTGTAAGACCTCCCTGCCCACCTGGGCTCACCTCAGGTGTGACCACAGTCCACACTGGCTGATGAGGAATCACAGAGGGGTTCAGGGGAGCAGGAGCAGTGTCTCAAAGAAAGCTGCATGGCTGAGCCTTGTCCCTGCTGCCCAGGGCTGGTGGCACCGGGCACAGAGCCACCCCTCCCTGGGTGTGCCAGCGTTCCCGGCCGCCTGTAGCCCAAGGGTCAGCGAGCAGCCCGCTGGCCCCATGTGGTCCTGGCATGTGTGCCTCCTATTCATGGAAATGGGAGCTATCCAGAGAGCAGGGATTCCTGTGGAGATGGGAGGGGAATGCACAAAGGGGCAAAAAACAACGAATGCTGTAAATGGCGTGTTCTGGAGAAATCAAACTGACAGAGAGGAGGTGGTTCAGGGAAGGGGAAGGGGACGTGCAGGTGAATATCCACTGCAGGCAGTTTGATTTTTGGTGTGCAAGGCTGGGCAGTCGCTGTGGTGCTTGAAGGGATCAGCTCTATCAAGGCCTCTTGCTTTAAGAGAGATGAGCCAGGACTCCTCTGGTTCAGCAGGGAATGTTACACAAGCACTGGGTGTGTTTTGGAGCACAAACTAGTGTCTCCACTTCCCACAGTGACCCCAGTTCTGATCCCCAGTCAGTAGGAAAGCAACTCTCAAACCTGTTAACTACACTGATGTACAAAAGCATCACAAAACATTCCACACCAAAATATTCACAAAAATGTGAACCAGTATTTTGCAAAGGTGAGCAATGCTTGCAAGGGAGAAATGAAAATAAGCTTTTTTGTACCCCCTCAAACATGTCACTGGAACCTAAAAATTTTATTTTTCAGAGGAGATCCCTGAAGGGTCTCTAGGTCTGAATTCCCTGTGCTGACACTGCGGTTCCTTCTGTCTCATACACCTTGCAGTGAGGGGTCTATCTTTTATTTTCTTATGAGACAGCGTGAGACACTCCTCCCTCCCTCCCCTGCATTTTCCCTTGCCCATTTTGAGGCTGTAACCTCAGCAGGACAACAACAGGACCTGTTCAGCACCCAGCTGGTTTGAGCCCTGCTGACAGAGAACTCCACCACACCAAAAAGCAGAATTTTCCAACTCTGCTCTCGTTCAGAATGGTGGGAGGCTGGGGAATGATACCATAACAAGCAGAATGGAATTAAAGCCAGTACAATGGGAGCTGACTATCAGGAGATTTGGAACATTTCTTTTTTTTTTCTCAAGTCCTATTGTTTCTGATAAGTCACAGAACTAAATTATGTGCTGTAAAACTCTGGCCTCTGACAACCAAGCAAGAGGCAAAACTGGATTGGGTGTGTGGTTCAGGTTGGCAGAAGCTGGGAATCCTTCTGCAGCTATTAGAAGGAGAGGGTGGGGTGAGAGGTGAAGACTGCAAGTCAGCCTGGCTATGGCTGGCAGAAGAAACCACCCCAGGTACTTGGTGTGTTTTTCCTGCAATCTAGTGTGTGTTGGTTCACTGGCTGTCTTATTGGGGCTGATCAGTGTGTGTCCTTTCTCTGCAGGCACTGGTGTCACTACACCGTCACGAGGACAGTGTCCTGCCAGGTGCAGAACGGCTCAGAAACGGTGATCCAGAGAGTTTATCAGAGCTGCCGGTGGCCAGGACCTTGTGCCAACTTAGTCAGGTAAAAATCTTCATTTTTCATGCTGCCCAAACCTTCCTGCCCTTCCCCTTTGGCTGGTTGCTGGTGAGTACTGCAGAGAGGGCTGAGATCACAGGGTCAGCTGGGATATCCTGCCTTGGGGTGCTGTGGCTGAGGAATGCCACTGCTGATAACTGCAGGGTAGTCACAGGTGAAGGTAAGTGTAGCATTGCTTCCAATTTTAGGAACTCTCCAAACACAGGCAGGGTCTAGTTTAGTAAGGAGATATTGTTTATTGTGTGCAAGGTGGAGGTTTCCACAAATCAAGCACACCACTGAGGGGTAAAATACTACATCTTTTATAGAGGAAAGTTTACATGAACCCACCTATCCATTCTCCACCTACCCAATGCCCATTTATTTGGGTGATACAATCTTACACAAGATGCTTGAAACACAAAGTTCTTTTCTTCATTAAGCAACTTCTATTGTAGAAGTTATGTGACAACATCAGTTACATTTACAAAAGGGGACAAAATTCAGCCTGGGGACACATAGTTCAATTTAAGGACATCAGTATTAGGACAAGTTATGTGAAACAATTTAGCTCAGGCTGCAGGGCCAGTTTGTGCTTCTCCACACAGGAGGCTGCTGCTGGTCAGGCAAGAAAGCAGGTAAAGGTTAGTGTGACTGAACTAGGGGAGCAGGGGTGCTGGATCAAGGGTTCTGTGTGACTTGTTGGCATCAAATCCCTGTACTCAGGGTTGTAGTGGTAATATTGATCACATACACTGGAAAACTGGGATCAAATCCCATATAGGCAATGAGGGACAAAGGTAATGTGCCCTGGGTCCTTCAGAGTAGAATTTCTTCAGACTTCCTGGATCTCAGTACCCTTTAAAGACATGTTAAAACAGAATGTCTTGTCTTGTCTCAGACAAGAAAAAAGCTTAAAAACAGCTATGTGTCAGAAATTTGCCCTGAACTTGCTTTGCCTTTCAATCATTTTTAGTCTTGGAACCTACATTTAAGAAGGAAAAAAAAAAAAAGTGTGAAATAGCTGTCCCCAGCTACCACCTTTCAGTGAAATGTCTTTGCATTGTTGAGCTTTGCCTTCTCTGAAAGACATTCTCAGAGCAGAGCAGTGTTACCCACCCATCTGGGAATTGGGGCAAAAAAGCCATTGTGCTCTAAATTTGCACCTAGCTCCTAAAACAATTTCCCAAGTAGCCAAGCCATAACTGAGCTCACAGATCTCACTCATTTTATTGTTATTGTTACCAACTCACCCACAGGGTACTGGTTGAAATCCTCCTGTAGTTGATAACCTGGCCAGAAGGTGACTGAACTGCAGGCTGAGACCCACTTCCCTGTTGCTGTGACACTTCATCTGGAATTCACATTCTGCTGTTCATGGGGCTGTTCCCATAGTTGGTTCTCCCGTTTCCACTTGGCCAGTGGTCAGTCTCAGTTTTTTCACTTGTAATATATCTGTTTTGGTGTCTCTTTGGTCTTTATGCAAGGCTGTGGTTGAAACACTTCATATTTTACACTGTCATGGCCAAACTTCTGTTGAAGCTTTTTAATTTCCCAGGCTTTTTAGTCACATAATTGTCATTAGAAACTTGTGAGCTTTCACCTTGTCTTCTAAACTTGCCAAAAATCTTTCTTATTTTTCATTGTTAACACAACTGGAATTTCATAAGTACCAAACATTTGATCATGTTATTAGTAAAAATTCTTTTTGTGGGCCCCTGCAGTTGATTGATGCCATTGATTCTTACATTAACCCAGAGACTTTAGGAGTAGTGTGTGCTGTTGTGACATTGTTCATGGAACATTTTCAGTTTCAAATGCAGTTTGGTTTGTTTGCCTGATGAGTCCAATTGTTTGGAGACAATGCAGAACAGCAGCAGACATCTCAATTTTTCTTTCTGTGTGAAAATATCATGGAAAGAAGCCGGGGTTATTAAATATGCAAGGTCTCAGCTGGTGAAAGCTCAGCTAACAGGAGCTGCATTTTTGGAAGATGATCACTATGGAGAAACCTTCCAGAGGAGGTGGGGGGACATTAGTGCTCTGTTCCCTTTGAGCTGGGAAGAAATGCAGGACAAGAGGATGGAGCCCTTCCAGGGAAATGACTCTGGTGTCTGTCCTCTGACCACACATGGTATGACATTCTTGCAGAAAGCAGAGAAAGACCCTGCACCTCTTTCCCAAGGACCTTTCAGAAAGCTGCTGACAAAATGCTGGAAGCCATCCACTTATCATCAGAGGTAAAACAAGTTCCTGATAATTCCTCCTACTGCCACCATCTGAAAGGGAGAGCCCCAAGAATGAATAAAAACAAAGGTGAATCCTCTGAGTTCCTGAGAGCTGAATGGGCTTTTGGACAAGTTATCCCCAGCCAAGACATCTTTTATAAATGGTTGCTTGTTTTCAGCAGTGCACCTGACTTTGATAAGAGAATGAAAAGCAGCTGCTGAAAAACGATGGCTCTTGTGATGTGTGACTACTGTGGGCAATGTTTGGTGCCCCTGAGCCAGGTTGTGTGGTTGAGGTGCTGTTTTCTGGGCACATAGCAGCCCAGCACTATTTTGTTTCCAGCCCATAGGGATGCCTGAAGGGGCTTTCTTTTGCCTTGGAGTCAAGCTGAAGTTCTAAAACTACTTTTTTAAAAACAATACTTTTTCTTTCTCTCTCACCAAAATGGGTACTGTCCTTTTAGGAAACACTGATCTCTCTCCTAATTCAGGTAGACACCATCTCCTGTTTTCAGATGAAAATTCCTTGTGTATAAAGGATAGAAATAAGAAAGACAGTTCCCAAAGTCACAAGGCAGTGTAGTGCCTTTTCTATTCAGCCCCTCACTTGTCAGTGCAGTTCCTAGCAGGTTGTATCTGTTTACCTGATTTTTCTGTTAAGAAACTGGCTTTGAAGGGGCTTGTAAGCTTTTATCAGCCACCAAGCTGTACAACTTCCTTTGCCAGGTCTCTGAAAAACCCTGCAGAAGATGAACAGATCAGAAAACTCAGCTTGGGTGCCCTACTTGTTTCTGTTTCCTCCTTACCTTGTCTATACCAGTCTCTCTCTCTTTAGGATTTCTGGAAGTCTACCTTCAGGCAAGGCCAGGCTTATTCCAGCTCTGATAGTGGCTAGAAATGTTCTTGCTCTCTATATTCCTGTTCAGGTAATACAAATACATCTGCTTTTCTTTTGCTAAAAAAAGTAAATTTAAAGTGTCTTTTGGCCTTCTCCTGTTCTTCTCTAGGAAGATGTGTGGTGCCTGAACTTGAATTGAAGGACACAGAGTGTCCTGTGTGGCTGCAAGCAATGCAAGATGTCAGTAAGCCATTGGCACTCTTTTGGCTTTGTAGTGTTTCTCCCAGCTGTGATTGGAAACAAACTGTTTTCATCTCCTTGTTTACAGGGAGTCAGCCATATCTGGGAGAGCTTTCATTCTGCCAGCACCCGTTATCAGGCTGCTCACTAGCAAAAGGGACGTCAGCCAAGGAAAAAGGCATCTCTCAGACTCGTGGTGACAGCTGAGAGGGGCTCTCTGCTGCAGAGACTCCGCTTACGAGCAGACATCAGCGTGGCCAGATGAGGGTTTAATCCCTTTCTTGTCTCCCATTCATTCGTGTTGGGTTTCTTTCATTTATTGCACAAACTGCAGCTCAGGGTCGAGCCTTTGCCAGAGGAGGATCTGTGAGATCCCAGCCTTGGAGCCTTGGCTGTGAGATGTCCTTGCTGTCCATTCACTTGCTCTGGGAAGCTGTGGTGGAGCTGCTTCAGCAGGAGTGTCCTCATCTTGGCTGGGCTGGGCTGAGCTGCTCTGTTCTTGCCCTCCACCCCGGGCTCTTTATTTAGCTTGGGTGCTGAGTTGCTCTGGAGCAGTCTGGGCTGGAGGATTTCCCTCAGCAGAACTGTTCCTCAACTCTCTCTGTTTGTGCAGCAAAGGCTTCAGGCCCCTGCACACCGTGGGCTGTGCCTGTGCTGTGTCACGCTCTGCAGCAGCCTGGCTGCTTCACACTCACGTGCCATTTGTCTGTCTGCAGGGAGGGACAAAGTCCCTACCTTGGGCCTTCAATGGCAACCTAATCTTTGGTTCTTTACTGCCTGGATGGTTGTCCCCAGCTCCAGTAAACCCAGGCATCCAAACTCTAACCCTTCCCCTACGCAATCCTTTTGCTGCAGCAGCTGCAGGCTGATACCCAGTCCTATCTTGTTGGGACACTGCATTCCTCAAGGCTTACTGAGGAGGGTGGTCTTGAAGGCCAGGCAAGGATTTGAGACCCACATTCAGTTGCTGGAGCTTTTGTGACTTCCTGTGCCTTCAGTCCAGCCATGCCACCTCACCTGTAAGATGAGAACAGTGCTGCTCTTGTCTTACTGTGTTTTATGACACAATAGCGCAGCTTCTTGCTGGCCAAAATCAGCCTACTTTTGATTAGAGTATTGGTGTATGATTGCTGTGGTCAGTAAAGCAGTGTCTCAAGAGGTGAATGGATGGGATCTGCCTTGGCAGATCATGTGCTGTTACAGCCTTCCGAAGACATACACTTTCTGCTCCAAACTGTTGTTGCTGTGAAAATCCCCATCTCCTCTCTGGAAATGTGCTGCCTCATGTTATAGCAGGATATTCCAGCTGCTCTCCTACTCATCCCGTCCTTGAAAATGAATGCTTCCAGCAAGGCTATATGAGTTTTTATCCTGCTATGCTTTGCTGTGCTCCATGGTCGCAGAGCTGTCTCACTTAAGCTTTTGAGTCTCCTGTCTCTGCAGCATTTTCTGCCTTCAGAGACCTCAAAGATTTTCTGGGAAACCCACAGCTGGCTTGTACAGGGATGGGTTTACCTGGTCTCTCACTTTGATAAGAGTCATTGAAACTGCAAACGTGAAGTTATTCATCTGTTGGCTTTAAACTTCACTTGGAGATGGGAGAGATGGAAGGAAGAGTGTTCTTGCAACACAGCAGATCTGGGCTCTGATGCCTTTTCCAGCTACCTGTCACTGCCTGTTTTTTCCTTTCAGAACTGTAGCTGGTTTGGCTTATCACAAATGCTCTGTGCATTTAATGTAAGCAGGCTACATGTCTTGCATGGATCATTTCTGTTTGGTGTTTTTGAATGCTGGGTTGTCTTTTTTTTGTTCTTTTCATTTAAACTGAACACATTACTGCTCCCGGAGGGATTTTACAAGCTAGTTTGTAGAATAACAAAGAAGGAATTCTGCAGGCTCATCCAATTTGGTCTTCTGTGCTTTTGAAAACTCTGTTGCTACAGGGTCAGTAAGAGAAGTTGGGGATCTTTCACCCAGGAGATTGGCCTGTAGCTGATGTTTCCCCTCAGTTTCAGAACTAGTAATGCCACAGGGAAATCCTTCTCTCTTTCTTGCTTTCCAGTCAATTGAATAATAAATCCCAGAGCTTATTCCAGTGCATTAGGATTGCTATTTGAAGTACTGTTACACATAAACTCTTTTATGTGTTTAATTCCCTTACGACTCCACATCTTGGAGAGAAATGTGCTTGGAAAAAGGCATCTGCTCTTCAAAACACACATGGGATATAAGTGCAGGATGAGCAGTGCTCCTACACACGGGACAGACAGAGGCTCTGGGTGGGTAGGATTAGAGCTGTAGCACAAAGGGGCATTCTCAGCTTTGAACAATGGCTGTGTGGTGCTGGCTGGGCACAGGTGGAGGGTCACCTGTTTCAGGGGTTGTGCTCAGGCTGCTGATTGAGGCCTTTTGATCTTGCCCAGACATTCCCCGAGCCCTCCTCTTCCTTGCTGCAGCGCTGCTTTGCAATAGCACTGACATCAGATTGTTAATAAAGACAGGAGCTGATGAATACTCTGGTGGCATAGAAACATCTGGCTCTGTGTCCTTGGCCTTTTTTCTTGAGACTGAGAGACTGTCGAGTATTGTTGTGGACAGCAGGACAAGGGAAGTAGATAAGTTTGTTCCCTGGGTTTAGTCTTTTGCTAAGTTGTTCAAATCAGACCTGTTCAGAGTCTTCTTCCTCCCCTCTGGCAAAGGCAGAAGAGACAATGAGCTCCAACACTCCTGCAGCTGCAGGTTGGTTGTTTTTTTTAATCCGGTGCCTGCAGGAGCACATTTGAAACTCCTCTGGTTATGTTGTTCCCTGGGGAACTCCTGCTTTTGTGGTAGGGAAGCTGGAAGAGCTGGGGCTGCAGGAAAAAAAGGGCACAGGTCTGATTAACAGTGATGGTCTCTGCCTGTGAGTGCAAACATGATGGCAAAGGTGCTTCTTGTCCCTGCTTCAGCTGTGGTACTGGTTTGAGGTGAAGTTGTCTTGTGTGTGTTACACAGAGGAGCTGCCTGGTGTAATCAGTGTCTGGTAGGCTTTGAGAAGATGGTTATGGTCTGTCTGGAGTGGGTATGGTGGTGTTGGGAACCAAATATATACTTGATAGCTTCTCTGAGCTCCTAAAGTCCCTTCTTTCCAAGTGCTTTGAGATATGGTTACTTAACCTGATGGATTTGAAATCTGATGTCAGAACCCTCTGATTTTCTATGGGGACTTGAGGGGTTTTGGCATGTCTGTAAATCAGGGCATTGGCACCAAGAGTTAGAGGAAGTACCTCAAGCTTTGTTCTGAATGCCCTGTGATACACTTGTAATGAAGGTGAGGCTCCCTGGAAGGCAATGTGTCAGTTAAATGTACTGCCTTGGACCCACTGGGTTGATATCTGACTTCAGTGCCATGAGAGAAGCAGGCAGGAGAAGCATGGATTCCTTGGTTTCTGGATTCTTTGCCAGTCAAGAAGGCAGGTTCATTCATCCTGTGATCCTGAAACCCATCAGTGACAGTGAAACTTTCAACCTCAGGCTTGAATAAAAATGAATAGAAGCCTGTGAGGGTCACTGAGGTCTCCTTGGGCACAAACTGCAACGGCTGAGTGAACCAGAGTGACAAAACCTTCTCCTGTGATGTGGAAACAAGTTTCATGCCTTCCCTCTCATGTGGGCTTTGTGGACAAACAGCTTTGTTTGTGAGTGTCAAAGGGCAAGGGAAATCCAGAAAGGGGGAAGGTATTTCCTGTGTGTGACAGGCTGTCCTGCTTGGGTCATGGCAGAGATCACTCCTTTCTCTTTTGACCTGATTTTTGAGGCTTTGATCCAAGAATGTGACACTCTTCCCCTTTCTCGTGTCATGTCTGGCTGTTGTGTTCAGTGACAGTTCCTTGAAAGCAAGGGGGACACATCCTTGTGTGCTGAGGAGTGAGACTTGTTGTCTGCCATCCCTCAGTGTGTCCTGACTTCTCCAGTACTTGTAGCTCTGTACCCCCAAATCAGTTCATCTCATCTCATGCTCCTTCCCCAGATTACCACTTCCTGGGCAGGCACTTAGAGCCACAAGCAAGAGGTGCTGTTTCCCAGATGATAATTGTATGTGGATAAGCTCCTGTAGCTCATCCTACAGGGATCAGGCAGCTCCAAGGACAGCCATATGGTGGCTCTGATCTAGGAACAGCAGTGGCTGTGGGTTGAGTTTTCTGGGCTCTTCCCTGGGAGTTGTCCTCTTCCTGGGATATTGTTGTGAAGCCTCAGCCAAATCCCTGGAAGTGACACCTGGCTCTTGCAGTGGAGTGGCAGATCCTGGTAGTTTGCTTCTCCATGAAGTGCTTGGAGTTCTCCTGCTGAAGGGAACTGTGTGTGCTGAGCACATCCTTTGGCTCCCTGGGGAGCAGAGCAGGGCAGGTTGTGGATCCTCCAAACCTCTTCCACTCTGCTTTGGCAGATTTCTGTGCCAACGTTTGTGGCTTGAGTGACATCTAAGGGAAAGGTTTCCCTGTTCTGCTACCAATCCTTTTTTGTGTCTGTTGTGTTTTCCACACGTTTTCATTCAGGGGTTTCTGATCTTTAACAGGTACCTTCCTTCCCTCTCCTTTTCTATGTATTTTTTTCATCTCCTTCAGTTGCAACACTAAAGGTGCTTTCCTTGCTCCCCTCTTGGAACAGCAGTCAGAAATCTGCATGATGTGATGCCATAGGTCACAACAGACCTTGGTGCCATGTCACAAAACTGAGGAAAAAGGGTGCTATGAAAAACAGAGCAACTTCAGAACAAACTGGACTTGCAAGCTGGGCCCACTTCAGATGCCTGAGTGCACAATGCTGAGCAGAGCTGCACACATCAGACCTCTTCCAGGGAATTCAGGGTGGGTGGTAGACTGTGACAGCTGAGCTCCATGCTTGTCATGCCCTGAGAAGTCCTCCCTCATTTGAGGATTAAACTATAGCTACTTCCCCGACACAGAACTGCTGCCAAGATTCCAGTCTGGCTCAAGCCACTCTCCACACTTCATAATGAAGTTTGAGAGAGTTTTAACATCTTGGTGTTGGCAGAAACAAGGTTTTAAAATCACGGTGTGGTTGGAGACTCGCTGGCTCTGGCCACTGGTAACAGGGCTGGAGACTTTCATCTGAAGGTCAGATCCAGCTGTGGTGTTAGTGACAAAGTCATGAACTTCTGACTGATGGGTTGGGGCTTACATATGGAAAGATGTCTGGAGTCCAATGCCAGGACTGGGAGTTGGGAGACCTGAGTTCAATTCCTGGGCTTTGCCAGAGCCTATTCTGAGAGACCTTCAGTCTTTGTGCCTTAGGTCTCTTTGTGAAGATGCATTGAAGGTCTACCTCCATCAGCATGTGCTCCAAGTCCTCCCACTCACACTGTGTGACTGTGGACTCCTCAACACCACTGGATGCAGAAGAACAAAGGGATAGGTGGGATGAGCTGGCTCTGTCCAGCCCATATCAGACAAGTGCCTGGATTGCTTCTGTGGGTATTAGCAGTGACTGGTGTGCTTTTTAGCAGCTCCAGGGGTAAGGACATCATGTTCTCAGGAGGCAGCGCTGCTCTCCGGTCTCTGGGTGAGGCTGTTCCCAGGGCAGGCAGCCCTGTGCTCTGGAGGAAGCTTGTGCAGCCTTCCCCTCTCCAGTGGCTATAGGAGGACTTAGTTTCTGTGTTTGGCAGCTGGCACAAATCATCAGCAAACAGCTTCCTGAGAAATTAGTTTCCCAAAGACTGTGCTAACCATGACTGAGCTGCTCCCTTCTTTCCAAGACACACATGGGCAGCCTCTCCTGGCAAGCCTTTGTTACTGCTCCTTGGAGCAGCTACCAGTCACTGCAGGGCTGTCTTGGGTATACACCTGTGCCTGCCTCCCCTTGGAGCAGTTTTGGATGAGATTAATGCAACCTCCAGCTCAGTTTTGTCCCTGAGCCCAGCTGAGCCCAGGGCAGTGCCCTGTCTCCTGCTGGCTCTCAGCAGGAGAAGCCTCTTCCCCAAGGTCAGGGTGCTCAGGGCTTGTGTCTGCCTGGCTTGGAGAGAAAAGCATAAGCTGCAGCCTGCAACACTGTAATCCCAAAGCTTCAGACTCTCCCCATGTGTGCCAAATTCCTTTGGCTGTTAAATAAGGGTAGGAATTTCGAGGGGAGCTTGTAGAGTACAACTTCTGTGTTTGCTTTTAGCTTCATGAATAGCAGCAGCGACTTGTTTGGCTGTATACTGGGAAAACTCGGAGCTGCCAGCTTTGACGAGCTGCTGTTTTAAAGGAAAAGTTGTCACTTATGCAACTGTGTGTGTTCAGAACTGACTTCAGAATCACTGGTGCCTTGCAGAGCCCTGCTGTGTCTGCAGGTCACCCTCCAGTTCCCAGTGGGGCATGGCAGTGCTCGTGCTGTAGTTGGCACTCTGGGGATGCTGTGCTGCTCACAGAGCTCACAAACCTGTCCTGCAGAACCTTGGCTGTGGTCCAGAAGAGTGTGACCCTATTTCAGTTGGGGGAGAATGGAGGCACAGGTCAAATAGCTGGAAAAAAGGCTCCATGAGGATCACTGATGAAGTTGTCATGTTGATGTGTTGGTGCATCCCAGGTCTGAGAGGTGGGGAAAGGGAGGACACCTGGGACGTGGGAAACTCTGTCACTGCTGAGTGAGGAAAGGCTGTTTCCAGCCTCTGTTCAATGTTACAGAAGTCCCCAGGAAGGGAGAGTGTGGGAAACAAGTCATCATCTCGCTACTTGCAGGACTTTGTAGTGGTGAGATCTCTACAAAGCTGCTGGTGGTACCTGTGGGGGGTAGAGGTGTGGGGAAGAACCAGTAGAGCATGAGGGCTTAAGGAGGAAAATAAAAGCTGTTGAATCAGATCCACGCTCTAATAAATCCTTGCTGATATTTTATGTGAATCCTTTTTCTGTGACTGGGGGTGCTCTGGGATATATCCAGGTGGGAATATGTGCTATGAATTAGTAGCAACATTGCCCTCGAGTAGGTCACTGCATTCTGCTGACTCCTTGTTTGTGTTAGTTACAGGACTCTCATCAGGCCCACGTACAAAATGTCCTACAGAACTGTGACCACCCTGGAGTGGAGGTGCTGTCCTGGCTTCACGGGGAGCAACTGTGAGGAGGGTGAGTTATCAGCAACACCTCTGTCCTTACAGAGCAGTAAGGACAGTCTGGCTGCCTTGAGCTGGGGTTTGTTCCTTAATTTGCCCTACACCACTTAAAACACAGGAACAAATCACTTGTTCCCTTCATCCCCATTGTTATCTGAATGTCACACACAAGCTCTGAAAGGTGGTCTTGGAAAAGATTGTTCTGAAAGCCTGCAAAAAGGCCTGAACAGGGAGGGGGAAAGAAATGAAGGAAAGGGAATCAGGGATTCCCTCCATCTGTTTAGAGATGTGCTCATGCTTGGCATCCCTGTTGTGTTCAGAAAATGTGCTTTCTCCTTTTCATGTGTCATCTTCTCCCTGTCCCTGTTATCACCATCAGTTGCTGTGTCCAATAAAAGCTGGTTCCTGCATGGCTGCTGCTGAAAGTTCTATGCCTGTAAGGTCTGAACATAAACAATATGTGTTCCCAGAGAGCTTTGAATCAATACCTTGGTCCCTCTTTCTACCTGCTCCTTGACGCATTGGTGCAACACTCATGTTGCATGTGAAAACACAGTTCTGGGTTTGGCACCACACAGAGGAAAACACAGGGCTCTTTCCAGAGCAGGAGAAAAAAGTATTTTCCTTTTTTTGTCACAATAGGGCATATTTAACATTTTCCTTCCTAACATTTTCTACTTTAACTGTTACTTCTGGGGTTTGAAACAAGTTCTGCTTCTCCACCAAGCTTCAGGATTAGGCATGAAGGCATCTGCTGAACGTGACATGAGAGTTCACAGCTTATGAATGGGAGAAACTAAGCCTGGAGTTTTCTATTAATTTGCATCAGGTCAGCACAGCCTGTCTCTGGCTGCTGAGGGTCACTGGGGGTGCTCAGCATCTCTGAGTCTGCTGTTTGTACTTGTTTTCTTTGTGCTGTGGTATCTTAATACCAATCACACAATTCAGGCAAATCTCTGCCTAGGAAGTTGTCTCGTTAGAGTCCCAAAGAGTGATGGCTGCAGACAGCAGCTGGCTCCAGGCTGCTGAGGAAACAATAGCTTCCCAGAAGCTCCAGAACAGTCTTACAAAGTGGCACAGCTACCCTGCAGGAGAGAGCTTTACATTTTAACATAATGCTAAAAGAAGTGAGCCTGAGAGAGAAGCTGCTGTGTGCAGCTTGGGTTTCTACCTGTCCCTGCAGGGAAAGGGGAGCTGGGGATGGTGGCAGAGCTGCTTCTTCCAGTGGAGCTGGGTGAGGATGTGCCTGTGACCTGAGGAGCCCCCGTGTGCAGCCTGTTGGTGCCTGCAGGTTTGGACAGGTGTGAGTTACTGCAGCTTAGTGGTGCTGCTGGTGCAAAGGAGAGATTCCAGCTCCCTCCTGCAGTGCCAGATGGGTCTCAGCAGAGTTCAGTGGAAATAAAAAGCCAACAGAAGCTTGTTTGAGAGAGCCGGCAGCGATCTCGCAGGAGCAGCTCTGTGGAACGAGGTGACAATTTTATACAGTTACTTTTCAAGGTGGAACTGTTCTTTTGGGCTTGGATATGGTCTGTGGAGTGTGAGCAGAAAGCCAGTAGTAAGCCCTTACTTTCATGTGTGAGATTCTTTTTACCTTTTTTTTCCTCTCCCTAAAACATCTGGTGCTACCGACAATCCCATATCCTTGAATGAAAGGGGAAAATAAAAGAAAAATCCCCTTTCTAGTGCAGCAGGGTTGTGCCACTTAGTTTTTAGTGTAAATACTGATGCTAGTGGTCTGCATGGCCCTTCAAGCTGTCAACTTCAAAATGGAAATATTTACTTGCTCCTTATATTAATTCTTAATGTTAGTGTCACTTGGAAATGAAAGTAAAAGAGGTTTAAAAGAGGCTGTTTTAGGGTTTTTGGCAACACAATATAAGGCCTTTTGTACTCTTTCCTTTCTGTGTTCTCCCCTACTGCAAGTTTGGTTCCTCTGACAGGGTGGGATGCTTATCTGTATGAGTTCTTCCTGGAAACAGCAGACAAAAGGAAACAGAAAACTAAACTGAAGCAAAACAAAAACAGTGCAGTGATGAAGCCACACTGAATTAGCAGGGTAGAACCTCAAAATGCTTTAATCTTTCTTTGGTAGTTAGATTTCTCCTCAATATTTCATTTCACTTGTATGTGCATGTGGTGCTTTAGAAGTTGATGTAAGGTAGGTATGACACCTGCACTATTTCTTTCCTTGCCTTCTTGCTGTGTTACAAATCCTCCAGCTCTCTGGCAGCCACTGTTGCCAAAGGAATGGCAGCTGCAGTGGCTCTGAGCTTCCACCGAGCATCTCCTGGTTCTAGAGACTGAAGGGCCACCCTTCCTTTGCCAGGGGGGGTTGGAACAGTGAGGTTGTGTTTCCATCAGACTAAGCCAGGAGAGAATGGATTGATTAAGCACAGGGCACTGGGAGCTGTGTGTGCCTGGGCATGGCTGATGGTGGTCTTTGCATCCTGATGCTGTCACTCTGTCTATGAGATCTATTGATTCCTTCTTTAATCCCCAGGGAGCAGGGTTAATATTTGCTGCTTTTTTGTGCTGTTCTGGAACAGTGTCTGTGGGGGAACCACTGTAGCCCGTCTGGAGGATAGATCATTTTTACTAGCTGTCCTTATATCAAGCCCTCCTTACCCTTTTAAAATTTATTTCTTTTAGCATTTCATGAGGGAAGACAGGATGGGGAGAAGGTGAACCAAGGAAAGAAGTCAAAGAATTTGAAACCATTCAGAGGCTGCAGCTATTTCTGATATTATAACTTGTTGTGATCTCCCAAATGGCAGGTCAGCTTTTCTTTTGCAAAAGCAGCAGTTCAGTGTGGGTGTCTAGCCCCAGAGTATGACAGACTCCTGATGAGACTGGCTTGCTGTAACACACCCCCAGTGGGAAAACTCCCCTCTGCTAGAGCAAGCTGTTCAATGCAATTCAGTCATTGGAGTGCCTCCATCCTCAGCTGGTAAGTTTAGCTTCAGACAGTAACCACTTAACTGCCACCAGGCACCTACATTACTGCTGAAAGTCCACATTTTTAGATTTCAATTATCCTAGGAATCTATTGAAGCTGATAAAGTGCAGCATTGTCTGCAGGAAGCCCAGCTCTAGAGGTGGATGGGAGATTTTGCTCTCAGTGGGCCAATAATTTACTTAAGTAAATTAACCTGTTTCCAACCTGTTTCCTTTTTCAAGCTGACACTGCTTGGGCCTTTCTCCCCTTCCTTTCCTTGCTTTCTACTCAGCCCAAAGTATGTCAGCATTTGAAAGGTCTCCAGTTCCTTTACTGGTTTTGTAGAACTGTGACCAGCTCATTGAGCTGATAGTCAAAAATCACCGTTTGTACCAGGCCTTCCCAAAGGGTTTCTTGCAGCTTCCTTGGATGGAGAAAGAGACTTGATGCAATCAAGTCTGGTGAATATAACTGTCACTAGATGCTAACTTTTATTTTCCAGTTTCAGGGGGTTTTTGTTTTGTTTAAAGTGGAGCCCAAGCCTAGGACAGGAAATGAATGCACTGAGCCACCCAGTCTGCTGACTGCTGATATAAAGAACATATGGATGAGGGCAGTGCAGGGGTGAAGTGGTTTAGCCGTTGCAATCATGCATCAAGCTGATTGATTTGAATCCAAGATGATGCTGACATTTCAACTCAGCCTTTTTTTCTGTGTGGCTGAAAGTTCAAAGGCAAGTGCAACCTCTTGGGAGAGGAAAAGTGTCCCCAGCAAGTTCAGGGGCTCAGAGCTGCCCTGGAGCTCTCCAGCCAGGCAAGGTCTTATTTTACTTTACAAATATAGCATAGCTTTCTTCCTTGTTTGTTTGTACTGCTTGAGTTTGGGACAGTAGCCAGGATCCTATTTACCCCAGAAGCAGATTGATGGTAGACAGCTTAGCTGTTTGGGCAAGAAACAGATCCCAGAGTAACCTCAGCACCTCTAAAGTGATGCTATTGTGATTCCAAGCTTACTTTTCTTTTTTTTTTCTTTTCATAAGAATGCAAGTGAGATAGGAAATTTGAGCAGCCTTGTTCAAGTAATGGCTTAACTGGAGAACTTCCTTTTTTTTTTTTAATGTCCTCCCCTCCTCATTTCTTGGAATATTATTACCTACTTTTAATAACTATTGTTTGCATCTTTCTTGTCATCCTGATATTTTTCAAACCTGTTAGATTCCCATGTGTTTACAGTTTTCAAAGCAGCATAAGAAAATGAGGGCTTGCCTCTTGGTATGACAGAGTGCAAAAACCCTTTTCACTTTTACTGCTGGTTCACAAAGTTTCTTGGTCCCAGGAGTAGAGATGCAGAACAAGACTGCCAGGAACATCTTAAATGAGCAAATGAAATTATGAGACAAAATTTGATGAGACTGTGAGAAAGGACATCAAAACAAGAGACCTGAAATTTGAAAGCCCATGGAAGTGCTCTGAAGGGAAGGGAGTTCAAAGTGGTGTTGATGGGACCTCACTTCTCCAAGCCTTGTTCCTCTTCCCTGTGAGCCATCAAAACACAGAACTGTCTGTGTGTGTGAAAAAGCAACACAGAGACTGGGGAGTGACATTTCCTGTAGTACCACAGCAGTTCTCTCCAGGAGCTGAGCTTGTGTGTTCTCCTTTCCTCAAGCACCTCAGGTCTTTTTTCAGCAGAGCTTTTTTGCTGCCACTGAGCTTTTTCATCTTCCCTTAGAAACTGACAAAGTGTGAGAAAAAACAGTGGGAGTCAGAGCCATTGCACTGTTCCTCTTACTGCTGAATCCTGGTTCAGTGATGTTTGCCCACTTCAGCTGAGTCCAACTCCTGTCATGAAACAAAAGCTTCCATGTGGACAATGACATTTTCCCCAAGGTGGTCTTCTCAGTGCCCTCTGACTGGCTGGGCAGTTCTGTGCTGCAAATGTGGCAGACTGAGGTTCTTCCCTTCAAGTTTGGATTTAACAGGGATGTAGTTCTCTACTAGACACTGGTTCAGAAATTCCTTTTGGGAAATGTGGCTTAGCTCTCATTTGACACCTTTGAATCCAAGTACAACATTTGGTGCCACATAGCACATTTGCTTCTAAAAATATCTTCTCATGCCAAAGTTTGTTTGTCAGATACAATAAGTGAATTATGTGAATAAATGTTATAGACTATTAAGTGCAATGTGAATTTACTCATCGTTTTCCAGTTAGTAAGTAAGTGGTAAAATGTGGTAACTATCTCTGTAAATCTACCTTCAAAAATATTTTATGAAAAAGTATCAAACATGTGAGTCAGCTGTGATGGAATTGCTGATATGTGGAAGTGGCTTCCTGACTACTGAAGTTTGTGATGTAGCACACAGGTGTCAGACAGTACCTACCCCAATATTTTCTTCCATAGCACACACCTCCTGCTGCTCCAATGTTCCACCTCCTGCTTGTGTTTCTGGTGGCCTCTTTGACATAAGATCCACCAGGAGCTGCCCAAACCACCCTACAATGTGTCACCCACTTGCTGTCTGCTCCCATCACCAAGCTTGACCATTCAGCAGCCTCTGGCTTCAGGCATAACGTGTGTCACCCTTGATCAAACTGTTCAGATTTTCTGAGGAGTTCCTGGAGCATGTGGTCACTCTTGGAAGTATCCACAGCCTGCTGAGAGCACTTTCTGGCATCAGGACTCTGTGACTACTTGAACAATTTCTAAATGTTCATCTTCTCATCTTCTCCTTCAATACATAGTAAAAAAAAGGAAAAAAAAAAGTCCCAGTTAGATTTCCAAATATTTTGATACTGCATTCCAGCTTCTGAGTAGTTTCATTTTTTTGGACATTTCTAATCTGAACAGGGAGAATTTTATTGAGCACCTAATGTCAAAACATGTGAAGTGCTAAATATCTGCAGATGTTATCTTAACATAATTGGGAAAGCTGTATGCTGTACCATTACATTGTCCCAAATCTTTTAGCTCCCATCAAATTATTGTAGTATGTAGAGAATTTTCTGTATTTTGATAAGCTATTGGTTTGCTTTCCCAAACACATTGGATGCTTTCTGCCATTTATTTCTTAATTCACAAGTGAAGAACCCACATGTTTATAGTGAATGACTTTCCTATGAATTTGCTTTGTTTCTAATCTGGAGTGAGCATAATCTTCCCTTGGGTAGGGCTGGACAGGGCTTGGAGCAACCTGGGCTAGTGGAAGGTGTCCCTGCCCTTGGCAGGGATGGAATGAGATGAATGTAAAGGTCCCTTCCTACCCAAACCATTCTGTGCTTTTTTTAGACTTGTATAAGCTCAGAGGCATCTCCAGTGGTTGATTAGGTAGATACTGAAAATTTTGCTCCCCAGTGAGCTCCTGAAAGACTTTAGAATAGAACTTGGGAAGTGTGGGTTCTGAGGAGCCCATGCAACCTCTTGACATTGTCTCCTTTTATAATCCCTATTGCCTCCTTCAGCCCTGAGCTTTTATCATGCTACTTTTTCATGTACCTCTTCCTTCAGAGCTCCTATTTCCCCCCAAATCATTACTTGTTTTCCATCCATCCTCACAATGATGAAACTTTTATTTGCTTGAGGCTGTTAAAAGGGAGTTGTCGGGTTTTTTTTCTCCTGTGTGAGTTGTTAGAGCCTTTGGGAGCTGCTGACAGTGTAGTGTCCTCTGGAAAAAGGGAGATGTGCCATGTTATGCTGTGAATCCTGCAAATGCAGTTACTACCAAAACCAGGAAAAACATTCTCCTGAAAAACTCCACCCTATCTCTCTTTTCCACAGACATTCCTTTGGAAGTGGTGGGCAAAGGGTGGAGCTGTGTTTATACCAGAAGTTAGTACTTTTTGGAGTGTACACGGCCATTTGCACAGGGAAGATGAGAGGAATAGTTTCTAATTGGTGTCCACTGATCAGTTTGATGCCTTCCAAGTGAATTCCAGATGACAATGGAAGAAGAATTAAACCCACCTGCTGCTGCTGTTTCCAAGTTTTCTTGCTGCTGCACTGACTTGTTTTTTATCAGGATTAGGAGATGAGGCTCAGGCCTTTGATATCAAATGCCCACAGCTGGAAGGGGTGGCAGTGAGGAGGATCTTTCTTTCACTGACTTTGCAAGGCTATTACCCACTTAACCAGCTGGTTTGTGTTTAATTTTTGAGCACTTACGAAATTACAGCTCCCTCCCCATTGCTTTTCAAGGGCTTAGTTAAGAAATGTGTGGATTTAATGTTGCTGTCAAACAGTGCTGAATGGGATGGTTTCTTGAGGAAGAACTTACTGAATTTCTTGCAGAAGAATACTTGAGTGGCCCGATTTTCAGTGCCATTTCTTTTTAGTGCAGTAATTTATTTACTTTTAGTTATCTTTGATATCTGACTCTACGAGCAGCAGAGACTTGTGCAGATGTGAATGTTGGTGAGGATAAGGGAAATATGAGGGACAAAGTTCCAGGTTTTCATGATCTTCACCCCTAGGTGTGACTCTGTGTTCAGAATCCTGCTCCCATCTCTTGTTTCTGTCTTGTTATTACTGGGGGAAAAACAAGAACATACTTTACACCACACAAGTTCTAAGAGACCTGTGCAGAACTGATCTAATAATGAGCCATTACTTTGTTTGAGTGATGGAGAAATATCTTGTACTTCTGAGATTTAAAGACATGAGAATAAAGGAAAATCCTGAAGATGGGAGACTTCATCACCAGCACTCCACAGAGAGCAGATGGACAGGCCAAGGCACTCCTACAGAGAGTTTTTTAATAAGTTTAAGCCAAGCTGTTGACAGTGCAAGCTGTTTGCATGTGTGAGTGGCAAGATGTGTCTGAGGAGGTGTGAGACGAAGGGGAGAGGTTGAAGGAGGCCACGGAGTACTTGGGGTGGTGCAGCTGGTAGCAAGCTGAACTGGAGCCAAGATTTGGGGGTGAAGCAGATGGGCACATTCCTGTCTCTACCTTAGGGACTCTTGCCTTTCCCCCCCTTTTTTTTAATGTAGGTTTTTCATGAAACAAGTTAATGTGATTGGTACAGTAACACTTGTGTTTTCTGTGGTAACTAATTCCAGTTGTGGGCTGCTCAAAACCATCAGCACAAGGAGGGTTTATACAAGTGCAGGATTTAAGCAGGGTAAACTTCATCCACACAAGCTTTCTTCAGGGAGAAGAGATTTACTGGGTACCTGAATCCCCATTACAACTATCCTGGGATGCCTTGCCATGGGGAAATGGGATTGCAAGGAATTTGGATCGAGGTAGAACTGGGGCTGCAAGCCCAGGAGTAGGAACAAAGGGGTATTTTCCAGAGAAGTTTGAGGTTGGTTTCATGTTTTGTAGACTTCAAGGTGAAAGCAAGAGGTAAGCATCGAGTTCCCAGGTTGCTGAATCCTAGACTTTATTCTTACTCCATTCCTTGTTATGAAATGGGGAACCAAAAGTGTTCCTCCAAATAATTTCTGCTGGAGTTTAACTTCAATTTAATATGAAGTGCTAGGCAAAAGCATGTTCCATGCATTCCAGTGAGCCCATTAGAAGGATAAAGGCAGCAAAGTTAGTGCAGCTCCATTTGGGAAGCTGCAGAAACGTGTGACTGCAAAAGTTCACTTAAAAGAAACTGTGCTGTCATTAGTGAGGGTTCAGACTGTGCCTGTTTGGGCAGAGGGGGCAAATGGAGTTGTACCAGGGACTGTGCTCAGCCCAGCATGGCTTGTTACTCCATTTCCAGGTTAGTGTAAGGAATGGAGAGCCCTCCCTAATCAGATCTGTGTGTGTTGGAGGCTGAGGAGTACTAGGAATATGTGGTAGACTAGGATTAAAATGCAGTTAAATCTTGATTAAATTGTAGATTTGGGCAAAAATCCATGAAGTGAGATTCGGTCAAGGACAGCCACAGAGGCAGGGATAATTAAATACAGAGGTTTAAATAAGATATTCTGAAGGTAGTGGGATTCCAGGGGTGGGAATAGAGTTTGTGGAAGATATCAGAATGAAGTGTTGCTCTCAACTCAGGAGAAGAAATGCCATGTCGGAGTTTGGTGCTACAAATGCTCTGACCAGGTGTAACATTTATTACTAAATAATCCATGGCATTGCCTGACACACAGCGAGTAAAACCTTCACGGGCTGTGGTACCTGCATGTGTTTGTGTTGGTGGTTCTCAGGGAGGTCAAGTTTCAGCATTTATTGGAACTTCAGCCTTTTAAGTGCTAAACTCATGTTGAAAGCCAGTCCTAATTGTGTTGCACATCTGAGCCCCAGGACCTTAAATATTGTAAAGGGACATGTTGCATCTGTGAAGTGTTTGGCTCAGAAAGGAATGTGTCTTTTGTGGTGGATGGTGTTTGGATATGTTGTACAGTTAAATAGGTTGGTTAATTTTGGAGGAGTCAGTAGGTGTGTGTTGTACACACCTGAAAATATCATCAGCACAAACAAGCTCTTCTAAATATGACTGGTGGTCATTTAGGGCTAACTCATGGTTTTCAGAAATTGGACAAGCAGTAGGTATAGACCCATTCTAATGATGACATGCATGTGATTACAGAAAGTCTGATTAAATGTTTCCTACGAGTGTAGCTCTGCAAGATATCCTGATTGTCACTGCAGTGTCAAGAAATCTTGTTGGATGGTTCTTTAGCAACTTTACCATTCCCAAATAGAAGAAGGCTGGGAAAAACTTGCTGTAGGAATGAGCTTTGCTTTTATGTGCCATCAGATTTTGAACAACATTTAATAAAAGACTTCACCAAAATGCACGAGTGAGTGAAACATCACCATTTAACCAGGCTGTACTAGGTCCCTCAACCATCAAAGCAGGAAAGACACTGAGGAATGGCTCTGTGAAAATCCCCTATCATGAAGTTCATTAAGGACTGATAAACTTTATTCTGGACTCATAACATATGCTTCTTGCTCGGGCTCCTGATTTGTTTCTCCTTGAATAGTGCATCCAAATCCACAAGTAACATGCAAGTTTGCATTTCATTTTGAGCCCAGCAGGCATACAGCAATGAGGTTACAAGACCTTTCCAAGTGAGCCTGGAGGGACTTGTTGGCTAGAGTTTGGATTTCTGGCAAGCAGCTCCCTCCAGCTCTCTTCTGTAATAAACTCAGGGTTCAGTCCCCGGCCTCGCACAGATAGCGAGCTCTGTTGCGTGTCTCTGGGTAATCAGTCACTGGGAAGGCACAGATGTTTCAAGATGCACAGCAATGGGTGCAGCATGAAAGAGAGGCAACAGCAGGGTCATGCTACAGATGCAACCACATCTCACATGTGTTCCTTCTTGACAGGAGAATTCTTGTAGCTGGTTGCTAATCCCATCAAACAAGGACTCAAAGGCTAATAACACTCAGGGCTTTTATTGCTGTTCCTTGTGCCATGCAGTGCCAGGTATGGCTGATGCCTCCACTGCAGGCAGATCCAAGAGCAGAGCAATAAAATAACAGAGAGGGGAACAGGATTGCCCCAGGCAGTGGCTTAAATTGTCTGGGCAGCAATTCTAACCAAGTCAGAAGCATTAAAGAAATTTGGGGCTTGAAGATGTCCCAGCCTTTACCTGGTTGTGGAGGTAAGATATGAAAAATCTACGTTTTTTTCTTCTTTTCCTGTAAACAAAATACACTCAAGGCTAAAAGAGAAGAAGCCAGATCCAGGCAGGACTCGGAGTTTGATGTTTCATTTGTGTGTACATAATGACTTCTGTAGCAGTAATGCTAAAGAAGTTTTGGCATGTATCCACTGTGGGAAGTGCAGGGCCTGTGTTCATTGCTAGGTGGTCCTTCATTCTAAAAACCATGAGGGACATCCATGGCAGATGGGCTTTAATTAGACTATGTCCTGCTGCCAGTGACTGTCAAATGTGTCTCCCCAGATCAAGCACTAGAGCTTTCTGTTGAAGGTGTCAGGTCTTGCTCTCATGGAAAGAGAGTTTCCTGCAGCCTGAGCTGTACAAAGTGCTGTGGTACCTCTGAGACACTGACAGAAATTGTGAAGTATCTTGGTTAATTAGTTCTTCAGCAGCCAATTTGGGTGGAGATACAAACCTGTTGCAGTTGTCAGCCAGTGTTTTAGCCTCAATGGCAGAGGCCTGTGCTGAGTAACAAAGGTTCTGCTTTTCTCTTTACTGGTGTGGAGAGTTGTTAAACCCATATGGCTCAAAGTCCTTATGTAGGGATGGCTCTGCTGTGCTGCTGCAGGGCTCTGCACTGTAAAAAGTTACAGCTCATTCAAGGAAGGGAACAAGCTACTCCTAAACTTGGCTTGTTTGATCTTTTCTAACTTAGCCTCAAGTGATTAAGCAAACAGTGTCTTTTCAAGCACTCTCCAGTTGTGTGATCTGCTAAACACATCTCGCAGTGTGATCTGCCAGAGATGCCTTGAACACTGTCCTTGCGCAGTGCACTCACTGCTCCTTGTGGGAACATAAATAAGCAGCTCTTTCTGTTGCATCTGGTCTGTCTGGGTGGGATGCAGAGGATGGCTATCCTTGGTTTATGTTTAACATAAACTTGAAAATTCTTGCTTTTGTCTTAATATTAGCACTCACAGCAAGGTGGCAGCTCTTTATTAACTACCCAGGAAAATAGTCTGTTCTCCTTGCAATGTGAGGGGTTCATCCACAAAGAGATGTGTCTGTACGAGGTATCATTCTTGCCCTGCCCTGGTCTTAGGTTATGCCTTAAGAGGCCACCTAGAAGCAGAGACCAGACAGGAGTAAGGGAATAAAGGTGGATATTTATTGGAAAGGCCTTCAAAGGTACCCCTGGGGAGCCAGAGGTGCTGCCCAGATGGGCCCCGAGATGGACCCTGAGAGGCCACGAGTTCTTCCCACTTTTATAGGTTTGGTTCATTTGCAGATCAGGGTTCATTCTCCAATTAAAGCTTCAGTTAATGATGGAATTCCTCTCAGCTTGTCCCCCTCTCAGAGGCTTTTGGTTGATACTTTTTGGGCCCAGTTTGGGCTGGGTGTCCTTGGAGAGCAGCCCCGGAGAGGCTTTGTTGTGTGTGCCCAGCACAGAGAGCAGCACTGAACAGGGAACAGGAAACTCCAGAGTTACACACTGGGCACTGCAGGGTTTGAAAAATACAAAAGTTAAAACCTGAGGCATCATAGGGAGGTAGAACATCTACCAGAAGTAGTTGGGGTACTAACCACAAAACTGTAAGCTCCTTACAGACCAGTGTAACCAGATCCCTCACACACCTCATGAGGAACGGGAATGAGCATTTACATGGCTCCATTAATACCTAGTGGACGCCTTTTTCTTCTGCAGTGGCTGTCCCTTGACACTTGGCATCTCTCTCCCATACCTGAACAAATGTGAATGCTGTACACACTGGGATAAAAATCTTCACCCTGGAATGTGTGTTTGCTACAGGTTCAGCTGTTAAGCTTTGGTCTTTGTTGATTGATGCAGCAGAAACAGCGAAAGTAAATTTGATGCCTCAAGCTCATTAGAAGTGGTCAGGAGTAAGAGACTATGGTTTTCCTGAAGTATATCAAAAGCTGATTATTTATCAGTGCTTTCTCCTTGGAATTGTGATGACCCCAGAGTGAATGAGTATCCCTTTTCCTATTCCCATCTTTTTGTACATTATTTATATTTCAAATCAGCAGAAACTCTGGTCTTCACCTGGCTTTTTATGGCAGCTTGTAGAACTGTAAATGTGAATATGCTTTGACAGCAAATCCTAAATCAACCTTTGGTCACTGCAAGCTGGAACGATTTGAAAACCTGTGCAACCTTTTGACCAAACCTGGGCTGATATTCAACAAGAACTGAAGCCAGAACAGCCCTGATGACTTCAGACTTTCATTATAAGCCAGCTGCAGCTCCTAATGTGCACTCAGGTTGGGAGAGAGGATGTGATGGTTCAGCTGCACCATTGGGACAGGAATGTGTTTGCTCCCAGGGGATCCATTGAACAGTGGTGTTCTCGGGGCTGCTTTTTGCCTTGGCACTGAAAAGCAGTGGGCACTTTCTTCTCCTTTTCACCACTGCTCCTGAGCACTAGCCATTTTGGGGCAGTCCTTGCCAGCATCTGTCATGGTTTTCCTTTGCTCCCCAGCTCTCCCCTTGGCCCTGAACAGTGTGACACTGAGCATCTCCCTGGGAATCATCCTGAGGCTCTGCACAAACCCTGCACTACAACAGTGTGCTGGGTTTGCTGCTCCAGGTGTGCAGCTGATTTGAAATGTCTGTTAAATCCCTTGTTCTGGCACAGATCCCCGTGCAGCTTGATGTCCCATCCATGTGGGTTGGAGCAGGCAGGGCTGAGCTAGCTCTGGGTCTGCATTAACCAGCTGAATAGAAGCTAGCTTCAGTCTGGGTGAAATAATCAGCCTCTGCTGGTGCAGTAGCGTGGGCTCTCTCCCATTTGCTGTCAGCTGAAATGGTGCCTGATTTCTGAGAGGGTGTTGGAAGAGCAAAGATTCGTCAAGCTTTTTCTTACTACTACAGATGACAGAGGAGAGTTGGACCACTGATGTCAATATAACAAAGCTCTGGGGAACCTGTATAGAAAGGGAAGGTGAAAACACACCAATATGTTGACTCTACCCACTCACATTCTTGTAACTGTGAGCACTTGTGTGCTCTGGATTGGATCACCTGTGTGACATGGACAAAAAGGGACAGTAGTTGCCAAATCCTCTGTCTTCTTCCCAGGCTGTTGCAGAAAGCTGGATTTTGGAGAGTCTTTCATGCCTTCTAGATGTCAGCAATAGTCATGATGTTACCTTTTGACTTAGGTAACTTCTTGACTTGCTTACTTCACTGTCAGTAACTACTACTTAGGGCTTCTGCCTGTTGTCCGTGACCTCACTTTGGCTGCTGTTTGCCACACAGGCTGCTGTTTGCCTGCCCATTGAGATAACAGGAAGGAGCACAGTGTGTAACCTTCATGAATATTTCCTTCTCACCAACATTAATGTTCCTGTCAAAAAAAAACCAGTTGGCACTTGGACTAGGTGATTGTTGTAGGTCCCTTCCCACTGGAACTCTTTATTCTAGGAAACAATTTCCCTGTGTGTGACATACCTGTGCCTTCTGAGATGCATGTTGCGGGCAGAGTTCCATCCAATGCACCTGTAGATCCACATTTCTCTTTGGTATCTTGGAGTTGCTTTGGATCTGACAGAATGGGGGTTTCTCTGTGTTTGCTGCCATAAAGACACTTTTGATGTGCCCTGAAGCACCTTCCTGTGTGCTCTGCTCCCAGCTCCTGGGGTATCCAGCCTACCCATGCAAACAAACCAACCCCAAAACCCCCAAACGTTGAGATTGCACAGCTTCCTCCCTCACTCCAGTGACTAAATTCCACTTCATTGATGCAATAGGATGCTTCAGGCTGTGTTCTCCAGGGCAGTGATTGCAACTCCTCATGTGATTAAAGTCACTTGGCTAGCAGCCCTTATCACAGCAGGGTTCATTCCTCCAGTAAGAGTGGCTGGTGCACGTTAACTGCACTGGGATTCCAGATTTCATAGCCTTGGGATTTCTGCCTCAGTAGTGAAAATATGCTGAGATTTGTTGTGGTCCCACCTGAGCCCCACAGGATATTTGGATAATGGGCATACAGCAGGATCTGGGTGCCTGTAGCCATCAATCTCCATAGGCACAGTAGATGTTTTTATTGCCCTTGCTTATCTGGCTGTCCCTCACTCCGTTAATACGAACCATACCAAATAAAGCTGACTGAGGATTGAAGATTATCCGTGGTATTCGTCACTTGTAGGAAGGGGAGTTGGTTCAGTGTTGGCTTTTAGCATTTGCTAGGCCTTGTCTCCTTGACAGAAAACAACAGACTAAAGTGATTACCAAGAACAGCTGCTTAGAAGGGGCTTTGAATATTTTTTCCGCCTTTGCTGACCTGAACCACAGCAATTATAAGTTCTGGTTATTGTAAACTTACCACAGAACACAAGGCATACCTTAAGATGATGTCATGTCTAGACACACAATTCAGGTATAAATTATGGAGAGAAAGTAGCTTGTTCAGTGGTTAAACTGTAAAAATTTAACAAGATATTTCTGTGTCTCTAGCCTTCACTCTTGCATATGTATTTCTTTACCTCTTACCAGGAGAATTCTGTGACTGCCTCTTAATTTTTTTGTGTTGGGAGATGGAATTTCCTCCCTGTTCTCCATTTCATTTCCTATTTCTGCCTCACTGGGTCTTAAGGGAAGCAGCGTAGCCATCTACTCAGAGTCCAGAGCTAGAGAAGAAGACTCTTGGGTCCAATCATGACTCAGGCAAGGTCACACAAGGGGTGATGTACGGCAACCTTTCCAAAATTTGGCTTGCTATTTTGGGTAGCTTTGTTTTATGGGGTGGTGGGGGAAAGAGAACTTCGTTGTGGTGCCCAGGTGCCTGGTTTTCCAAGTACTCAGAATCTGGAGTCTTGGCAACATCCCAGTGAGGCTGCGTGGGCCTTATGTTTCAGGGGAGGTTGGACCCCGTTTGCAGCAGGCTCATCTCTGTGCCTGTGTGAGCTGGATTTCTGTCTGGAGTTGCTGCTGCAGCTCCCAGGGGAATGGTGGGCACAGCTGAAGGGCAGTCTCACACCTGGGGGTTTGAGCCCTGCAGGCTTAGAGGAGGAGTGGCTGTCACAGGTGCTGGGGAACAGCAGCATGTGCAAATCAGTGCCCTGCCCACCACTGGGGACCTGGGCAGAACTCCAGTGCACTCCTTAAAAACAAAGACTAGACAGAAGTAAAGGGAATAAAGGTGGATATTTATTGGAAAGGCCTTCAAAGGTACCCCTGGGGAGCCAGAGGCTGCTGCCCAGATGGACCCTGAGAGGCCACGAGTTCTTCCCACTTTTATAGGTTTGGTTCATTTGCATCTCAGGGTTCATTCTCCAATTAAAGCTTCAGTTAATGATGGAATTCCTTTCAGCTTGTCCCCCTCTCAGAGGCTTTTGGTTGATATGTTTTGGGCCCAGGAGGGGCTGGGTGTCCTTGGAGAGCAGCCCCGGAGAGGCTTTGTTGTGTGTGCCCAGCACAGAGAGCAGCACTGAACAGGGAACAGGCAACTCCAGAGTTACACACTGGGCACTGCAGGGTTTGAAAAATATAAAAGTTAAAACCTGAGGCATCATCCCTTGCCACCAGACCCTGGCTACTCTGACTTGTGTCAAAATACAGCTCCCCACACTCGGCCTTGGCTGAATGTCACCATGAGATCGGAGTGGTTGGCTTACCACCTGGTGTAATCTACACCTCCAGGTAGCTGCAATGAAATGCAGACTTTGGAGGTAGAGGGAGGCCTGTTGGATTAGCAAGCCAGTGCAGGGCTATTCTCCACAGTGTATTCTGTTGTGCTTTTCCTGGCCTAATTACACAGTCCTCAAGTGAAGGAATTTGGCAAGGACATTCTTCCGTTTTAGCTGGTGTTTGGTCTCAAGTTCTCTTAGTAAGCTTTTTCTCAGTCATCTCCATTAGAGCAAACTGCCATCTAGAATTTCTCTGTGTAAGAAGCCTGTTGTGGATTTTGCTTCCAGGTCCAAATACGATACCTCTTCTTACCTGAAGAGCACCTTGCTCTCCCCAGACGCCTGGTCTGCCATCTGTGTGTCCCTTTGAGAGCAAGGATCTAACTCTTGTCATACCTGGGCCTCTCATGGTCTTTTTTTAACCCATAACCACATCAGTTTGTTTCCTGGAAGCTGTCTATGCTACAGGTCTCTGGAGACAACTATTAATGCTCGGCAAGCAGAGATGGCAATTGATTCTAGAGAAGTTGCTCTGCTCTTGTTGCCATGGGGACAGTTTTGGAATACACTGAAGAACAGTTTCACTCAGTTTTCAGCATATGCAGCAATGTTCTCAATTCCAAAGGGACACATGTTTCTGCAGTCTCATGAACTTGAAGTGTCCACACTGGCAACTTCTGTGGAAGACTTTGATATCCATGAACTTAGGTAGAAAAGCCCTAAGCCTTGGTTCACTCTGAACATTCATTTTTTTGGTAGAACTGTAATCAGGTCAACTTTCTCATTGCCCCACAGATGTCAGATCTGCTCTGGAGCTGTGGCTTTGCTGTCCTGACCAAGTGTTCGTACAAAGGAAGTCCCCAGGTCCTTTTTGCTGTCCCGCATTTCAGGATCACAGCAAGGCCCGTTTTCATTTGGATGCACTTGTATCCATTGTTTCTCCTGGCCTCTTGGTCCCCTGTCAGCCAGGAGTGACCTTTCTGCTGCGTTGTTTCTCTGTTTCCCCCCAGCTTTGCTGCTTTCTGCAGGGCAGTGTGTGAAAGGTGACCACTGTGCATCCCACCAGGTACCCAGTGTCCTCTGAGGCATTAAAAACCTTGAGGTATCTATGAAGGCACCACAAATTGCCATAACATCTTCAGAAATGAACAAAGAAAGTGATTGCTGAAGCAAGGCCACAGAGTAGATGCTGCCACTGGAATACTTTGTTGTTTTAAGAGCACTGAAGAAATTAAAACTCCCACTGCACCCTTCCAATGCCTTGCACAGGCTGAGGTGGCCTTAGGGCCCCTTTTCAGCTTTTGATTGAGTGATTGTTTTTGTACATGGATGTCTTTTTTTTTTTTTCTTTAATGGCTATTAAGCATAGGATGGAGAGTGTTATTACAGCTCTAAGTGCTGTCAGCCAAAGTTTGTCCTCACTTCTGCTTCTAGGATATCCACTTGCAGTTGTCCCAGTTTTCCCTATTCATGGCTTTTAAGAGGTTCTTTTTCTTTCATGAGACTCTTGATCAGCTCAAGTACAAACAGATGGAAAGCAGCAGAGATCCAGCTCCATAGCAGCACCCAGGCCAGGGTCTTAACTCATCTGAAGTGTTTGGTGTTCAGGGACAGGGGCTACAGCCAGGAATTTCGTAGCCTGGGGCAGGATGCTGTAGGTTCCTCCATGTGTTGTCCTTCACTATTCTTCCATCTTTACCTCTCCCTCACCTCCCCTTTCATCCTGTCTTTCCAAGGCTCTTGTTTGCCCAGCTGGAGCTGGCTTCCTTTCCCGGAATACCGAGGTGTCCCTTTCCTGGCCAAGCCCGAGGACAGGAAGCTACAGGCTTAGCTGGCACATGTCCCCTCCCTGGGCACAAGGGGACAAGGAGTGATGGCTGATGGTCCATGGGAGCTGGAAGTTATGGAGAAACAGCTGGTGTTTCATGGAAAAGTTGTCTTGGCACCCTCTTCTGTTTGGTGATGTTTAGGAAGTGCTCTGCAAGGGAGGAACAGCTTCTTTGGGTAAAGGGTTCTGGTCCTGCTGCTGAGTGTTGGGAATGCCAACTTCTGCTCTGTTCCTGGAGCCTTCACTTCAAATGCCCACAAAAACAGAAGCCTGAATTAGCATAGAAATTGTCACTAATGGGCCACCTTGCCTGGGGAGGAGGGGGAGGTGGGGGCCGGTTTTGAGCCCCTGGCCACTGCATTGCCTCAGGAATAAGGAGACTTGGCCATGTCCTGACTTTGTGCCAACAAGGGGAATTCTCCAATGGACCATTGTGTGTGTTTCTCCTGTGGAATGATCACCAGGTCATTTTGCCAGGGTCAATGTGAGCCATCCTTCAGACAAATGTCATACGGAGGTTTGCAAATCCTATTGTCCCAGGAAAAATTAACTTTCTCCGAAGTGTTGAAGTGTTGCAGGAAGCAAAACATCAGACTGTGCTGGGATACTGAACTATGTGGAAGTTGCAGAATTTTCCCACTTCTAGTCCATGTGGAGTAACTTAGCTTTTTCAGCACCTTAAGGGCATTGACATACATCCAGAGAAGGGAAAGGAGGAGAAATGCAAGAAATGAAAATGTGAACCAGAGCTGCTTAGGCAGAGACCATGGCCTGGATATGAGATTCCCTTTTGCTTCAGATTTTGTAGGATTTTTATGGGAAAGGGAAGAGATGTGATCTCTGGGAAGAACACACCTATTCTGCAGCTTTCTACTCAGAGATGGCCTTTAGCAAGTGTGTGCATAAATAAACTCTTAATATGAAGCAGAGCTTCTTAAAGTCCTTAACAACATCTCTCTTAAGTATCACCACTACGAACTCTGCAGGGAGAGGTTTTGTTTAATTTTAACAGAAATTTTTAATTCTAATAGAAATTTTAACTTCTAGGAAGTTCAAGTTTGGTTAACAGTGGGACTCCCTTTTTGTACACTGTAGTTGGGTGAAAGCTGTGTTGGGAACTGAACATGCCTGTTGGAAGTGAAGCAGTGGATGGAGTGTAGTGTGAAACCTGCTGGGATGCTGATTCCAAATAGATGTTGTGTTGTTTAACACAAAACAACAATTTTCCTTGATATAAGTTCTGAATATACATAGAAAAAATGTGTGTGGCATCTGTGGATGTGCTGAAAAGGAGCATCTTTGCTCACAGATTTCCATGTTTGTGTGTTTGCTGACGACCCACTCTGGCATTTTGTGTCATGTAATTGCAGGACTCAGCCTATCCTACCATTTTCCAAGTAGTGCTCTTGGCTACACCAGCAAGCCTGGCTGTGCACACTGTGAGGACAGACTCCATCACATTTTTTTTATAATCTCAGCTGGTTCCTGAAGTGGAGCTTTGAGTGACTGGTGACAGATCTGCTCTAAGCTTGGAAGCAAATGCAAATTATTTCAGAGAAAATCTTTTTCACAGAGCAAGCCTCTGCTGGCTGGGGAGGAAGGATCAGATATATTCACCTAGGCTTTCTCATCTAGCCAGCTTCACATTCCTTTCCTTCTTCCTCCCAGGCTTCTGTTTCTTTTGTTTCCCCCCAAGACCCATTGTTCTTGTTCTCTTTCAGTGGTTAAGGCACAGCTGGGGTCAGGAAGAGGCAGAGAGCAGTTTTGGGGTGCTGGGCTGAGGTGGGCTCCTGATTCCCAGCCTCAGCTTCTCTTCTGTGCCCAATCCTTGGTAGCTGACAGCAGCTCCCACCAGTGCCATCATCCACAGCTTCTGCTGGGTCCACAGGGTCAGGTATTCCAAACTCCTCTGCTTGTACTCCTCGAGTACAAAGCCCCTCCTTCTGCACTGTTAATGGGGAATAATCAGATCTGTCCCTAGGGAAGCTTAGGATGTGGGAAAAGGAACAGGAGGCAATTGTTTCCTCATGTCCCTGGCATGAGACACCCCAAACCTGGGATGCTGTGGACAGACTTTTGTTCTGTGTGTGCCATAGGAGAGCAGCAATGCCTGGGGAAGCTTCTCTGCACTGGGCACTAAACTGGATTTCACTCTTGTGCCAAGAGGGTTGGTAAAGGATTGTGTCCACCTTCCCTCCACCTTCCTGTGGGTTTTCAGAATGGCAAAGGCTGCTCTCCTGTGCTTGGCTCCTCAGGCTGAGGAAGGTGAGTGAACTGTCAGAGCTCTCAGACGGGAACTGCCCGGCGGTCTGGAGGCTCTGATTCCTCTGCAGCTGCTCCTCGTGGAAGGGAACCAGAGGGTGAATCCAGCAGGACCTTCTCTCCTGTTCCTCAGCTACCTGAGCAAGGAATCTCCTGTGCCTGCTTTCTGCAGCTGCCTGCCCTGGAGGGCTCCATGTAAATGCAGGAGGGCTGTTGGCCTGTGAGAAGGAAATTATACTTTGGAAATTGCCAGGCTCCAGGATTTAACTCTTCAGCCTCTGGAGTTCCCAAGCACTCACTGCTTCAACATGTTGAGTTAGCCCCTACTTCCCAAGTGTCCTGAAACTAAGCTGAGTCATCTGAGATGTGCAAGGCAGCCCATTTTCTTCCCTGCATCTGTGGGATCCCAGCTGTGCAGGCAAGAAATCATCGGGGAACAACCCAGCAAGAACAGGAGGTGAGAGCCTAAACTCTGAAAAGCAAAACTCTGGGAGTGGCTCACCTCCCTCCCCACCTTTCCTAAAGCTCAGCAGCACTCCTGGAGCTGGAATGGGGGCTGCATTTATCAAATTCCTGTCTGCAACAGCAATGCAGTTGTTTTAGATTAGTGTACAAATAGACATTAGTGTAATACATCTGTTGTTAATCCACATCTTGGTAGAAAAGAGATGCCAACACATCATTTATTAGCCACATCGATCCTATAATGTCCTTTCTTTTGTCTTTTGAGTATGTAATGGGTTCCAGGATGTCTTTTATTTCATTGTATACCACATTTCCTCTTGTCTAACATAGCAGGACATAATGTGTTCCAGGATATAATTTATGCCATTTTGGAACTGGACACCACACAATGTATCCCGGAGTTTCCTGAAAACCTTCAGTGTGTTGTGCTCTGCTCACAGGTCTTTGCACAATTGATGGGTAAAAAGAGCTGGAAAACTAGCAGGGAGGAAAGCAATTTATTCTTTAGTCCAAGGAGAGCTGAAGGACCATGAGAAACTCTGGATGCTGGCATGGGAAGCTATAACTCTTTACACCCTTGATTTGTTTAGAAAGTTGGAAAAGGAGGTGCTGGTCCAGCTTAAGAGCCTATCCATGGCTGCTTGTGTAAGACCCTGATCGTTTCAGTGAGATTCCACTTTGAAAAGGAACTGGTTAAGGGGTAGCTGTGACAGATACATAGCTCCTTTTTTGTGAAAATTGAGAGCTGCTGCCTATCTGATTATATCAAAACTTCGTGCCAGGTGAAAGAATGAAAACCACCTCACTGTCTTTTTCCCTGTTTGGTGATGTTAATGGGGTTTGAGAAGCAGATGACATTCACAGGTGATGAGGGAAGCAGAGACACAAGTCCTGCTGAAAGCTGGGGAGTTTGGTGGTGATTTGCTTGTAGAATGATCATCTGGGTAGGAATTGGTAGTGGCCACTTGCCTGATAGCTTCTGCAGGAGTCTGTTCCTTTTGCTTGTCTTTGTCATGAATTAAAATCCCACCCAGAACGATGGAATCCCAATCCTGCATCCCTTCCCCACTGCAATATCCCAGTGTCAGCTTTAGCCAGATGTTCACTTTGTGGTGGAGTTGGACACTGCAGCAAGAGACTGGTCCAAAGGGACAGCACAGGATTTCAAATCAGCTTCTGCACGGTGGAAGAATCACCATGAGCAGAACCCTTGAGTTTTAGGTCAGACCAACAGTTGTTCTCAACTTGTGGAAAGGTTTTTAAATATAAAATACTTTGGTAAGATGAAATATATTCTTTGTTTGTTTGTTTGTTTTTATTTTTGTTTTGTTTGTTTTGTTGTTTTATTTCTTTCATCAAAGGATTCCACAGGAGACAATTTGTCTTGCACTGTCCCAGTTTCCCTGCTGTGGACCCCATTCTGTCTGTGTGTGTCTGGCTTCTGATGCCTCAGTCCTGAGGCTGGAGGTCTGGAAGGGAGTAATGGCCCTGGGTAACTGCAGCCCTGAGTTCTTGCTCTGTCAGACCTTTTTCTTTAGCATGTGCTGCTTTTAAGCACAGGGATAGTACAGGGAGTTTGGGGAAGTGTTGCTGGGGTAACTGAGACACGAGACCAGAGGTAATAATGTTCATAAAATAAATTGCTGACTTGGAGCAGCCTGATAACTCAGACAAGTGAGTTCTCAGGCTTGACATCATGCTTTTCTCCTTTCCTCCCTCTCTGCCCTGCATCAGCTGCCTCTCACATGCAGGCACTGTCTTTCACAGGCCCCTTCAGTTTAGTTCAGCTAAATCCAATACAGTCTCATGCCATTAGCACACAGGTCTCCTGTGCCAGGATCTCATTTCCAGGTCTCCAGAGAACCAAATGTTCAAACTTCTTAAAAGGCAAACTGTTGTAGAAATAAGAAACTCTTACTCCTCTCCACACAGCTCGGCACCATTCCTGTGCAAGGGGAGACAGGACAGAATATGGAATAACAAACAGCACAGACACCAGTCAAGTGATTAATTCTCCTGCCACGGTATAAGAATACTGGAGGATGGGAAGGAGTGGAGAAGGTGGAGTGATTTATGTTGTGAATAGCAGCTGTAGGTCTGTGTTGTGCTATAAACACAGAATGGAGTCTCAAACGGAAAGATCTTCCTGTCTGCTCTGTCTGCTTTAGTGAAAAGATCACAAAATTAAGGCAGTTATGAAATTGTATGTTTGCATATGAATGGTCTCGAGATCTTAGTGTCACAGGACATGAACCCAGCTGAAATTTCTGCGTGGTTCAGAAGATGATCAGAACTTTTTACTGCTACTGAGACCTCTTCTGGCTGCATCAGAGCAGATAAACCTCCCAGAGCACAGCCCAGCAAGTAAATTGTGGTGCTGGAGAAGAACCTTAAGAAGAATAAGTTTTTCTGTTAACTGCCTGATGTTTGGTCTTTTATGCTTTCCCTTTTCAAAAACTTTTTCTTCCTGGCACTTCCTATTGGCATTTATCTTGTTGGCACCTGAGGCAGTTAGTTGCTGTTGAGGGCCTAGATGGCACTTCATCCTACCACCATAAAATTTAAGAGCTGCTCAGGAGGAATGGTGTGTGCCTGTTCACAGAGGAGGAATTAACAGCACACTTGGGTGCTGTGCAGGTTGGGACCCTGAAGGAAACCTCCAGTAACTTTCCTGTGGTTAACAAACAGTGCTCTGTAGATGTTGGTGCTTCTCAGCTCTGTGCCTCAATCCAGTTTGCATTTTCTCTCTCTGGAACAGACACAACAAATATTTGAGTGATGTGAGCTGCCTTGATCATATAAAATTATGTCCCTGTCCTTTTTCTCCTAGACAAAGCCCACTCTGAGTAGCACTGCTGAGAATCTGGTGAAACTCCCTGCCCTGCACCTGCCTGGCTCCCAGCACAGCCTGTTGGGGGATGTGGTGCCCCAAACACTTGACCTCTGAGCAAATTGACTTTCCTGGGGTCCAGGTAAAACTGCCTTGTGGTCCTCACTCAGTCCTTGGTCCATCAGCTGCTCTGGAATCATCTTTAGAGACACTCTCTGCTTTAGTGGCTTATAATGGCCAAGGGAGCCACTCCTAGGCTTTGTGTTCTCCTGTCTGGGCCCTGCAGCCAGAAGGTTGCAATTATTTCCTTGCTCTTTCAGACTTCATTATGTTGCTCCACATGCCTTCATATGGTAAAGGACACTGCAGTTCTAACAAGCTTGGCTGGAATAATGATTCCTTCTTGGCAAATACTTCCCCTGACTTGAAGCTGTGCAGTGAGACCAAAGGATCACCTTTATCTTCTGCAGTGGGGTGGTGATGCTGCCCCTCAGCCCTGTCCCTGCTGAGGCAGGTATCCATTCCTGGGGGAAAGGCAGGGAAACACTTCTGTTCTGGCTGTTGAGCCAGTGTCTGCAGCTCACCAAGAGCCAGGAATGTGCTGTTCCCATGGTGATCCTGGGCTGGTCAGTGCCCTGTGCTGGTGACATGACTCCCCAAAAAAACTGGGGGAATGAATGGGTTAGAAAGCCTGTGCCCACTTAAGCACAGCCAGCACCAGTCTACAGAGCTGTACAGGCAAATGCAGGGTGCAGTGAGGGAGTGGGATGGCTCTGTGGGAACTGTAGGCAAAATAGTCAACACTGAAGACTTTTAAAATACCTTGGAGGTGGTTGATTTTCCTCAGGCACTTTCTCAGATGAAGCTGGTGCACTTTCAGGTACTCTTTTACTCGCACAACGCGTGGTCCAGCGGGTTAAATTTGATTCCTTCCTGCCCCTGAAGCCCCTGGAACTGCTCTGAATTTACCCCAGTGGAGCTGAGGTTGGGATTAAAGCAGATGGTGATGCCTTAAGTGGAAACTTGGTGAGCTGTGCAGGCAGGATGGCCTTTGGAGGGGCCAGGCACGAGTGCACATCTGTATGCTTCTGCCATTCTGTGCATCTAGTGAGAGAGGGGGCTTAAAGGGGGTTAGAAAAAAAGGAGAAATCATGGTGTGATGCAGTGTTTTGGCACCACTGAGTTATTTTGCTTAATAGTTTGGAGATGATTTAATCTTGAAGATAATTAAATTGAAGGTGTCATTTCAAAAGATAACAACATCTGTATGAGTTCTGTTAGGTTTGGCATAAGCTTTGGCTTGTTTTGTGGGGATTGAGGGATTTTCTTGAGTGGAACATGGGGGAGGAAAGTGGAACGTGGGGGAGGAAAGGCAGGGCTAGTTTGATGGTCTTTATTTCCACCCTGTCTTGCTATAAAATAATCTGACATAATGCAGAGCAAGAAAGCAGCCCCTGTGACTTCAAGGGGGTGAGAGCAAAATACTCCCCTGGAGTTCAGTGTAGCTTGTGCTAAAGAAACATCTTAGATCCAGTCTCATCTTCATGTGTCTGCTCCCATGACCTGCTCAGGAAGAGAAACTGCTCTGTGAAACAGGGCTGGGGTCAGGAAGCACTGTGAGCTCTGCAGGGACTGTTCTTAGAAGTGTGGGGTCCCAGGGTCCTCCTGGGCTCCCAAAACGTTGCTCTCTTCTCCACTGTCACTTACTGCAGCTGGAAAATCCCTGTAGGTGTAGCTGACGTGGTTTGGGGCTTGCTCTGTGCCTTTCCTGCAGGACAGCTGTGCCTGACACCTCTGTGTGCTGAGCCACCTCTCCTCCAACCCCAACAGGGAAAGTTCCCTGCCCTGTGCTGGGCACAGCTCAGTTTGTGGTCCCTGTGGGGACGTGCCAATCCTTGTCCTTTGGGTACAGGTCTCCTCCAGAGCTGTGTGTGATGTGGGGCACTTACCCAGCCAAAATTTAATGTTTAGCCTTCTGGTATGTGACCTGCAGGTGACTGGAACACGTGTTCCAGAGCTGAGGTGCCAGCCTGCTCCTGTAGACCCTCTTGCATGGTTAGAGGGAGCCAGCCTGCAGTTTTCCCAGCCAGAATCCCTGTGAGTTGGCAGGGAGCCCTCAGTCACACGTGTCAGTGTCAGGGCTCCATCCCTGCCATGCCCCAGGCCCTGCCTGTGACACGGGGGTGACCAGGGGAGCTGGGCTGGTGGGGAGCAGCTCCCTGCTCAGGACACTTGCCTTGGTGAGAGCTCCCCTGACTGATCTCAAAGATGCTCCCTCAGCCCAGGCCCTACTCAGCAATGGGTTTGTGCAGTAAGAGATTGGTAGCAGTTTTCTTTCTCTTTCAACACTGCATTTTTAGTAGTATTTTACCTTGTTCCTAAATGCTGCATTTATTTCTCTGGGTCCCAGAGCCCTGCTGCCACCAGTTTAACACCAGCTGTGTGACCCTCAGAGAAGAAAAGCTCTGTGTAATAATGTTTGTGAGTCTGTATTTTTTTTTTTCACTTTAGCTCTGATGTGAAAAGCCCTGTCTGGGCATTTAAGTGGCGTGGCTTGTGATATACACCAATTTATGTAGAAGTTGGCAGGGTTTTTTTTTCCTTGCCAGCAGGAGAAGGAAGGGACCTCCTTCTGGTGAATTACTTAGAAAAACAGCCAACATTTAAAATTACAGGTTTGGAATTGAACTATAAATTCCAGTGAAGTAAAAGATCCATGAATAATATGTCATTAGGCTGAAATATCATTTGTTTGCATGTTATAAGCAGTAGAAAGGAAACAGGATATAATTCCTATTAGCAACGTATATATTTTCCCCAAGCAAGAACCAGCTGCCTGATGGAAAGTTTATGTTTGCTCCGTAAATGTTTTTAACTGTTTGCTTGTATTGGGTTCTTTTTCCAGTGGTACACAGAGCTGCAGTCTCTCCTGGTTCAGCTGGGTTGATGTGCTGCTCTCAGGCTGGGCTTGTGTGCCCTCTGTTCAGTGTGAGCACGTCATGGGTTGCCACAGATTTAACAGAAGACCCAAAAATCAAGAGTAAGTCTGTCTGCTCTGATTGGCATCTTGAGAATTACAAGCCAGGCTCACAGAAGATCTTCTCACATCTTTGCTCAGATCTGGCCAACTGTTCTGTGATCTGGAAAACTCTGGTGAAACAGGAGGAGGTAGTTTTTACAAGGGGCTTTTTGCATTTCTCCCATAATGTTGGACCCAGAGTAATCACAGAGCACGTTTGGTGTTTTTAAATGGGGACCACATGATTTTGTTTGTGCCAATAGAAGTCTGAGTGAACAGCATCGCTTCTGTTTGACACAGAAATTTCCACAGTTCCTTCCACAAAAAGGTTTAAGGCACTTGTGGTGCCCTTTAGTGTTTGCCCTTTCAGTGGGCAGAGGTGCATGCCAGCTGAAGAATCTGGAGTTCCTCTCATTTTCCTTTATCATCATCTGTCTCCTCTCTGGGATGATGGTGACATTGTGGCTGCACCTGTTTATCTCACAGCAGGCAGCTGTGGAAGGCAAAGGCTTACAGAAAACTATATTTTTTTAGAATGATTCCAGTTTAACATATGTGGGTCCTATCTTGTGTTTAAAGTCACTTTGGGTTTAGTTTGGGAGGCTGGAGTATGTGACTTGGTTTGGGAAGTTGTGCTGGCTCCAAAGTGATGCATCCCAGGGGCAAATTGGGACTCACAAAGAGCTTCTGTGGGTTCTGGAAAGGTTCTGAGCTTCCTGCAAGTTTTAACGACCTTGATAAGGTCTTGCTCTGACTTCAGCTTCAGTGAGATTGAGAATTAAAAAGAGGAGAAGTTCTTCAAACGTGCTCTGTGTTGACACCTGGCACTGCACGAGGCTGCAGGAGCAGCATCTGTCCAGCAACACTTGTGTGCAGTAAATGTGGAGCTCTGGGAGGTGCTGGGCCATTCTCACTGCTTGGAATTGGAAGCAGCTCAGCCCAAGGCAGCGGAACAGCACTTTGATAAAGATGGCATAAATAGAAACATGGTGGAGACCTGCAGCACCCCTGTGAATCCTGGGCCGAGCCAGAAAGAGTTAAAGAGCTCCTGTCCAGGGAGTAAAGGCAGGAGCTGCCATTTGGTGCTGACAGACAGGGAGTCACTTGCTGCCTGCAGCTTCTATCAATTTCCACTCCGTTGTCAGCAGGTTGTAAATAAAACCTCTGCTAGGCTGCTCTTTGTGCTGGCTCTGGGAGTGCAGCCACCTCCGGGCGAGCTCTGATGGATAAGGAGGCCTGATGGATATCCAGGGGCCTGCCTGTGCCTCCAGCCATGGCTCAGGGCAAGGGAGACATCCCAGCATCCCAACATCCCGCTGGCATGGCCTCAGAGCCTTCCCGAAGCAGGAGGAGGCCCGGGGCACCGCGTGTTTCTGTGGGGTTGATGCTTCACCCCAAGGAAATAATAAACTGCTGTCTGATGTGAACTGGGCTTGATTTTTTGGCAGCTTCAAGAGAGAGAAATAGGATTAATACTAAATGGAGGAATTCCTCTTTTCAAAAAGAAAAATGGAAGAGGAGGGAAAGGGTCCAGCTTGAAATCGAGCTTAATGTTGCTGCTCACTCTCAGAGCTGCTCTCAAGGCATCCAAAAACGAACTTGTGTGTTTTTGGAAGTACCCTGGCCCAGCATGGCGAGCTATGGAACGGGGGCCCCGAGCTGTGCTCTGTGGCTCCACAACCAACTCCTGCGTGCCATGGGGACCAAACGACTCAGGCCAGCTTTTCAGAGGCACTCAATAATTTTTGGGCTGTCTGGTTTGGGAGTTTCCAAATCCAAGCAGCTTCCACTGCCTTCTGTTGGTTCAGGGTAGGCAGAGCCTTAAACAAACAAACAACCACCACCCCCTGCTGCTGCTGCTCAGACATCCCAGCTTAAGACACCCGAAGTCTGCAGTTCCCAAGTCCTTTTTCCGCACCAGAAAATGTTGACTTTTATCTTTGTGTGTTTCTTCATCCTTAAAATAACAATGTTACAACCAATTGCTTATACCTGGTAGCTGATGTAAGGATTAAATATGTTAGCTCCCTCAAAGGAAACAGTTGTGTAGCAAACTTTTCTAAATGTGGTGCCAAGGCTTTCATGACGGGCCTGTCTCTACGCGAGGTGAAGATGCCGTGTAACTCTCTGTTTTGAAGTAATTTAGGGCATTTCTTTGCAGGCTCCTGTGAGCCTTATCCCCTCTGAACATGGGTGTTCCTATTCTCCGGTTTGTTTTGTTTTCACGTCCGTGCCCTCATGTGAAGCAGCCCAATTCCCGGGGGAGGCTGTATGGAGAGCACTGCATTTGAGCAGTGTGGTGTTCATCCCCAGGAAACCCTGATTCGACATCGCTCCAAAGCAGCAGCCCCGGCAGGACCCTGGCAAAGCTGCAGCGCTGGGGTTTGAACGGCAGCTCTGGGCCCCAGCTCTCTGAAATGAGGCCGAAAGCTTTTAGATTCTCCTAAATGGGCATTTTTATTTGCATTTGCTGCTGTGATAAAGGCAGGGGCTGCTCACGTCTCCTTCTGCCTGAGGGCAGAGGGTTTGGTGCTGTAATTTTAGCTGTTCAGCATCTGCTCTGCTACAGCCCTGCTCAAGAAGGGAACTCAGCACTAAACTTTCCAGGTCTGTCTGCAGTTGATCTGCTTCAGTCCTACTGGCATTTTTGATGGGAATTTTATGACTTCTTTCTTGCAAGTTTGGTACACATTTTGTTTTCTTTGGAGCCACTATTGGCTCCTCGTGCCTTTCTTTTGGAAGCTCCAGTGATCAATGCCTTTGGTTGTGGGAACTCTTGCAGAGAAGAGTTCTGTCATCATTTATGGTGGTACAGGAAAAACAGATGAAGAAGTGTAATACATGCCAAATATTATCCTCAGAACTGCTCTTATCTGATATCTACAGCTGTACTTGTTTAATGTTAATATTATTTTGCTTAGCTGGACCTTTCTTTAGAGAAATTTTTGCTAAAAAAGTGGAGTTCTCTGAAATCAGGCATCTTTGTTCAGCAACTAGAATTATCTGTGTTGGTATCTGCGTGTATGATTAACTTTTACTGCATTGGGATTGGTTTTTAATACTCAGTGTTTTCTAAAGTCCCATTCTGGTGGAAGCCATCAGGAGGAAAGGAGCTGTTGTGGTTTCAGAAGTTGGATGCTCTCCACTAGTCAGCTGGATAAAATACAACACCTTGTTTTTAATCTGGCACTGCTCTGCCACCCAGATTGGCACCTTGGGTAGGCTCTTGGAAAATATAGGAATTCTTGGGTAGCATGAGCCAGCAGGACAGATTCTCCATTTGTGTCATTGTCACATGTGCTGTTTGTGCTACCTGGTGCTTGGTCACCATCTGCTCCTGAGCCTGTTAAGTCATCTGAGCAATTAGTTCAAGGCTCATTCATCAGCCATGAACTATTTATGCTTATTTTTGGATCTCCTTCATCTCAGTGCCTGCACCTAATGAAGGGAATGTGGCATCGATGCCAAGGCAGGTAAATGAAATAAGTAAAACTAAAAGTTCTCATATCCCCCCAGTAACTTTTGTAACCAAGCAAGCTGATTTTGGAGACAGAGCACTTGGCCTTTTAAGGGAAATCTGTAGTTCAGACTGGTAATTCAGACTAACACTTGATCTTTAACTTCTGCAGCTCTGTTATGACCCAAGGCAAGGCGTCCATCCCTTTTGCAAAAGAAACGTAATCCAAGCCCTGACCATTCAGGATAGTGATGATAAAACAGGAGCTAATAGCTCCTGTTGGCTTCATGCACTCACTGCATGAAGCAAACAGTTACAACAACCTTTTTAATAGGAGCAAAAGTGTCTAAAAATATTACCTGCCTGCACAAATAAGTTTAAATTGGAATAAGGAGTAGAGTCACTTAAACACATCAGCCTAAGATTCAAAAAACTTTTTTTTTTTTTCTTTTTTTTTTAAGTGAAAAGCTTAAATAATTTCCCCAGAAAGGCAGTTTGTAACTTAAGCCTTCCCAGGGAACGATCCAACGTCCAGTCAAATAGTTTTATGTGACTATTTAATCTACTGTTTAACAAACAAAAATACTTGCAGTACCATAGCAACTACTGCACAGATTGGTGCCCCTGGGACAGGGAGCAGCTTCCTGATCCAAAGCAAACCTGCCTGCTCTGTGTTCTGAGATCTACTGGAGGGCAACCTTGTGGAATCATAAGGAAGACTTTCAAATCCAGGCTAAAATGGACTCATTTTTTGGATGTGGATGTTTCATTCACTGGTCCAGAGATGCACAAGTATGCTCCTTGCTTTGGGATAAATAGCCATCCATAATTCTTCAAGGATTCAAGGACATGAAGGGTTCCAGCCTTTTTCCTGGATGTAGGTGTATTATAGCTAGCAACCACTTTATAATTTGTGCATAAAACCTGTGTGTATTGAGTTTCAGAGGAATGCCCAGCTCTTAGTTTTATGTTTAAGGTTGTGAAGAACCTCTCCTACTCTGACTATGGCTGAAAAGCTTTAAGAAACTTTGCAGAAGCATTGGTTTTGATAAAAGGCTCTGTCATGGGTCTAGATCCCATTCTGATTCCCATTCTATCTCCTGGATGTTTATTCCACAACTTCACTACTGCAGCTGAGACTTTTCTGTCCCAGCCTTTCACATGCTTTGCTCTGGTGCTGTTGGAGCTGCAGCACGCGGAGGAAACTACCCTGGACCACAGCACAGCTCAAAACCACAACTTAACTGTGATCCTATTTCAGTCAGTTACATTTGTGTCCTCTGATGAACATGCCCTGGACCTGTGGCTGTCCTGGCACAAAGCAACGGGGCTTTATTCTGGAAATACTACCAAGCCTTCCATAATTTGTTTTGCATCTAGAGCTGCTCAGCATTTTCCCAACAGAACTGATTTGTGTCAGAAAACACTGACTCTGTGAGATCTTTGCTGTTGTTGTGAGAGATGTGTCAAAACTGCTGGCAGGAGCCAGAGAGGCAGGGGGGATGCTGGTGACCAGCTCCAGGTCTCCTGATGGGCTCCGTGGCTGCCTGGGAAGGGTGGGAAGGGATCAAACCAGGGTCAGCTGGGACACTGGAAGATGCTTATCAGCTGCCCCCAGGCTGGAGGACATCCCAGTGGATGCATCCTTGGCTTGGAAACTCTGCAGCATGGTGTTTCCTTTCCTCCTCTTGCACAACCAGCCAAATATTGGCAGTTTGGAATTGTCTCTCTGGTCTTGTTTGGAAGGGAGGTCTGGCTGGGACAGAAGAGCTGGTTATTGTCCCTGTGTGTTATACAGAGCATGGGGCTGTTCTTGGGATGTTTCCTGTTCTCTGCTTGGGTGCCCGAATCCTTTCATGGCCTTACAGCCTGGTTTGCAGGCAGGAAAGAAGGGAGATATTTTGGAACTTGTTAATGCTCCCAGGAATATGTGTTGCCATAAAAGTTCTTGGGTAGTGATGGTGTGACTATATAGTAAATATTTGTCTATTCTGTTCCTCCCCCAACTCTTTTCTGCTTTTCTTTTTTCCTCCTGTTATTCTGTGAACTTTCATTTCTGCTGTCTGCTCTTTTGCATTAACAGCACCAACAAAAGCTGTTAGTGAGTTTGCCTGAGAGAAATAATTTATCATATATGTGTGTGTAAAGTTTGAGAACCTTTCTGGTTCAAAAGCATAAATAAAATGTTGAGCTACCATGATCCTAAAGCAAATTACTGTACTTCATCTAAAAAGAATCTGTCCCACATTGCAGGATCTCTGGGCACTCTGTGTAAAATGATACCCCTAAGAACTAGAACTTACTGAAGAAAGTTTTGACAGAAGATTTCACTTTGAAAATAACGTTCCCCAAAGCTTTTATAATAATTAGGTTTGAAACAAGGCTGTGCAGAAGCAATAATTTCCAGGCTGAGTGATCAGATATAACTTCCTTCTATCTTTTCTTTTTTTCCATCTTCCCTTAAAATCGCCCCCCACAATTGGACCTGCCATAGATTTAATGCTGGAAAGCCCCAGTATGGTTTAACAAAGACAAAAAACAAGAAAGAAAAAGCAGGAGGACACTTCCTCTAAGCTTTCTTGGACTTGTCCTTTTCAAATTATCCTTGGTCTTGAAACAATTTAAAATCAAAATTGTACTTTCCATTGCAACCCCAGTAAACTGAGATCAGGACCTTTCTCAAAGAGCTCTCTCTGTCTTCCCCTTCTGTCAAATCTGTGCCTTTGTTCTACATTTAACTTGTTAATACCTGAATCACCTCAATGCCCTGCCTTGCCACTTTAATTACTGTCATTTATTCTCAAAAACTTTAATGACATACTTTTGGACTTGTGCTTGTGTGTTGTGCTGAGAGTCATATCTGGATTATTTGCTCGGAGCTGTGAGTGGTTGTTTTCCCGTTCATCCCTCAGGACATGATGGGAAAGGTTGCTTTTAGTGCTGTCCTGTGGGGTTTCAGGGGACAGCAGGGCCTGTCCATCTCCTGCTACAGCAGAACTGCAGGTGAAGCTTGCAAGGCACCATGGAAGCTCATGGGGACAAACAAAGGAAATCTTAAAGCAGTGGAGATGTGGGTTAGATCCCCTGGCCTCGGATTTGGGGTTGGGTCTGTGACAGGAGAGTGGTTGTACCAGGTGTGCAGCAGTTCACCTAACTCAGGTTAAAATCACTGGGAGAGCTCACAGATTGTTTTTCTCTCATGTGTTCATTGGAAATAACTGTTCTTGCTCATGCTGATGGAGGGGATGGGGCTGTTCATGTCACTTAAAAATTCTGGAGGAAATACTCTTAGAAATCTAATGGTTGGTACAGGTAACTTTGCTCAGGCTTGGGCAAATCAGCTTATGGTCATTAAAAGCTTTGTTCTAGCAGGCAGAAGGAGCTGCTTGTCCCCTCCCAAATTTAGATGAGATCCACATGCAGATATTTAACTCGAAATTGCTTTGATAGTCTGGTACTTTAACTGGTGCAAATCCCATGTAGAAATGCTTATTTTGGGTTGCATCAGGAGTAGGGATGGGTGTGTGCTCTGCTCACTGCAGTTTGATGAGTGTCAGGCCATCAGTTTAGCAGGCTGCTGCCATTCTGTGCCCTCTCTGCATGTTGTGGCACAAAGGACAATCTGTTGGCTAAAAAGCCCTGAGTGTGCTAAGAAACAGTTTATCTGACTTAGGTTAATCACAGAATCCCAGAATGGTTTGGGGTGGAAGGGACCTTAAAGCTCATCTGGTTTCACCCTCTGCCATGGGCAGGACACCTTCCACTGTCCCAAAACACCGTGACACTGGACATCCTGGACACTTCCAGGGATGGGGCAGCCACAGCTGCTCTGGGCACGCTGTGCCAGGGCCTCAGGTACCTCTGAGTACCCTCTTTTCTCATTTTCCATCTGGACCCTCAGTCAATTCTTGGCCAGAATTGCAATGGGGGCACACACAGAGCCTGCATCCTCACAGCCTGCAGACCTGCTTTAAATTTTGATGAGTAGCAGTGTTTTTAGAGATAATCCCAGCGCTGACAGAGCTGGATGCTGCCCTGCTGGAGAGGTGCCCGTGGGATTTGGCTGCGACATCTGGAAAGGAGCTGAGTGTTGTGCCCTTGCAGCACCATGAACAAAAAGCTCTGCAGGGGTGGTGTTGCAGCGATGCAGTTTTGTGCTTTCCAGGTGAATTCTTTGTGGATACACTGAAGGCCATCTCGTTTTTAAAATCATTTGCTGGCATAGGCCCTTGACACTGGGATTTATCCTCTACCTTGATATGGAGTAGCATTATCTTAATTGTTCTTGGCGTGGTACAGGACAGATCCAGCCTTTCAGGCTTTGGGTGGGAGGAGTGAGAGCCTCTGGGGAGCACAGGGGTGCTTTTCTGTTGTCTGGCTGCTTGATTTAATTGCTGGGAGTTCAGCTGCCTGAGCGGCTGAGTTTTAGTGCATGATTTGTGTTTTGAGGTTTGTCAGGAGGCCTAGATCTTAGAACCAGCATGCTTTCTGCTTTTTCCTTTTTCATCTTAATTTTGAGTAAATAAAACTAAATTATAGTGACAATTTCTGGGATTTTATCACTCTCAAAGCTTCTCCAAATACTGGGCCTGCTCAGATCCCAGGCAGCCAGGTGAGGAACATCTGTCTATCACATAACATCTGTCTATGAGTAAGACAGATAAATTAAGAGACTTTCTTATTGGTCTGCCAAAGTTATTGGTCTTAGAGTTGGGAATGGAAACTGAGACCTTTGCTGTGCTCCTCAGACCACCCTTCCAACCACAAGCTTATGTTTCAGTGCTCAGGCTCTTCTCAAACACGTGCAATTAGTGATCTGTGCTGCTCATGCTATCAGGCATCTCCATTAAATTTATTATCCTGCAAAAGATCTAAGCTTTTGCATAGTTATACCCTGGCTGTGTTCCTTTGTGAATTATTTACGGTAGTATTTTTGGTCTTCAGTCATCCAGTTTTGGCTAAAACTCTTCTTCCTCCAGTTTCCTGCCATTTATCCTTCATGCTTGAAGCCAAACTTTTAGATTGTCCGATTACCACATTTCAGATGTTGCTGTTCACCTCTACCTTAGAAGGAGCAGCTTTATCCAGCAGACATTACCGAAGCTGTAGGTAGTGGATGAACATTTTTTCCTTCTTAAAAAGGATGGTGTCAGAAGCTTTGTATTGAAAACAAGAAATTAGAAGTCTCTGCTTTTAATAAGCCAAGGTTATTTTGTAACACAGGGAGGGGACTTGGTTTTTAACAATTGTGTTTTCGCCATTGATTTTGTTTGTTGCCATTTGAGTTTCTCAGTTGGACAATGAAAAATATTCCTATTTTAGCCAGATCTTACAGCAGGCACTGCTTTTCATGTCCATCAAGGGAAGTGACGTGTGGGAAGGCTGCAAGGGGTCAGATATTGTCTTTATTTACATTGTTTTCTTTTCAGTTCTCATGCTCCAGGACAGTCCTGTGATCTTTGCTTTGTCAAGCAAATATTGCTGATTTTTAAAAACCCCAGAGAACGTGTCACCAGGAGGTACAGCTTTGGAATTTCAGAACAGCAGTGAAAGCTCACCTGTGGAAAACTTATGACTGAAGACAAACTTTACTATCTTCCCTCTAATTACAACAGCGACTGCAAAAGTGCTGGAGACTTAAAAGATGAATGCATTGCCTGTAGTGGCTTTATAGCCAGTGTAGCTGCAGAAAATAACCTGGTTTCTTACTGAAACCTCCTGAAGAGGGAGAGAGTTAACTTCTCTGATACCTGAGAGATGCTTTGTGAGTGCAAAAGTTGGTCCCTGCTAAAGGAGATTTTCTGAGTATTTTTGACTCTAAATGCAGATGTTATGCAGGCAGGATAATAGTAAGTGGGTGATAATGTTTCAGTAAGGAAAAAGGAATTACTTTGAAGAGTCTGTGGCAGAAGGACAGAAGCAGAAGATATCAGTGTATGTGTCTGTGCCTGTCTTCCTTCACTCTTGCCCAATCCCATACAAATTAAACCTATTTAATCTTCCTTGCTCCATTTCACAAGCTGTGCAAGGTTCACATATTAACTCCAGTTTTTCTTAGCTATAACAGCATTACAGATGATGGATGGGCTGTCGTGCATGTCCTTGTTCATTTAATAGAGATGGGAAAATTCTTCCTGCAGGCAGGTTCTCATTTCTCTTTCTGCTTTCTCCATTGCTGTCTGCTTGACAAGAAGATCTTTGTTCTGTAGGAGTTTATCTGCTCCTGCTGTTTGTTCTGCACCTGGAGTCAAGATACTGATTTGTAGCCCTGTGTAATCCCATCCAGAGCAGCACACTGGGACAGCTTGGGCAGCGTGGGGATGCTCCAGGTGGGAAGGACACAGAAGGGGGAGGGTCTTTGAAAAGAGGAGAATCCTCTCCTGCAAACACCCTGCAAAACAGAAAGGTGGGGAGAGCCCCATGGCATCAGTCCTGTGGGTTGGAGTCCTGAGATCTTCTTCAGCAGTGCCTAAAATAATCATAAAGGGTCTGTTTGGGGAAAATTTTGGACAACTTTTGAATACCCAGTGTGGTCTCGAGTTTCTCTTTGGAGCATGGCTTTGCCTTGAGCTATCCTTTTGGGGATAGCTCTTCTCCCCCTCCCCCCCACCTGCTTATCTCCTTATCCCTTTCACACTGAACTGCAGGGCTTGGTTAAAATAACAGTGGAGTTTTCAAGGGAGCCAGAACAACAACAACAACAACAAAATCTCTTCAGTGAAGTGGCTACAGGTCCTTGATTGCTTCCATCCCATTTTGCCTCGCGGCTGTTGGTTTTGCTTTCTTGGGTTAGATGCTTTATGGATATCAGCATCCCCTTTCATCTTGAAGACTTAAATATTTTGGTACTAAATTGTGCTAAACTTGCCCTCACATGAGAAGAAATTTTTCTTGGCCAATGACCAGGGAAATCTGGCTCAGTTGCCTTTTGTAATATCTGCAGGTTAACTTCCAGTTTGCTTTATCTTCCCCGGTTTTATTGCCCTAGGTGTCAGCTGCAAACTCGTTCATGGTTGAGTTTATACCAACGATACACCCAAAAAAGGAAGAGGCTTTTTCAACCTCGACCTGCAATAATCTAACTAACCAAATGTGGGGAGAGAAGTTCTGCCCTTAAAACGAGACTCCAGAAACTTTCAAGGTCAGAGGAATAGGAACTGTTGTGCATTTTTTGCTGCTTTAGCAGAAACAGCTCTGTGGACCTCTAGTGGTCTAAGGATCTGACTTCTAGCCACAGCTTTTATCTGGAATGCAACTTCAACACATTTCAGAACTTGTTCTAAGTTTGTAAACCTGGTGTCTCTATGTAGAACTGCTTTAGTGAAACTGCTGGGTTCTGCTTTGGCATTTTAATGTTAAAAGCTAAACAACACTTGAAAATCTGACTAAAAAACCCTTGCCCAGCAAAAGGGGGAAAATGGTCCACCTATTCAAAAGAAAATGCAGACATAAAGGAAGAATCTAAGGTCAGATTTCACCCCAAATTTAGGGCCTGTGTTCTCAAAAAAACATCACGCAACATTTCTCTCAGACTTGGATTTCACAGAACATTTTTTTCTCTGAAAAATGTTCTACCAAGAGAAATGTTTTTCCTCCACCAAGAAGTGTGTGTGTAACACAGAATGTGTTATCCTTTGCACCCCCAGCACTCCCACATTTTCCCAGCACATCAAGAACCAGATCAGTGAGACAGGCTGGGAATTGTCACCCAGAACGCGAGGGGGGTGGGTTCTGAAACCATACAGTGTGAAAAATGTGGAAAGGGGAATGTTTCTCAAATTCCCCATTTTAATGATGTGAATGGATCCAAAGTACTGCTTGAAGTGTTGATTTCAGTTGTCAGACTAGTGTTCTCTCTGCTAGGAGGCAGTTTTTGAGCCCAGCCGTGGTGTGCAGGATGCAGAGGCTGCACATCCCACCTGGCCCCCTGCTCCCTGCTCTAATACAGACCTGATGCTGTGGAGACACCAGAGAAAAGGGGAACCAATCCCAGTTGATGGTGCACTGTCCCAAACAGTTCACAAAGCAGTGCTATTTTCTTTAAATTGCAAGTTAGTCCTCACAAAAGAGCATTGTATGACCACTCAGTTGTTTGTATTCTTCCTTGCATTTGGTTGTCTGCTTCTCTAAAACAGATTTTATTGCAGCAGTAGCTACAGAATACTCAGAACAGGAGAAATTAGATACCTGAAAGGACGAATGTGGGTTTTTTACATGTGATTAGTCTGTGATGATCCCCACAACAGACTGGAAGGGGGAAAATTCAGGTCAGCCTGTGCTTATCCAGCTGCAGCAGATAGAGAAAATGTAGTAGAAAGACAGACTGGCTGCCCCATTCCTAACGTGCAGTCATGGCAGAAGAGAGGACTGTGAAACTGGCCCGAGCCCATCGTTTCATTTGGGAATGTGTTCATAATAGTTACTGTAATTTTTCATAGACCCGATCACGAATTTTCCAGCAGTTCTCTAAAATGAAGCTGCTGTTGGAAATAAAGGTGCAAGTTGTCCAATGTCAAGTCATGCTTCAGAGTATTTGGAAGCAGCACTTCCTTGCATTCAGTGTTGTTCCTTACAGGTACCCGTTGCTCCTCACAAAACCTTATCTGAATGCAAATGGGCTAGCAAGGCTGAAGGCACAGCATTGGGATTTCTTGCACCTTTATTAAAATCATAAAAGTGTTTGTGGGCTTCTATTTTCTTCCTAATTTCTAATTTTCTGGTGGACTGGGTAGGTTATTTTATTTTGGATCACTTGGAGTTGATGGGAGGTGTTTGAAACAGAGGTGATGGACCAGCCTCCCTGGTGTCCATGGCATGGCTGTGTGTGCAGCTCTTACCTTGCAGTGCTCTTTGGGCTCAGCTCTTGGGATGAGGGGAATGAAGCAAAGTGATGCTGCCTGAGGAGCAATTCAAGCAATCTCTGTGCACAGAGCTCCAGATTGCAGATTTTTCTGATGCTTATTGTCATTTGTCTTGCTCTTGAATGTTGCATCGCCATTAGAAAAGTTCATCCTCACCTTTAGAGGCATTGGCTTGGTTCTTTTCATCCTGAAGTGCCTGAGTTCCCTGTGTAGCTGTGCTACATCTTTTGGAGATGGAGTTTGGATCTCAGCCCATTTCTGCTGACTAATTCGGTGTTTGTGATGTGAGGAGGCCACAATTAGTAGGTGAGAGATTGATGCTGGCACAAAGAAGATGAGAGAAGGCAGTGGAAGGATAGGATGCCACTCAGCAATGTCTGAAATGGAAGACAAAGGTCTGGTGTGCAAGTTGGGGTCCCTTCCAGCAGGAAAGTGGGCCTTTGTCTTGTGGGACAATGTTAGGGCACAAAGCCATCCTGTAGGCTTGGAGTGGGGAGCTTAACAAATGAGCTCATTCCTACTGAAACCCAAGCACTCTGAGCATATTACTGCTATGGATTAATGCAATTTATTTCTGTCACTGACTGATTCATAGGGTGTTCTCCCGCAATTTGCAAAAGCACCTCGTGAATCATTTAGGTAGGAATTATAAAATTAAATGTTTCTTTCCTCTTCTGACGCTAGTCCTTGGAGCCAGGCTATCTGGGGGAGGTGTGAGGGAAGGGTGTGTGACTGTGCAGGAAGAGTCATGCCAGCGGTTTCTGCTCTCTGCTTCTCTCAGATCAGAGCTTGGGGGATTTTAGGATGTTGAGGAACCCTCTTACTCTGCTCTGCATGCTGCAGAGAGGGTTGACTCTCACTCCACAACTTTGCATGGGTTTGGTGGATCAAGTGCTCCATCCATTTTATGTGGTCACCTCTGTTTTGTGCTCTCCTGGCAGATCTCAGGCTGCCTGCAGTCAAATTTCCCAGACAGGCACCAGCTTTGTACTGTGGGTTTGGTGTCTGGCTTTAGGAGATAACCCTGAGCATGGCCACCTCCTCTGGCAGACCATGGACATGGGCTGTGGCCACCTCAGCCTGCCCAGACCACCCAACCTACGGATGGACAGGTGTTATCTGCTCCTGCTGTGTGGCTCCCAACCTCCCTGTGCCTGCCATCACACTGTGGTGCTAAGATCAGGTAACTGCTCCTCCAGGAGCTGCTCTCCCTCCTTCATCTCTGGAGTTAGTATTTTAGGAATTACTGGTTTTTTCTTCCTTCCAGCCCCTCCATCTTGCCTCCTTTTGTGGGCCAGTGCTTGATTCTGTCTGTGCCCCAGAGTACTTCAGTCATTTGGTATTTGCCCTTCTGTTACCACCCTGACCCTTCAGAATGGGGCTCTGGGGCTGGGTTTGGTGATGTGCTGTGCATCCCCCACTGCTGCTGGCCATACATGGGATCATCTCAGCCCTAAAGAGCTCTTCCACAGTCTGTGTATCTAGAGGGCAATGAGCTGGATATTTAATTGAATAAACTGAGACCTAAAAGGATGGCACCTTCTAGCAGGTGAACACTGCAAACTGTCGGAGAGCCGGAACACTTCTCCAATGTGGTATCAGAAATAGTGTCTGAGATAATTTCATTCATTAGCCAGAAACACTGAATCTGTTTTGTCCATAGTGTACCTTTTCCAAAAGGGCTTAGGAAGTGAAAAAATCAGGAGTTGTTTCATTAGAATATTCTCAATTTGCAGGGTTTTCTCTTTCTTTTTTTTCTTTAAATGACTATGCTGTAGCTTTAAACCCCCAGAATATTGTAAACATATTGCAAGCATATGCTTTCCATGCAGAAAACCACAAAACAATAAACCTAATGTTGAAAACCACATTAAAACAGGGGAAAATCACTTCACTAATGTTTTGTTTCATATGATTTTTTAAGACTTGGAATAGAGTCGAGTCCATTCTCTTGGCTGCTAATCAAAGAGCCAGCATGCTTCACATAGGAAAAATGTAAACTTTGGAGGGCCAAGGATTTTACTTTCAATGCCCCTTTCAGACAGTGGTTTTTATGGGTTAACAAATGTTAGCCAATACTTCTCTGACAGAGACAATCAGGACTTGGGTATCTGAGAGTAGCTGAGTTCCCTTTGGGGGACCTGGAATCACTTAGTTCTTGTTAGCCCAGTGATTAAAGCTGTTGAGTTTTCAGTGTGTCACCATTTTTGTAACCTGCTAAGGAAATAAACAATATTTACAAAGGGAAATAAATTAATGTGGATTCCTCAGTTAATTGCATTCATGTCTTCCTAAATCAAGATGCTTTATTTGGATTTGCTGGAGGGCTACAATCCTTGTCAAAGGCTGATTGATTTGGACTTTACTGTGCCTTCATCTGGATCTGATTCCCTCTTGTAAAGTAGACTAACAACAGAAACATCTGATAAAAGGCCTTTTCACTTGGAGCCTTTTACAGCTGTAATTGCAAATTATCAGCCTGAATTAAGATAGGAGAAAATTATTAGTAAAAAGGTACTTGGCTCAATAAGTTCCATACATTGTAATTTTAGTTTTCTGGCTGCTTTCACATGACATCCCCTGATTATTCAGAAGCATGCCTGTTGGTCACAAACTCAATTAGATGATCTCCTTTGTCCATGAGATCACCTCTGGTTTTAGCATTTCTAAAAGTTTTTGGAGGTTCAGAAGATTTGGAGAGGCCAGGGTGCAATGCCCTACTCTGCCTTCCCTGACACGATCTTCTGCACTGGGGAGAACTCAGGTGAGCTCACAGGGACTGGGAAAGGCCACAGGGGAGCTTTGCAAGACAAGGACATACAAATGGGAGCAAACCAGTGCTGCTTTGGCATTTCTCAGCACCTGAGGGAGAATCTCTTGGGAATCCAGAAATGAGGGGATGTGGAGTGGGGGTTCCTTGAGTGCAGTCACTGATTAAGAAGCCGCTTCCCTTTTGCCTGGGAATAGAATCACAGAACCAAAGCAAGTCAGGAGCACTCCTGTCACTGAAGCTGCTACTGCAGGCTGCTCTGGTGCCACAGATGAGTGCAGTGTGGGGGTAGAGGCTGGCTTAGCTCTTCAGTGTCTTCCTTTAAGAGTTTTCATAGGTGTGAGGCACCTGCTTCTCCCTGCACTGCTGGATTTCTGTGTGGAACATCCTTCCTCGAAGGTGTCAAGTGATTTGCTTTGAGTGGGGTGTGATCCAGAGCCTGTGAGAGCCTTGAACTGAGCAGTCAGTAGATGTCAGTAGAAACGGAGCCATTTCTCACCCTGTGGGACTGGGCTCTCCCCTCAGCTCACTGGAGCTGGAGGTGTCTTGGCTGTGTTTCACTTATTGGTGATTCTTCTCCTGGTCAATGCTCTTTGTGCACACTCCACATAGGCACAGATTCTTCATTTCCTTGGCTTTATTTCCCAGACACCAAACTTCTGCCTGGCCCTGCAGCTGACCTCTGCCTCTCTTGTTGACTGGTTTCCCTCACAGAAATGTTAAGGTTGGAAAAGACCTCTGAGGTCATTGAGTCCAACCAAACAGACCCTGCACAGGCTCTGCTGCTGCAGCACCTGCAGTCGGAGCTGTTCAGTGCTCAGGGCTGTAGCTTTTGTTCTTGGCTACTGCCTCCCTTCCCTCAGAACTCCCATTTGCTCCTGAGGTAGGCCTGGGTGTAGATACCTTCAGTAAGGTGGATATGTGGAATCTGTATAAACATGTACTATTCCTCTGCATCCACTTAGTCTGGTGGAGTTCTGCCTCCATTCTGACTCCTAAACCTGCCTAGCTTTCAGTTTTAATTGCTCTAGCTGTTCCTTAAGTATTTCCCACCTTTTTTTTTTTGTGATTAACTTCCAAGACATGCTATAGAGTCCTCATTGATGTTCTCCAGGGCATTTTCTCTCTTCTGCTCAAAGAGAGAAAAATCTGTACATTCCTTTCTCAAGTCCTTACGGTCTCCTCAAGAGCTCCTCGGATCTGCTGATAAGATCAGAATGCTCCTAAACATTTGATGGATGTAATTATGGCCAGCATCATTGTGAATTGTGAAGATTAGGAACACCACAGTGCTGGATAATGTTGGCTGCTCAGCAAGTCACACCAGGGAGTTCCTCCTCTCCTGACACATGTTCACCCCTGCCTTGCTGTGCCTTAGTGTCATCTCAACCAGCGTCTGAGTCATTGGAATTTTGGAGTGATCAGACTCCTGGCTTCTGCCTCAGAGTTTGGGGTTTTTTTCCCTTTTTTAAAAGATGTGTAGCAACATCCCTAATCCATAGCCCAAATTTAGCATCCTGAATCTCTGCCCAAAACATCGTCAGATGAAAAGTCTTTAAGCTGTTTCCTTTCCTCTCTGGGTTCTGTTTTCCCATCTGTCTTTCCAGCAAGAGCCATTTGCTCTCCCTCCTCCTCCAGGGAGTCTCTGCAGTGCTGAGGTGGGACTGAAAAGGAAATGCTGCATTGTTGCCACCTCTTTAGAGGATGAAGCTGGGCACCTGGCAGGCTGGTGCTTCTCATCTGCTCTCTCAGGCTGCAAGCATTTATTTTTCATTAAAAATTCCACGAGACATTTAGTTGCTTTGTTTGAAAGTGCTGTCAGGGAGTGAATGAAGTGTAACCAGTGCAGAAGAATGTTCTTGTCTCTGCAGGGAACTGGGAGCAGGTGCTTGGGTGGGAGCACAGTCCAGGGAAGCTGCTGAACCACAAACCACTGGAGTCTGGGAAGGTTTCCAGGTCCAGCATTGCTTTGTGCTTGTCCTGTGCACTTCCACACACAGCAGCTATTGGCTGCTATGGAAATTGGGGTCCCAGGAAACCTGTGACACGGGTCTGACCGAACCCTTATAGTGGTATTTTATGTGTTGAGTTCTTTCTGTGGAAGAGAGAAGAGATTCTGTTACTTACTGTGTCTGGCACCTCGTGTAGCAGGTGACAGCCTGAGCTATTGCCTCTTCCCTGCCATTCCCTCAGTCCATCTGAGCAGCCTTAGCACAGTTCCTGGGCTTTATCTCAGCCCCTCCTCCTTCCTTCATGAGGTAAACCAGACCAAACTCAGGGGGTTGCTGGCCCTCAGTGCCTTCCTGAAAACAGCTTTTAACAACTTTTCAGGCAGGACTTCTTTGTGTGTGATACTTCAACAGTGTTTGCCTCCTCTATCACATTTCAGCTCTTTCTCTTCACTATGAACCAGCTTCTTTAGCTCATTCTAACAAGATTATCATATTCTTAGGCAGAAGGAAATTTGTGTAAACTTAGGTCACCCGAAGTCCTACATTTTGGGCCTTACCAAGTGTTGCTTACATATTTTTGAGCAAAACAGTGCTGGCTTAAGTGTTGTATGATGAAAGAGAGCAACTGAGTTCTAGAGGAGCCATTGACTGGCAGCTGCTTGATGGAAATGTCACAATTCCTGAGTGTCCTCATTGTGATTTGAAGGCAGACCCACATCAAGTACTTTGAATTACCAGGATATTCAAAGCTTAATCCAGGAGATATAGTTCGGGTATATCTTGTGCATCAGACATACAGCAGGGTGGATTTTTTCCTTGCCATAATTTTCCCCTGCTATCACAGTTTGGATTGGATCTGTGGTGTTTTTATTTGTTTTTGGGGTTTTTTTAGCACCTTTGTTTTCAAACTGTCGTCGCCCTGTGTCTAAATGTACATCCCACAAGCCCAGATGCCTGAAACAAATACAGCCCATGTGGAAGCTGGTCTCTGGAAGCAAGGATTGTTCTGCCAGCTCCCTCTGCTTGCCCTGTGCAAGTCTGGCCATTCTATCGCTCCTTTCTCTTATTCCGCTTTGACTCAGCAGCTTTCAGAGGAAGCCTAGATTTTCATCTGGCGTGGAAGGAAAAGCAGTTACCTTCCCATCACAGCTCTTTGTAGAAAGGCTCTAAATGACCATCCCAGCTGTGTGTAAGGACTGCAGAAGAACAGGATCCATCCTGCCCCGTGCCAGCCCCACCGGCTGCCCTCGCTGGCGCGCAGATGGATCGGAAGCCAGGCGGGAAGTGACAGCCTGGTGCACCAGCAGCTGCGAGTGCAATACACCCTGGAGCTGCAGTGCCTGCAAGAACAGCCATCCCTTATTCCCTCCTGGACTGCCTGCCTGGGTTGCTCTTGGATGTGCAGTTCCTCTTTCATCTGACACTTGGAAGGGGTGCTTTCCTGGTTCATTGAGCTCTATTTCAAAGAGAGACACAGACAAAGATTTTATATTTTTTTTTCTTTAAGGCGGTGTGGAGGAGAAGTTGTTTGCAATACATAATTTGGTCCCAAATTGAGAGCGGCAAAACTTTCCAGGAAAGGATGAGTCCCCCTTTGGCATGAAATTCAGTGGTTTTCATTGTTTCTGGTTCGTTGCCTGGCTTTTCAGAGATTGCTGAGCATGTGCAACTCTGCCCAAATTCACTGGGATACAGAGACTGAGGACTCCTGGAAGTCACACCTTCCTTGTTTAACTTAAGCTCATCTTACTGGATCACTGGAGGAACTAAACTTTAATAAGTGGCAGATTTATGTCATCCTTTAAATGACTTGCACCTCACACTGCATTTTTTTTTTTATTAATATCAGGCAATGATTTAATCAACACTTTTAGTTACAAGCACATTTCATTCCTGGCTGGAAATTATAAATCAGCAAACTCTATGAAAGGATGTAAATAGAAACCTACAGAATTAATTTGTCAGCCAAGAGGTTCTAGTTTGTCACAACTGTTACTCTAACCATGAGAACATGTTTTTACAATTAGAAAGAAATGTTCACTTCAAATGGTATATTACATTAAATAGAAAAAATATGCTGTCAGATTGGAACTCGAGGTGGGGTTAGGGTGGAAGCAACTGAATAAACCAAAGAGGAGAAAGTGAAATCTGATTTTTCTCTGTAAACCCATTCAGTGAGTTACCCAAAATATGTTGTGTGTGTCACTGAGTATAACCCAAATACAGGGTAAACCAAGTAGAAGCAAAACAAAACCATAATCAAGGTGGTAAGGGATAACAGTAAATTGCCAAATATTTTGAGAATTTGAGGGAAAAAAACCCAGCTGGTGAAAAGTACATTATAAGGGGTGTTTAGAACTTCTGACATGGTGGGTCTGGAAGTGCTTCCCATAATTCCAGTTGCTGTGTTTGTTTTAATTATATGCTCTGTATGTTTTGACCAAATACATGGAACAACAAAAATTAGACGCCTCAAAGAAATTGATTAAATTTAATTCGAGTTTGACAGAAGGAAAGAGTTTGAGTTAGACAGAAACAGCAGATAATAATAAATAATTGGGAGAAAAATGGCCAAGCCCATATACTAGTGTAGCTATCTTTAAAGAAATGAGAGCTTTAGCAGCTCCAGCCTGAGGTGGGAGGGTCCAGAGCCTGGGGAAGTCTCCCCAAGGCTGTCTGGAGATGGGAGCAGAGAGGTGCTGATCCACAGGGGCTGAACCACAGGGAACAAAAGGAAATTGCACGAAGTAGAGGAAGTCATTGCCTTGTCAGTGACCTGACTGATAACTGAAGATCTTGGAAAATCAACTGGTGAACCATGCAGATAAAGGAATTGCATGTTTAAGGAACGGGTTCAGTGGATGTATGAATCCCAGTGCAAAGCAAACAGATGGAGTATTTGCAAGATCCCAGCTCAAACTGCAGACTATAATTTATGTTCCCAGTGTGATAAAAATGTGAACATTTCTGTGGAATGAGATGAAACTTTTGGGGAAGGTTGGTACCCCCCAAAATGTGGTGGTCCCCAGTGCCGTAGCCTCCTCAGGACGGGGGAAATTGCTCTGTAATTGTGGCTTTAGATGATTAAACCTCGGAATGGTTTCTAATCACTTAACCTAAAGGTGCTTGCAATAACCCTGTGCATCTGCCTGCTCTGCAAACTCCTCCGGGTGTTTGTTGGCCTGCAGCAGTGGGTGCAAGTGCTTGTGCATTCCTGGGATGTGCTGGGAATGCTGCTGGGACGGCGTAGGCGGCGGGCACTTGTGGCCATGTGCTCTCCAATCTTTCAGCATTAGCATGCATGTTTCAAACTTTTTTTCTGGACCTAAGTGAGCGAAATTAAATGTAGCATTCAATTTGAGATGAGCCGCTGATTTATATAAAACACACACAATATTGCCTGAAGTGGTTGTGGAGCCTCCAGTGTTGGAAATCTTTAAGAACCACTTAGGCAAACATGTCAGGAATGATAAGAGCTGAGCTGATCCTGCTTTGGGATGAGAGGCTGGGCAGATGGCCTCCCGAGGTCCTGGCCCCACGGCTGGAGGTCAGGGAGGCATTTCAGAACAAAATAAAAACCAAAAATCAGACCTCTGCAGATCAGCTCTGGCCAAGAAACGCCCATTGTTAGCAAGTACAAAAGGAGAATTTGAGCCACTTGCACTTCATGAGCCTTTAAAAAAAAACCCTGCTGAAATAGCATCCAGTTGTTTTAAGTGACTCAGATTTTTTTGCTTTGACAGCGTGCTTGGTAAGCTACATTGTTTTGAATGATTTGCTGCTCAGCTCTGTGACATTTATTGCTTTTTGGATGAAAAGGAGAAAACTCCCCTAGGTCTGTTTAGAATTTGTTCATCTGTAATTTCCACGTATGTTTCCTTATTTAGCAGTTGGAGTTGGAAGTGTGTGTTGGCATTCCCTCCCTTCAAATTTATTGAGTTACACTCAGAAGAGCCTCTATTCCTCTCAGTTGGGCAATGTGTACAGAACAGCTTATTCAGCAGTTGCTAAATAGGTGATAGGTATGTGTGGTTTCTTTCCCTTTAGCCCTCTGCCTTGTTCCCAGCCTTGCCTACAGTCGCATTTTGGCTTGGGAGCGGAGAGCTTGCTCTGAGAGCTGCCCCAGCAGGACGCGCCCGGTGCCCAGGTGCAGCCCACTCGTGGTGTCCCAGCCACGCGTGTCCCAAACGCGTCCCAAATGCCGCGGCAGTGGCTGGTGGGGCCGTGGGACTGGCAGTGGGGTGTGCCGGGAGGGAGCTGCTGGCCAGCCCCAGCTCCAGCTGCAGGGAACGGGGCCAGCAGGGGCGGGGGAAGGAGTTGATGTCATTGGGTTGACCTGGGACCCACCCAGACACGTGCCCAGCCCTGCCGTGGACATGGGGGAGATGACTGTCATCTCCCACTGGGCACCCTGGAGCACCTCCTCCCTTCTGCTCTCACGGGGGTTGTGGCTGCTGAGCCGCTGCTTCCAGCCGTGGGAAAGGGTTTGGAATGGGGCCTGTAGGTTCAGGAAGGTCACTGGTGTCTCCTGGTGTAGCAGTGTCGGTCCCGTTACTCTTTTTCCTCAGTATGTTTTTGTTTAGGCAGTCCCTCTTCTCTCTAACACACTTGTCTCATATGTGTCTCATATGGCACCTGGACTGCAGGTGGGACAAGGAGCACATCTGGTCTGGATCCTGGGGGCGTTGGGAGTGACTTCCTTTGCTGCAGGTATTTTCAGTCCACCCTGAGCTGTAGCTCTGGCTGTGGATGCCCTGCATCACTGTCATGCTACAAAGGGAAGGCTACATGTGGCTTCTCAGACATGGAAGTGGAATATCCGCTTTTTTTTTTCATATTCAAAGACCCTTGAAGAGTTCAGAAGTCAGATCAATGTTAACACAGGGGGGAAGTTGGTTAGATCTTAGTTCAGCTACCAGTGTTCGTGAAGTGCCTGTTCTATTGATAAGGGGTGAGAGCAGTGGGGACTGTACAAATCCCTCTAACAAGACTTGCTTTTGCAGAGAGAGAAAATTAGGCAAATATTTCACCAGTAAGGTACAGTCATTTCAGATTCAGAGTGTGGGTAGATGTGCCCACCTTCCAGCTGGCTTGCTGACTGAGCAAACGTCAGGCGACAGAAGCAATAAGCTCCAGATAGAGCCCATGGGCTCCAAAAACCTCTACCAGGATTGTGAGAAGAGGTAGAAAAGTGACAACATTCAAGTAATTCTTTCCAAAATGCTGCCAGGAATGATTTAATCATGTTCCACTCCTAGCAGTTCTTCCTTGTTGCTGTTCATTTCTGGAGGAAGTCCTAGTGGCATTTTCTGGACTGTACATATCCTGACTGAGATCAGGCTTGAATTTCATCTCTTCCCTTGCGTTGTTCCAGCCTGTTGTGAATCCTCATTCCCCACCCTCTGCAGGCTCATAAAAATTTCCATTCTGGCCACAGTGGCGTGAGCAACCTGGGGGTTGGTTACTCATTTAAGCTCTTTTAATTTCCTCTGACCACTGTCTGGCAGAGCTAAAGGCTGCAGCACAGACTGTGGCCCTTTTTCCATGCAATTTGCAGTGTTTTTTCTCCTAAGTGAGGCCACTGCGTGGGTCAGTTGGGAGAACCCAGTATTGCTGGAGGTTTCATGAGATTTTAAGCTGCTTTTTATGCTTGTAGGCTTGTACTGTTTGTTTGTAGGTCACACACAGAATCCCAGAATCACCAGGTTGGAAGAGACCTTCAAGATCATCGAGTCCAACCCCTGCCCCAACACCCTGGCACCGAGTGCCACATCCAATCTCTTGTTAAACACATCCAGGGATGGTGACTCCACCACCTCCCCAGGCAGACAATTCCAGTACTTCACCATTCTTTCTGTAAAAAACTTCTTCCTAATATCCAGCCTATATTGTCCTTGGTGCAGCTTAAGGCTGTGTCCTCTTGTTCTGTCAGTTGTTGCCTGGAGAAAGAGACTGACCCCCACCTGACTACAACTACCCTTCAGGGAGTTATGGAGAGTGACAAGGTCACCTGTGAGCCTCCTTTTCTCCAGGCTGAACAGCCCCAGCGCTCTCAGTCGTTCCTCACAGGGCTTGTGTTCCAGGCCCCTCACCAGCCTCGCTGCCTCCTCTGGACACGTTCAAGCGTCTCCACGGCCTTCCTGAGCTGAGGGGCCCAGAACTGGACACAGCACTCGAGGGGTGGCCTCACTGGTGCCCAGTCCAGGGGAAGAATGACCTCCCTACTCCTGCTGGCCATACCATTCCTGATGCAGGTCATCACTTCTGGCTCTCTGCAGAGGTTAATTGAACAAACCCACTGTATGGTTCAACCTTTTGGGTTAAGCTGGTAGATGACGACTCAGAAGAGCCAGTGGTTGGTCTCAGACTGTGCCTCGTGCCTCCTGAAAGATCCTCTGTGACGTTTGCTGTCTGTGATGATGAAGATGGGAGAGATCCTCCATCTCACATGTTTGTGGAAAATCTCTGCTCTGTTTAGACTCAGAGTTCCTAATTGTGCGTCCCAGCTGTTGGGCCCAGCTGTTCAGTGAGTGGCAGACATAATAATTTAACAGGAAAATACATAAGTGAAAAAATGCAGTTGATGTATGGGAGTTCAGCTTCTCTGCTGTGGTTTGAAGACACACATCCAGTTATCCTTGAGATCCTACACAGATCATGGCTACCTGCAAACTGTGAAACACAGGCTGGCTCCAGTGTGTGTGTTTGGGGACAATCCCATTGTTTACACAAGGTTTAGGTTCCTCCCTTTCCTTTTAGTGCAGCTGATAAAATGAGAGAAACAGTGGTTTTAGTTTACAGGAATTCAAACCCTAAAAACCTCCTGCAAACAAGAAAGAAATGCTTTGAATTCACAACGTGAAGTGCGTGGGACGTTGTAGGAGATCCAGGAATGATCCTTGTCTGCAGGTTGGCAGCAGGGATCTGTGTTTTCAGGGGAGCGTTGCCCTTGTGGAAGGCTCGAGGAGCTCAAATCTGAGCAGTGTCTTGTGCTGAACCCCAGAAATGCTGGACATTGGTGCTGAGTGAGCACTGCCACTGCCACTGCACCTCCGAGCTCCCCTCGCTGCCCCTCGGGGCTCCTCGGACTGGAGACTGAGCTCAAACCCCAGCAGATCGAACACCTGTGGGCCACTGCTGTCCTGGTGGGAGCTGCAGGGTGGCTGCCCCAGCCTTTCAGCCTCTGCAGGGGCACTCCTGGCCCCTCTCTTCAGGATTCCTGAGAGCAGAACCTTGTCTAGCAAGGCTGCCCTTCTAATCAGAGCTGGAGGAAAGGATTCCTCCAGGGTCTGTTCAGCACAGGAGCTGATAAAGATCCAGAAGGTGATTTCACTCCTCTGTCCATTGATCACAGGCAACCCAGGGAGACCAGACCAAACATAGACATGTCGGCTGTGGCCCAAGGTTATGTGATACAAATGCTCTTGCTTAAGAGGTGGAGTTTTTAAAACTCCTCTTGATTATGTGGTCAGTGTGTTTAATTCCTTTCTCTGCTACATTATGAAGTGGGATAAAAATCCCAGTCTCTCTTGCTTTCAAGAGTATTTCCTGCGTCTCCCTTCCTCCCAAATGCCCACTTCTTCTTGCCTGATGGCTGGAATCTGTTGGAATAGGACTGGGGCAGTGTGTGAAACCGCTAATACACAGCAGCCTTTAGGAGGATCAGGGATCCGTGGTCCAGAATGCAAATACATGCTTTAAAAACGTTCCACTGAGCAGGGAAGGAGAGAGGATTAAAGTTTCACTTCCTTTTCATTTTTATGAGCTGAAGTTATTTGTCAGTTGGAAATATGATAAATTAGACAAACATTATTCTTTCCCTCCTCCAGGTTGGATGTTCTGCTTTGCATTTCACAGTGCAATGAATAATTAAGCTTCATTATCACCGGGCTGTCAGCACTGAAAAGCTATTGCAGAGCTCTTTGCCTTTAGTTGAATCGGGTGTGCTGTGCACCTCATTCATGGCTCCGTGCATTTGTCATTCAGAGTGTGAGTTGCAACAAAAGATGACTTTGGTTGGAGCATTGCTGCTGCCAGGTCTCTTTTCAAAGCTCCACCAGCATCAGGTATTTGCATTGTGCAGTCATGATAATGGTATCATGAAATAAGAACAGCAGGGACCATTTCATCATTTCAATTACGTGACTGAAAGATGTGGGGAGCTGCAAAGCCACTGAGGTTAAGAATGCCACGATGTGCAATTAGCCCTGGATAACTGTGAGCATCAAATTGGATGCAGATGGGTTTGTGGACCTCGCAAGTGGCTTGCTTAGGAATGTCTGCACCACACACCCAACCATGCATCCATCGAGGTAAAAGTGCAGGGATTGTCAGCAGGTCTCAATTACACTAAAAATACCTAATTTGTACCTAATATTTTGTGTGAAGTGCTTTACTGCACAGACTGGCATTGTTCTTCCTGTCCTGTGTTTACAAAAATAGTGGCACAGTCAGCCCTGGTGGCAGAGCAGGTCAGATGGGAGCTGGGGAGAAAAACCTGCTTTTGGGGCAGCCCTGTCCCCGTGCCTAGGCAGGGAGGAAGGTGTTCAGGAGAAATGTGGTGTGGAGCTTTCCTTATGGAGCTTCTTCCTACATCAGCCAGCAGTAGAAAGGAACCTTTGAGCGGAGCCAGTGAAATCTGCTCAAGGACTTCCCTCCTCTTGGGAATTGGGGAAGGGTCCTTTCCCACTGCCTCCCTCTCTGATGTGAGGCATGGAAACCCTCCCTGGCATTCCTGCATTGGCCAGCACTGGGTTCTCTGGGATTTGGGTCTGCCAGTGAGGGATGGGGGTCTGAGGGCAGGGCAGAGCCTGGGCTCCTGCCTGGCACACGCACCATTCCCAGCCCTCCAACAGGGAAATGTTCCTGCCAGCCACGCCAGGGGAAACGGGCTGGGGTGGAGACAACTTCTCCTCTTGAGTCTGGATCACTGACTCGTGCCGTGCAGAGGTTTCATTTCTCACCTCAAGATTAAATCTGAGATTTAATCTTTATTTTTGCAGTGAGTTAGTCTTCCCAGTGCTTTTGGCAAAAGGGTCAACTTTGATGTTGGTCTGAGCCAGACGCTCTCATGAGATGAAATGCTGCCCATCCCAAATTTCCCCTGCAGTTCCATTTAGCAAAGGAATTTTTGAGAAGGGTCTTTGGGCTGGCATTTTCAAGTGCTGAGTGTAACCCTGAATTTATAAATCTTCTAAGTTGCCACCAGTCACAAGTTCCTTTAGTGTGTGACCTCCTGTTCCCAGGCTGGAGAAACAAAATGGGGCAGGATGGAGTCAGAATTTGAAATCTCTATAAAAGGGCCATGGCTGCCTCCAGCTGAGATGGGAGAGGGTCAGAGCTGTAGAGGGGTAGGTTTGGGTTAGACTTTACTGAGAGATGACACTTTAAACCTAAGCCCTGCAAAGATGTTTTCCTTCTGCAGTCTTCTTTTCAAAGATGTTGTGGCAACACAGCAAGAGGAAGGTCTTTTCACAAGGCTCCAACCCAGCTGACCAGCATTAAAATTGCTCTTGTTGGGGTTTTAATTTGGCTTGTGAAGAAAGGGATGTGCTCCAGCAGCTGGGGTTGCATATAGAAACAGCTGAATTTTAGCATTGCAACTCTGAAGTAATAGCTTTGATGCTTCTCTAAAATGTTCTATTTTAAGTGTCAGTCAGTGCAGAGAAATGATCTGTACAAAAGGAACGTGGTGAACCATTGGCAGCACAGGCTGCTTAGCCAGGACATGTTGTGTGAAAGGAGAGGGGAAAAAAATAAAACTGAAAAAGAGAATTAGAGGAAACCAGTATAGTAGCACTTGGTGAGCAGCTCTTCAATAATTTAGGGAAGGTTATACCTGGTCTAACTCAGCATTAAAATAAAAACCATGGGATAATATTTGGGCTATAACATTTCCCTGTGGTTAGTAACAAAGTTTATTCCAACAAGCTAATGGGTTTTTTTAGAGATATCTTTGGTCTCCTAAAGTCAAACTCGTGGCTAGTTCCAAGTTTTATGGCTGTCTGAGGTACCAATTTTCATTTTCTGTATGTTTCCATACTGTGCAGTTTTTATGGCTACACTAGAATTACTGATGTTTGTGCATACTTACCAAGTTATTTAAATATCCTGGTGACTCTTAGCCCAAAGCACACACTCAGGCTCTCCAGGGAAGTGCCTGCTACTCCTCACAGTTGACTCATGTGGTATCCATTGCTGAACAGATTTGAAGTACAAGCTGAGAACAGAGGCTCTCTGCTGAGTGACTAAGATAAATCACAAAAATTGTGTTATTTTCAGCCTACGTGCAGGAAACTCTGAAGTCAATGAACCTTAGGAAAGATCAACAAATGCAAGATGCTCTTTGTAATTTTTTTTTTGGTATTGTTCTCAGTGTTTTGTTTCTTTATTTCTTACGATTTTGTTTTTTTGCTCTGTGTCCTCACCCTGTGTTATAGCCCCAGGCCACTGCTGATCTACCTTGGTGAGAGGCAGAGGGAGAAGATAAAAACTCGAGACACTTCTTTTCCTTCGTCTTTGTCTCACAGTTGGGATGCAGGAGAGTTTCCTCTAAAGCCAGGGAAGAGCTACCTATGGTGAGAGGAAGAGTGAAACTGTCAGCTTAGGCATGGACATCACAGGAGGAGGCCCAAGGAGAAGCTTTTCCATTTGGAAATGGGCTGCAGGTGTGGGTGCCCCAAGGAGCCAGGTCTCAACTGGAGAAGTGGGATGGGGCTCTGGATCCAGGGATGGGAGCAGATCCTCCTGCAATGAGAGGCCTCCTGAGATGGTCGCTGAGCTCCAGGTCTGGAGTACTAACGGGTGTTTGTGTGTCTGTCAAATAGATCATAACAGGGAATGTGGCAGGGGAATCCTTGTTATTTGATTGTCACATTAACCCCCCCCCAAACTCCAAATTAGTCTGTCTTGCAATGCTAATTCAAAACCAGGATAAATTTGCATGCTGGCTTTCATGAAAATAATGTGTCTCCTGTACAAATTTCTGAATCTGGAGCTTTCCAAAGAAATACAGCTATTAATATCTCAAAGAAATGAGCTGATGTCTAACTAATGATCTTTCAATGCTGCTGGGAACATGGTTTATATTTTTAATTTTATATGATGTCAGCAACCACTTCTCGGGGCTGGCACGTCTTTTGGGTGAGTCCAGAACTTTTTAGAGACCAGCCAGGATTTTCAAAGCAGCTGTAAGAGTTTTGACTCCTGGGCACTAAGGGAAAAAATGTTCTTTATGAGCTAAGCCCATCCACAGTGCTTGTTTCCCAGGCTGCCTCGTTTATTCAATAATTTGAGACAGTGTTGGATTAAATTTCATCTTCCAAGCCCTGTCTGCTCAAGCTGCTCACTAGCTCTGTCATTTATCAAGGACACTACATGCTGTCCTTGATTTGATTGCTGCTTCCCTGGAAACCACTAACAAAGGGTGGGAGCATAAAGAAATAGGGAGGGGAAAAAGAAAGGAAGGAAAAAAATCTGCTTTTCTTGAAGGCAGGGAGTCCCTGGCTAATCCTCTGAGCCCTGCACGCCCCAGAAGCCAACCCCTAAACCAGAGTCCTGTCAAAAATGAGTTCTTCCCTAATGTAATACTGAAGGAAGAGTAAATTTACAGCTTGTTCAAGGAGGACAAGAAGCCTTTCTGAGACGTCTGTGCTGGACCCACCCTCTCTGGTTCTGATTTTTTTTGTTTTGAATGCATCTCCAAACAATCACTGAAGATAAACAACACGAGCAGGGAAGCCTAGCCAAGTGGCTGAAATTACTGAACCTTTGAAGACTAAACACATGCAGGATCAATCTTCCCTGTAGCCTTTCCTACTGAAACTGGATCATTTCTTGCTGCTACAGGAAAAATCCCACGAGGCCTCCCAGAAAGACTGATAATCCTGTACCTGCAGCAAACTCTAAAGTGTTTTCTCTCAAACTTTCAAGCCTTCCTTGCTGGGCTGCATTTCTTTTTCTTACTGGTTTAGGAAAGAGTATGGATTAGCCTAATAACCCATGGAGTCATCCAGAAGTTGTTAAAGCTACTGATGTCTTTGAAAGCCTTGTTCTCTGTAGCAGCCAGAGCTTGTGCTTGGCTTGGAGCTGGCTCCACTGTTACTACCCATAACTTTAGTAACTGAATAAGGAACCTTCCTGTGGCAACCTTCATCTGCATTCGCCCAGATAATTTTCAAATTCATACAGAGACTGTTTTTAGCCAGGTCCCAGAGATGTTTGCCAGTGTCTGTGTGCTGCTTGGGGCAGTGCTGCTGCTGTACGGTGTGGTTCCAGTGCTGGCATGGGAAGAGCTGAGCATTCATCTCCAGCACTGGCTTTGTACAGAGCAATTGTTCTGCAGTGTCTCCCGAGGTACCGTTCAGTGAAGCTCATCAATCAATGTGTCACTAATGACCGGGGCCCAGCTGAGCTGGATGCTGCTACTGCCTGCTGGGAGCAGAGCTGGAGCAGGGCAAGCAGAGCTGCCAGGTGAGAGCAGCGAGCGTGAGCAGCCTGCAGCACATCCTTCTGCTTCACTTCCCCTCGTGGCGCCTTCTAAGTGGAGGCTGCCACCAGCATCCAAAATAATTGTGATTGCAACTGCAGTCAGCAAACTCCCTGGCTGTCTCTCACTGGGAATGCTGAGATGCCACTGTTGCTGCTTCAGTTTCCTTTCCTGAGGCAATCTGGGAAGCAGCGAGGCTCCACAACAGTGCTGTGTTGCAGCCCAGAAACTACCAGAGGTTTGTTAGTGGTGTCTTCCTTTAAGTGCCACATGTGTTCCAACTCATATTAAAAACAACCTTTATATATTAGGTGAGCCAACATGTATTGGTCCATCCTGCAGTTGGTGATGTATCCCTGCTGTATTAGGAGTTCTTGCAGCAAATGTGTGTTTATTTGTGTGCACTTTGGGCCGTCCACAAACTGTTTTATTCAGCTAAGCTGCAGTTTCCTTACACAGCACTACTCAGCATTTTGGTGCCTGAGCCTGCCTGTGTAGCAGCTGAAAGATTCCAGCAGCAGTGCCTGACCCACGCTGCTCAGACAGGGCTTGGTCTGACCCTTCTCCCTGCAGCTGTCCTCCCTTTGCTCAGCAGGAACTGTCCTTGTTCACTGAGTGCAGCCTCTGCTTCTCCAGCACTGTTCTTCCTTCAGTAACTTGGGTCTGCAGTGTTTCCACGTTTCCTTCCTGAGCAGCTTCATCCCCCAGTCTTACAGCAAGTTTGGTTTTTTTGCTGGATGCTAAACCCTGGGTGTCTCCCCCTCAGCTGGATCCCTGCAGGATGTGAGTATAAATTCTGAGATTGGGTCACTTTGTGCATAGGCGGAGAGGTCTGTTCCAGCATCATCTGCTGTTTAGAAAGCACTGTCTAAACAGATCAAAGGGAGCACTGGGATGTTAAGGCTTGGCCACAGTCCCAATCCCTTATGGTCTTCAAGCCCATCCTCCTGGAGCAGCTGCTCGAGGAGCTTCCACCAGGTGCCTACAATGGGGATTTGACACGGTGCCACTTGGCACTCAGCCCCCAGCATTATGAGCTAGAAAAAGCAGCAGAGGCTTAGTCCTTCTAGAGCAGACACTTTCCAGGTACTCTTGCCTTGATCCCTCTGTCTGTCTTCTTTATCCCAAAGAGCAGGAAAATCATGACAGAATTAAAGTGGGGTTTGCTTGCTGCAAAATCCTTAGCAGTTGCCTCCTCAAAAGCTGCATATTTTAGCGACTCTTCTGCAAGGGTCCAAGAGGTCACTGGTGAGATGCAACTGTTGCTTTTTGATGAGAAAAGGATGCATCATATCCCTCTCTGCTTTCTCTTGGTGCTCTCAACTTCCAGGCTGTGGTTTCCATAGGAGAATCCTGGATGGGTTAAACAAGAGCCACGTCAAAGGTTTCTGTGCTTCATAAGTTTGAGATAAAGAACAGAAATTCCTTATCAATTACCCTTATCTTTGAAGCTAAGGAAAGCAGATGGAGAGATCCAGAAGGCACAGGGATCATACTGGTCACGTTGGATCAGATCAAATATCCATCTAGCCCTCAGTCTTGTCTCTGACAGTGGCCAGGAGCTGATGGCTGTGGTGAAGTGTGAGTAAAAAGGCAAGTGTGCTGTAATACTTCTGACTACACTGAAGGCCTGAATCCAGCAAGCTGTGGCTTAGGCATGTCCTTAGCTGTGAGCTGATTTTATTCCTCCTTTTAGCCCTTAGCAGATTTTTCTGTAGCTTGCTCCAGCTCTTTTGTGAACTTGTGAAAAATCTGGTCAAGGGCAATGTCCTTGGGATGATGTTAGAGTGAAACATTCGTGGAAAATGGTGACACAGCATCACTGCCTGTTGTGTGGAAGAGCAATTTTCTGCCACAAGCCCTGGGATCTTGGTCTGGGCATTTTGTCTCCCTCTTTCTAAAATGGGGATTACATATTCCTGTTACACAGGGAATTGGGAGAAAAATATTTAGAGGTCATTCAGATACTAGGGCTGAGAGATTTATGGAAACATACATATTAAATTAAGCAATTTGGTCTTAATCTGATTCCTTTCTGACTTCCAACAGCCCAAGCCATAAAACCAGGCTGTCTTTCTTTTAATTCTTCATAATTTGGTTTGTCTCTCTCTTAAAGAAAAAAGCACAGACACATCTCTGCTGTCTTTATCATGCCAAATATTAGTGCTGGACATACTCTTAATGTGGGTTTCCCAGTGTTTCTGTGAGATCCAGGATGCTATTGTACCTTGAATGGGTTATCATTAAAAAGCACTGCAGAGTTAAAGAATTCCTAAGTTCAGCAGGAACTCACAGTCCTTGTCCCATTCAAACACGAGACTCCTCCACAGCAGAGTTATAAAGGAGTCTGGTGTTTTCCTGATTAAAGAGTCTGAACGTCTCCTCACCGTGGCTGGCTGGGGCTGGAATGTTTATCTCCAGAAAGGAGGGAAGAAAGAGGAGAGAAATAAATCTTCCTCGGTATCAGCTCTGTCCTGGTAGGTGGAATGTTCTTCAAGGTGGGTGACACCTGTGAAATGGTTGAATTGAGTGTGTTTCGTGCTATGAAACATGAAACTGTTGCCTCATCTGCTCAGTTCATGCAGAGCAGAAACTCTGAAAAGGCTGATTTATCCATGTCTTGTGTTCTCTAAGAATGAGAAATCATTCCTGCACCTTTTCATTTGTAACTTCCTGGAACTCCACATGTGTGGCAGAAATTAGATCATCTAATTGATTTATAGTCAATCAGTGACTGTAAAGCCCTTGCATTCCTCATGAGCAATTTATTGAGGTCTGAGATTTCACCCCCTGAGTTGCAGTGGAGGCTTTAGCCTGGCTACAATGTGGGTTTAAAACATGTTAAAAACCCCTGCACTTGCCATCCTCAGGTGTTTTAGATTGTTTTAGAAGGTGTTGGCTCTGTGGTGGGAATGGGGGGTGGTGAGAGAACAGAAGTGAGTGCCTGCAGACTGAGCTCCAGAGTGGAGAGCTCTGGCCCTGCAGGAGATGGACCAGCTCAGGTCAGGGCTGGGGCCTGCAGCCATGGGAGGCATCACTCTGCAAGGCTTCATTTCAGCTCTGTGCTCATTTAGCCCAAACTACTGCACTAACAGGAGGGGGAGGAACCCCTCAGGTTCCTGCCTGAGATGAAGATTTGGGAATATGGAAATCAAGGTGATATGGGCTGGGTCTTTTTCTGTGTTGCTATTAGTGTATATCATTATGTTATTGGAAGCTCCTGCTATTGCTTCAGTTTTGATCACCTAAACAATTAACAATTCATGTAGAATTAGGAGTAGTCCTTCCTTCTTCCCAGACTGGCCAGTGGAAAATGTTGGAAGAACCAGTTACCCACCCCCCAACCCCCAAACAACCTCAAAATCATCTCTTTGTGGAAAAAAGAAACAGAGGAAAGTAGTATGTATGCCCTGGTACAGCAGCAAGCATCAGTTTTGGCTCCAGCCACGCAGATGGGTTTGGCTGCTTGGTGTTCATCCCCTGTTACCAGTTATATCTTGTGAATTTCCAGTTATCATCATCCACACACAAAACCCCACGACCCTTAGTTATTAATTCCCCCTTCCCACTGACCTGGCTCTCCATAAATCTTACGCCTGGAATCTTTCTTCCTTTCTTCTCCTCCTGCTCCCACCTCTTTCTCTCTTTTTTCTCTTTTAAATTAAACACATTCCAGAGAGAGGCTAAGAGCTGTTAGGAAGCTCTGCATTGATGGGGTTTCTTTTGGGATGTGCAGGCTGGTGAGATTCCTGCCTGTGCTTCTCCAGCCTGGAGCAAGGAGTGAGGGGAGACATCAGCCTGTGGCATCCAGCAACTCCCTGTTCTGCTCCTGAACCATTTTTGCATTCTGAGTTCACCATGAGAAAGGCACTTAAAAATAAGAATAAACCCATATCAGGATCAAGATATGTGCAAACTACTATTTTGAGTCTTTCCTCAAGGGGCCTAGTATTTCATCACAGAAGGAAATTAGATTAGTTTGACATGATTTGTTCTGGACAGATGTATGTTGACTGTAAAGTGATTTGATTATTATCTTCCAGGTGCTTATAAATAGTCCAGTTATTGACCGCTTCATTTTTTTTTCTGAGTATTGATGAAAAAATGGCTGACTTCTGTTCCCCATTTTTAAAGATAAGCATCATCCTGCCCCTCTGCCCAGACTCAGGATCACAGCGGCCTCTAGAAATTCTTGAACATGTTCACGGGTCACTCACCAGAACACCCTCTAAGTGCTCTCAAGGTACTGTGGCTCACATAATCAGAAACTTCAGAATTGCCTTGACAAGTCAATAATTCAGTAATTAGCACATTTTTTTCCTTTGGATGCTATGTTTGTGAGAGACACACTGTAAAACCTTTCATTTTTAAACTTTTTGCACTCCCTTGGTCACGCCCAAAAACTCAACCTCCCAACTGGGTGAGTCTCTACCAATATGGACTCCCCCCCACCAGAGAAGAAAGTATAAAAGAAGCTGGGAAAGTGGAAAAAGGATCTTAAGGACTGATTGAAGTCAACCCAAGTACGGCAAGAGAAAGCCCCGGGGTTTTATGCAGTGCAGGCCCAGCTGAGAAAAAAGGCAGGGAAGCAGCGGATATCCCACCTATTAATTTTGCACTTTGTATTTGGGTTTACCAGATTCTTTTTGCTGTAGTGCAGCTTTAACACAGTGAGGAGTGTAAAATGTTTTAACTTTCTCAAAGAAGCCCAAATACTTTTAGCAGATGACTTGATCTCTCGTGCCAGTGAGCGTGTGCTTCAGTCCCTGTGCAATTTCCCCTTGACAGAATGCCCAGTCCTGCAGGAGCACAGCTGAAGGCACAGAGTAATTTGATCAAAATTCTGAGACATCTTGAGGGACCTAAGGTTTGTCCCATCAAGAAGAACCACTTTTCACCTTTCCCTCACTTCTGCCTCTTAAAAATCCATAAGGAAGAAAAAAAATCTCCAACCCTTAATTTATATTTAGAAGCTGATTGTTTTCCTTGAATCCCTTTCTGGCTCAGCCAAACTCGGAGCCCAGGCTGACAGCTGTGAGTTTGTACCATCAATTTCCATGTACGTGTTGCTCAGATAATTACCTGAGGGACCAGGTTTCAAACCACAGCGTGTGGCCCATGGCCAAGGCGATAGAGATCTGGCATTGTGTGGGAAGAAGGGTCAGTGCAAATCAAACATGAGCCCCATTCCCACATGAAAAGGAAATAAAACCTCCACGTGCAGGCATGTGGAGAAGCTTCTCCTTAGTCCCTCAGCTTAAACATTACCAAGCAGGAAAAATAATGCTGGCAAGGAAATACAGCTGTGTTTATTGGCCATTGGGTGCCCAGCAGGTCTCAAACTCTTCAGCGCTGGTTTTTCATTAATGCTGCACTGGAAACCCCGGCTGCCTGCTTGTTTTAGGAGCTGAAAATCTTCTGTGTGCTGGAGGCATGAATAAAAGTTTGCAGCAAAGAACATAAAAAGGAAAAGTTGACGTGGCTGTGAGCAACTTGGGTGGAAAGCTGAAAGCTCCCCGCACAGGCAGTGCAGAAACAGGTTCCTCCAGGCTGGGTGAACTGGCTTGGAGGTTGGTCACTGAGGGATGTGGGTCACCCACCCTTCTCCTCTGAGCATGAAGCGAGGCCAGGGTGACCACCTTGGGCTTCAGTGTCTCAGGTGCCTCAATTAGGGCAGGTACATCCCACACTTGCAATGTAGGCAGGGACTGTCTTGCAGATAGTGGTGCCTCAGGGGGAGGAGGTCAGTCTGAGGGAAAAGAGTGGCAGGATGTGCCCTCATGTCCTGCCATGCTGGTGAAATTCAAGGGATTGCTTGTCAGGGATGGCTCCAAAGGCCCCCAGCATGTTGGGCATGTTCTGTTTGCCCAGGACATCAACCCCACTGTCTGGTTCCTTTTCCACAAAGCAGTTTCCATGACCAAACTATTTCAGTGGCTTGTTCAACAAGCAGCTCCCATGGTCTCAGCTGTAATCACACTCAGCATCCCTCTGTCAGCAGCTGCTGGATTCTGATGTGTGTGGAATGGCTCTGTGCTAACAGGGGATCTGCAGGTGTGGTCAGCAAGGTGTCTTTGTGTCCCATGGGCTGCAGGACAGAAGAGCTCAAGGAGCACTGACCCAGCTGCTGGGTTTACTCCCCACATGCTGTCACTTGTCCCACCCTGGAAAGCCACAGACCCCAGCCTTGGTGAGGTGTCCTGTGCGTCATCAGTGGATGCTCCTGGGAAGTGGAAGTCAGGAATTCTTCCCATACAAAGATTCCAGGCAGTGTAATCTGAATGGCTATATTTAGGCATTTAAAAGCACAGCTCACTGAGTGCCCCCAGTGTAAAGGAGCAAAAGGAGTGTGAGGAAGTAGCAAAGTATTTGTCCCACATAAAGACTAAATATCCATTATCAGCAATCTCCTTGGCCTGCTTCCTCTGTTGTTTCTTTCCCTCTGGAGATTTGGCAATTGGATTGATTTGTTGCCTGACTCACTGTCTTAGATTGAGATACTGAGAATTGCTGACAGTATTAATAAAATTAGCATTAGGGAGGATGTCTGAACATTTGCCTTTGACGTTTTTAGGGGAGAGAGCTGACATTTAGTCTAAGTTAAAATGTTACTGAATTGCCTTTGTTTTTTCCCCTGACTAAAGTCTTTGTAGTTTTCATGTGAAAACTTAGTCCAGAACTGAGAATTCCAGATTGCAAGTTTTGGTCTTTCTTTTTGCTGAGGACCCCTGATTAATTAAGAAAGCACTAGATATTTAACAGCATTCTTGGGAGAAATATTTTCATAAAACCATAAGATACATGTACAAGTATCTCCAGCAGTATTGTTTTATGACAGTGAGGATTATTTTGTTCTATCTTAGGTGACATAAAGGTCAAACTGAAATAATGGTCTTCATGTTACAATCTAAGGACAGGCAAATAATTTTCAAGAATGGTTTGCATCATTACTTTTAAATGCAGTTGCCCGGTCTTTAGGATTTGTGGTTAGCTTTTGCTCCCTGTGGGAAATGACTGAATTGAGGAGACATTTGTTTCGTGTCATGACTGCTCTTTATCTACACACCCTGCACTGTTTTCACATGGTGCAATTAATTCCCAGGGAACAGCAGCAGGCTGAGCTTGGGTTTGCTCCGGTCAGCAAAGGGATCACTTTCCAATAGCCATTATAGGCCACTTTCAGTAGCCCTTAAAGGTTTTAATGCAGGTGTTTGTTATTTTGTGCTCTTTGTCTGACAAGTGGAGCTGCCTGATGTCTCTGAGAGTCTTCTTGAATGTTCCCGTTCCATAACCCTTGGGGCAAAGTGTCATAGCTGCTGCCACTGGTCAGTGTCCATGTAAGGTATGGAATGATGTGAAAGATCTTACCACTCATTTGTAGGTTGTGTCCTTTTAAAGGATGGGGCAAACAACTGAAGAAAGTCTAGCTCTGCTCCAGAGCCAGGGCACTGCTGGTCACCTCCCTGCCCTGTCTGTCTCCTGCCAGCTTCATCCCTGGGCTGGTGGGAATAGAAGTTTTTGGGGCTGGAACTGGCATTACTTCCTCCATGTCATTTCGTGCTGGCTGTGTGCTGCTATCAGCAGAACCAGTCACTCTTCAGTGAAGTTTTATGTGGGGGAATCCAACAGAGCCTGTGCCAGTCACAGCTGTACATGTGTGGGGTCCAATTCCTGCTGCCTTTAATGACGAGGGAGTGCCAGAATCTAAAACAACTCCTCCTGCTCTCCTATGGACAGCTTTGCTTGTTCCCTCCCACAAAAAGTTGCTATTCTCTTATCTGTTTTTCCCTTTCTCTGACTGGAAGAAGTATAAATTATTTTAGTGCAAAAATTTTGGAAGGCTTTCTCCCTCTTCCCCATTTCCTGAAAAGCTTGCATACGGAGTGAGACACTCATAAGCCTTTCTGAGATAAGAATTTAATTTATTTACGCTTCATTGTTCCAGGCATGGCTGCAGACTGGTTTGGAAATTTGCTGTTCCAACTTTAACAGGTCACTGCATGGAAAGGAGCAGGATTTTCCTCCAGAGCAGCCGTCAGCTGTTGGAAATCTCTTGATACTTCCCTGGCTTCTCCAGATTCAGCATTAACTTCTCCTTCCTGTAACAGGAATTATGCTACGTGCTGTAGACTCTTCAGCTAGAAAAAGGAGGAAAGCACAGGAGGAGAATACAGCAGATGCTGGTGGGGCTGGCAGAGGCCACACCATTGCTCTGACTCCTTTTCACCTTCAGGAGGTCAAAGGGTAGGAGAAAAACCCTCTCCAAATCCAGCATGTCACACTCTGCCTGAAGGGACTCCTGCAGCTTAAGTGATTTCTGTGGCTCAAGCAAGTGGGCAATGAGACTCAAGAAATGTGAGCTACTCCATGCTTGTACACTGCTTTTCCTTCTCACCTCTTCCTCTCTTAGGAAGTGCCTCCTGAACTGTGTATTCCTGTGTTCCAGTGGGACAGCTGAGGGATGAAGGCAGCAGCCCCATTTCTCATCTCACACAGGCTCTGTGGCAGCAGGATTCTGCTGACTTCGCTGCAGTTGGTCCTGATTTGCACAGATAGAATGACCCACGTGTTAAATCTGTGTGATGACATCTGTAGGAGATGTAGTGCAGCCAAGTAACTTTGCCATGAGAACAGTTTCAGCATTGCTTGACTTTCTTTGAGAATACAATGACTAAAACATCATATTGCATTAAGTAGTACTTAATTAATGTAAGCCATGAGAGAGAGAAATTCAAGCAACTTGCTCCTTTGAGCTGGATGTTTGACTGAGAACTGAGCCAAAGTGACATAACTGGTGACTTTTTTTAGAAGTTGAGCTGATAGTTGCCTCTCTTCTCAACCTTACTGAGTTTTGTCCTTCAACACCAGCTAAAAGCATTTGAAAGCAGATTTTCTGCTTGATCTTTCACATTCTTTGTATGAGAGCCCTCATCAGAGTGCCTCTTGCTCTGAACTTTGTGCTGTAGTTTGTCAGTGCTGAGTGTCTGGAAAGGCTGAAGGCAAAGCTGTGTGACAGGAACTGCATTCCTGTCCCACAGGAGTGACCCAAGGCAAACAGAGCTGCAGGCACTGGCAGCTCACAGTATTGAACCTCTGCAGGGAGCTGACTGATGGACATTTTGCATACAGTCACAATCAATAGGACCTTTTCATATAACTAAAACTGATTATGGGGAGAGAATAAAGTGAGAAGGGGAGAGAACAGGGGAAAACACCACACAGTTACCACTGCTGGTTATCAGAACTTGCAATTTCTGACCTGTGAAAAACACGGGGAAGTAACTGAGAGTTGGGAGGGAAGAGTTACTGGCCATGACACCATTAACTTTGCTCACCATGGGAGACTTGTCCATTGAGCTGCTGGTAAAGGGGGTGGATTCTGCCCGATACAAAATGACATGGCTCTACTTTGACATGTCAAAATATTTGCTGGCCTTTTGTGTGGTTTTGTCCAGACCAGGAGATCCTCAGTTCTCTGAGGAAAGTGTGACCTTTTCCCCTTAGTCTTTCTGGTTAAGATACAGGAGAGAGGTTATAAAATTCATTGTAGGATGCAAGGAGCCTGAAGACACTCAAGATGAAGTTTCCAGATCCTTTTGATGCACTGTTGACCATTTTCAGGCACTTTTTCTCTTCTCTATGTTCTGAACTCTAAGCTATTCATTAAAAGGGAAGAAAGAAAAAGCAGTTCCCTCTAGTTGAGGCACTTAATCATGTTTGGAAGATCTGCAGATGCAGCCCCTGAATGGCCTGTGGAGTCTGAGGCTGGGCTCTCCCCGGGGGATATTAGCAGCTCATCGTTTGCACATCAAGCTTCCGTAATGACGAGTGGGATTATCAGAGAAAATCCCCTGTGCACCGCCTGAATCTGAACTCGTGGCTCTCTTGCCTTTGCAGTAAGACTCCAGTTCACAAAATGAAACAGCTGGATTAGCACAGGCAAGGCCAAGTTATCTGGGGGAGGGGTACATCCCATCCTGAGAGCAGAGCAGGCATGGCCTGAGCAGCATTTCAGGCTTTGTCTGACTCTGAGGTTGTCTTGGTTTGTGTGGGGGAACGTGTTCACAAAAACGTCCTGAGCAATGGCTGTTTTTAGGGTTCCTGTCAATGGTCTCCTATGACTTTATGGTACAACTTTCCTTCTAAAATTCACAGCTGCCCATGTCCTGGCCAGTGCTAATCAAATCACTCATTAATTGAAAAACAGTGAGGGAAATGGGTAGAATTCTGCTATAGAACCAAACGTTCCATGGACATCTGGAGTTAAAAGCATGTATCCAAGGGGTGTGAAATTATCTGTGTCCTCAGGGAGCTGTAACCCTGTCAGTAATATTTTTTGCTCCAGGGAATGTAGCAGGAAGGATGATGCCCTCTCCTTGGAAAAATATGGAGATTGTTGGTGTTGAGGTAAAGGATTCTCCCACCTACCCCGTGAGTGGGTGAGAGCTGGGGACACTGTCTCGCTCAAGGCTGGTGTGAGTGGAGCCACCTGTCCCATCAAACATGGGCAGGAGGTGGCTGGGCAGGTACTTCACTACCTGAAATACCAACCAAGCTTCAGAGTTTAAGAACGTGTCATTTACCCTCCACAACGAGAATTCCAGATGCATTCCCTTCCCATGGTTTCCAGTTAATCTTCCACTGGCTTGTGATTTCTGAGGAGCTGTAGATTGAATCCAGGCATGCTAGCTAAGCTGAATTTCTGAGTGCTAGAGGTTTTTTATGTTTGTTTATTTGTTTCAAAGTAATTTTTTTCCTTTGAAATTCCTTCAGTACCAAAGGGTAAATGGATTCTTGGGCACTAATTTAAGATATTGCTACTAATAATAACCTAATGCTTGCTGTTTGTCAAAAGCTGAGAATCAGCAATGAAGAAAGATGAGAACTGCCCCAAGTTTCTTGGCAAAAGTGATGGAGGCAAATATTTCAGAGGTCATTTCAGTTTTGAAATTTGCTTCCTCAGAGATTGTGCCGTGGTAACATTTGCCTTCTAGATGTTATCAGAGAAGCACTGGAATTTCATAGTAACTGAAATGATTTTAGAATGTAGAGTCTGGCTGTTGGGGATATCCCTGTCCTGCTGGTCTCATTAACCTTGCTGGTCTTACAGGCAGTCACTGTGCAGTCCAGGTCCAGCATTTCTCAGTCAACATCTTACATCTCAAGCTCAGAATGATTTGGTTGTCCCCATTCACTGATAATATGCTTGACTCTTGTCCTCTTTGTTATCTGTTGGCCTCTCAATAAGCTTATGTGGTTTGGGTTTTATTTTTTAAAAAAGCAAACTTAACTCCAGCCTTGCTTGTGCATTAATTGACTTTGCAAGTTAAATAGTGCTCTCTCATTTAACAGCAATGCTCAGGAGCACCGAGAGACCTCTCAGAGCAGAGCCCTCTGTGGGCTTGGAGCAAACTCACAGCCACAGCAGGACCTGCCAGGTGGCAGCTTCTGCAGCACTAAACATTCCCTTTTTTTTGCATGAGAACAATGGGGACTCTGAAGAAATGCTGCATTGGTAGATGCTATAGCTCAAGGGCAAAATGTAGGAAAACAAATCCCTTTTAGGTTTTCTGTGCACCTTTTGATGCTATCCTAATTTTAATATTGTGTAATTCTTGCACAGCACAGAACTCCTGTTGCTTTTGGTTCTTAGATGAGTTCAGCAACTCTGAATTTATCCCCTGTTCCTAGTCTAGAATTCTAAGCTGTGTCTTACTGGATGGAGCAAGAAGGCTGTACCCAGACACTGGTAGGAAATTTATTTGTGCTATTTTTCAGCTGAGCTGAATCTGGCAGCATGGTGAGAACAGCTTCTGATGTGTTGTGCTCCTGCAGTCGGTGCCTCTTCTTGGGGTATCTTGGACCTCATGCAGAAGGAATCAAAATATCTTTTCAGTGGGAAAACAGGGCTTGTGTGGAAGCTTTAACTGGGAGAATGTGCTTTTGTAGAGGCTGTGAAAGCAGGTGGCCTGTTCTCCTAGAAGTCATCAAGTGGCTGCCCTGATCTCAGATCAGAAATGAACTGCCTGTTTCTGTGAGCAGGTGAAAATACCCCAGGATATGGTCAGATTTCTAAGAAGTTTCGACACCTACTTACTCCCTCTCTTTTCTTATCTCCCTCCAGCAATCACAAGTCATGTGGAACACCTTTTTTCATGGGATTGAGCCACAGGTTGAAAACCCCTCTGCAGTAGATTGTGAGCAGGTTTTCTGCTTTGACTTTTCAATTTATATCACTGAAGACAAATTTTATTAGTAAAATCTTGGGCAACTCAGCAGTGGATTTTTAGGCTCTGACTGGGTGCCTGGAGCTGCATTTCTTTGAACTGTCTTCTAGAGGAACTGCAGCTGTATAAATGGATGAAGACTGTGGAAAGAAACTATAAATATGGCTTTATTAAGGTGGGTTTTTAAATCAAAGTGACTTTTTGAAATATTTTAATGAACCTTAAAAACTATTCTGCAGCTCTTTCCAACAGTTATGTTACTTTTCAGCAATGGAGGAGGAGGGGGACATTGGTGAGGGAACTGTGGCCCTTGCATCTGTGGCAGTGGATGGGGCAATGCCTTTTCCATGGACTTGGCTGGACAGAAAACTTAAAATGTCCAGGGGCTAGAATGCCTCTTCTGCTACTAATTTTCATGGTGTAAAGTGTAGCCAGGTTTCAGAGGGATAGAGATGGTGTTGGGGAGTGAGGAATTTGGGGGCATTTGAGACATTTCCTGTTGCCCTGCAGCTTTTTCAAAGGGCACTGGTGGGTTGTGCTTCACAGGAATGTGACAAACCCACTCAATGGATGTTTTCCTTGCTAGAAGTAAATTGAAAACAACGACTTAGCGCATAAAAAATGTGCAAGCATAGCTTAGTGGTGGTTTAGTACCTTCTATTCCCCTCATGTTCTTGTCACAGAGAGTTTAGGAGCTTTGACTTCAGTGCACATGGCAGAATTCCCCAAGCCACCTGGTGCTTGGTGATGGCTGTCCTGGGAGTCCCTCGTGGGCTCAGTAAGCAGCACTGAACTGTGCTTCCTCAGCAGCTGGGAGCTATGAAACTGCAAGCTGGAGCCTTACATCAGAAAAGACACATCCATTCCAGCTTAAACACACATCTCCACGTCCCAGTGACTCCAAACCTGGCTTCAGTGAACTCCAAAGGGATTTAGACTGAAACAGGCAGAGAGTGGAGCAAGGCATAGGTGGAGGGGTGTGGGTGGTCACTGGAAAGTCAGGGCTAAACCTCTGGCAGTTCTGTCTTGCTTATTCTCCACCGTAACACCGTGTCTTTGAAGAGAACACTGGGCAGGGCTCCTCACTGAGGGCCAAGGCCATAGCATGAAGGAAATCATTCAGAAAGCTGCTCAGTAGTATTCCAGAGTGTAGAAATGGCTGTGATGGAAGCAGCTTTCCTCTGGGTGTGTGCACATGTACATGTCTGTGTAAATGAACGTGTAAAAGGAAAGGCACTGGAGTGCATCATCCAGAGGTGCTCTGAGCTGGGATTTCCACTCAGCCAAGCCTGACATGGGGAGGCTTTGTAGCAACTACAGTGCTCTGTTTGGGGAGGCAGAGGTGTTCCAGATACATGGTACCATCATGGTAAAAATGTTTTTGGCACAGAGGGAACCACCTCTCTTTTAGTTCAAGTGTCGCATTTTACCCGCTCGCAGTTTCCTGCTTGTGTGTTTTGGCTTTTGCCCAGCACCTCGGGCTATGTGTGCTCATCTGGTTTTGATAAAACATTAAACTTAGACAATACATCTTCTTGGACGTTTCTTCCTGTTAGATTCAAGTGTGATACAAAGCAACCAGGACTTGATCAGTAGCAGGCACTGCTTTTATCAAGTGCTGTTGGATGTTCATTAGCCATGAAAGGGCTGTGGAGATAACTTACCACAGGACAGGTTGGTGCTGCTTCCTCCTCAGCCACCTCCATGGCTGCCTGTTGGGTGCTCTTCTGAAGCCCATGTTCACAGACCAGGCTACAATATCCAAGTTATTTGGCTGGTGATTATCTTGCCTCTTTTCTTGTGAGTGTGCTAAGAGAGAGAAAAATGCCCATGAGGTTTTGAACAGCGGCAGATGAACGGGAGGAGTAACCTCATTAAAAATCATCTCCTCGTCCTGACATGTAGGGAGCATTTGAGAATGCAGTGCAGTAAAATGTTGGGTGAAAAGATGAATAAAAATAACATTTCTCATGGTGTGCCCAAGGTGCATGTGTGACCTCTGATACAACTGCCCCTGTAACCACTTAATGTCCCTGCTATATGCAAGGGAAGGATGTACCACATCCATGTTAATTAGACACTTATCTAAAACATGGAGAAAGGCATTCATCTCACTGAAGTTCATCTGTCTGCCTGTCTCCTTTTCACCAGTCCCCTGGGCTCCCCTTGGAGGAGGGAAGGTGGAGTAGGAAGAGGGAGAAGGAGGGATATCTCCAGAGGCTGAGCATCCCTGTATGATTTGTGTGCCTGGCAAGCACACCAGAGATGGTTGTGCCACCACGTGGTGTTAGTGGTGCTCAGTGAGCTTGGGATGGCTGCTGTGTCCCTGTGTTAGCACCATCCCTCGTGGAGAAACTGCCTGAATTCCAGTTTTGCCTCCCAGCAGGGCACTGCCCGTGGCCTGTCCTGCTGGGCTGGGCACAGGGGCTGCTGCTGGGGAGCCCTGGTGCTGTGCCAGGACAGCAGCTCCCACAGCCCTTCCCATGGTGCTGGTGGTCAGTGCTGGCACACAGTGTCCAGCTCACAGCTCTGCCATCAGGAGGGAAAGGGGTGACACTCCACAGAAACCTTCTGGGTAAGTTGCTCCTCATGCTGTTGGGAAGCCTGAGTTGCACAGGGAGATGAAAGACCCTCAGACCCGCAGAGTGAGGTTGTCAGAGGCTTTAGCCTGACCTCAGGCTCTGACAGACGTGTTTATCCAGCGTGAGGGAGGCTGGAGGCACCACACAGACCTCTTTGTTCTCAGCTTTTTTATCTCTTTGTGTCTCATCTCCCTTCCTTCATCCGGTGGACTGAGATGAAAGTTGTGTGCACCCCTCTGGAAGCTTCCTCAGAGATCCAATTTATATACCTCATCCTTGGAGCATATGGGAGGGTTGAACCATGGAACCTATTCCACTGGAGGGTTACAGTCCTGGAGCTTTTGTCTGTCTTGTTTCTGAGATTATGGGTATTCAAAAATGAGATTGAGCCCTTAAACTTTTATGGGAAAGGCTGGTAGAACTTAATGTGCTCTTTGCTCTTTGGTTTTCAGCAGATTTTTGCTTTATGTGGAACTGAGTTTTGCCATCTTACTGCAATACTATATCCAATAAATAAATGCAGTAGAATCCCATTTAATTTGTATGAGTTGCACCCCCTAAAATCCTCTAGGCTATTTGAACAGATTACAAGCCAAACCCCAGAGTTTTTCCCTAATTTTCCAGCTGTGCAAATCCATCCTTGGATATTAAAAAGACTAAGTCTCACTATACATTTTCTGTCTCCTGTCTCTTGACCAATTTGCTAGAAAAATCAAAGGTCTGGTTCTTGGAATGTTGTAACTAACAAGTGGTTTTTTAATCATATCTTAATCCTCAAAGGCAAGATACAGCTCTCAAAGTAAGAGGTTTCTCTTTGTCACTGAAATACCTGATAGACCCTCACTAAATCTGTCTCCAGGTCCAGGGCTTAGAAGGCAGCTGACAATGTTCATTAATGACACGCAGGATGAGGGGGAAATCCAGCTTACACTCCCTGTATTGGTTGTTGTGATGATTGAAATGTGGTTTTATTTTTGCCTTTGTCACATGTACATGGAAAAGAAGAAATACATAACAGAGGTTCCATTTTTTGAAGCGTCACTCATCTGAGCCATCTCCAGTGTAAAAAATGAAGTTGCTTTTACAGAAACCATACAAAACCATTGTCAGGGCTTTTATGAAATACTATTTTGTCCTAATAATAACTCCTAGCTGAAAAATCTTGGCATCCTGCAGCTTAGGAAAGGGTTTTAAAATTCACCTTCAGTTTTTGGGCAACAGGCAAAACATGTGGCTCTGTTTAGGAGCTATTTTCGTTAAAGCTTGACAATACAGGATGATAAAATACAGCTGCATTGTTTAAACTTTCAATTTAATTTCTGGTTTGGGTCCAAGCTGTTTCATCAATATGGCGCCATTCATTTCAAAACAAAGCCCTTGGAAGGGTCTCCATTTCCCCACCATTGATCAAGAGGGTGTTAAAATGTAGAGCCTAATTATGTTCCTGGCCTGTTTGGAATTCCAAAATTGGATTTTTATAACTGTCAAATTTGCAATCAGGGTAACTCTCCATGACAATTAGTCAGAATTATTAGTGCTTTCCTTGCCAGGGATTATAACTAATGGTGGTGGCTCACTTTTCAAGGCTCAGTAAGTGTCAAAGGCAACATATATCTTACAGAAGAGCCATTTGACTGCACAATTGCCTGCACTGAACTGCACCTGAGCCTCTACTACTGTTACAGCCATTTTTATCAGTCCTGCAGGGCTGAGTTGTGACCATAACCTCTACTGCAAGCTCTGCACATAGAATTAACGACTGGGTTCTGCCTTGTTGCAAGATGGGCCTCAAGAAATTGTGACATGAGGAAGTTCAGCCTGGATTATTTTACTCAAGCTTACCTTGGTGAGGGCTGGTACTCAAAAGGCTGCTGACTTTGCTCAATTATTGCTTTGACTCTTCAAAATGAGCCAAGCATAAACATCTGTACAACCTGTCTGGGGAAGGCGAAATCCTCTTCACCTGACTCGCAGCTGAAGCTCCTGTCTGTGTGTAAGGCTGAGTTTGTGAGGGACTGGAGGTGTTTGCCCAGCTGGGAATTCCTTCTTGGTACAGCTCTACAAATGTTACACAAAATATTAAAGGGAAAAAAATGAAGAAGAAAGTTCCAACAACAAGTAAAGCCAAACCCAAAGGCATTAAAGCTCAGGTATCCACCCCCTGCTGTCTTATGCAGTGCTTTGCAGACTTTGGTTCTTTAGCCCAAATGCTGATGCTTGGGGGGTATTTGCTCACAGGAGAGCAAACCCTGGCAGAAAAGAGCAAACCCTGACCCTTGCCTCCTGTGCAACATCTGTTTTGGAGGCATCTGCTCAAGATGCAGATGACCTTCTCTTGATATATTGATATCTTGATTTTTGTCATCAGCTGCAAGCTTTACATGGAGCACTAGTCCTGAGAGCTGCCTGACAGTGGCAGGCAGTGACCACATCTTCATCCTTGGGTGAGTTAAATGAGCCACTTCCCAGGGGCAGCTCAAACCACCCCTCCCTCCGTGTGCCTCCTCCTCCTCCCACCCCACTCTGCCCTTTCTGCCCCATTGCCACAGATGGAACAGCCACGTGGTTTGAGGAAGTGAGCTCCTTGAAAAATAATCAATTATGATTAATAATCAATAATCTGTTTTCCAATTGGGTTATTTTTTATCTTTCTGCTTCTTATCTGGGAGAGTGTTCATCCATCAGGTGCAGACACTCATTCTAAAAGCAAAGGTGGCAACTCAAACCAGTTAAACCTAAGCACAAGTGCTGGTGTCAAACTATCACCTCTGGTTTTCCCCAGGCAGCCAGAGCCTGCCTGTTTCTCTTAGGACATCTCTTTTTCTCTTAGAACATCTTTTTGTTTCTTAGAACATCTCTGTGCCCACTGACATATATTTACCTGGACAGTTGTGTGATTGTTCTGGACAGAAAGATCTGGAATTTAGCTCTATTGATAGAGGTTCCAAGTTGCTCATACCCCTAATCCTGCAGAACGTTTGCCCTGGAAGAAAGAGGGATTGTACTCAATTTTGCTTAATTAAATCAACCTAAACTAATTGTCAGCTAATAAAATAGTGTTGGTCAGCTCATAAAACAGAAATGAAGATTAAAAGAGCAGTTGCCATGAACAGGTGGTAACTCTGTTTCCAAGTTAGACCACATTACTCTCTGGCACAGAATCTCTGAGAATACCTCATATTCCAGTTTTTTACAAAAAAATGTTTATGAAACTTATAAAATATAGAGCTCATTTTATAACCAATTTTCTCTCTCACCTGCCAAGAGCAGTGAGGGTTGAGCCAGCACAAGGCGGATGCAGAGTTTTAGGCAGATGTCCAGAAATGGATTCTCTGCACAGGGCTGTGGAATACATTTCTACCTTTGACTGGCCTTTCTGTTGCAATTCTTGAGATTTAGGGTTTTTTTTCCTTGTTGCTATTACAGAAAAACCTAGTAAACTTTTTTTTTTTTTTTTTTTTTTTTTTTTTTTTTTGCTTTTTTTTTTCTAAGGTTTNTTTTTTTTTTTTTGGTCATTGATCTTGACCTGACACCGTTGTGCAAAGGGAAAAACTTTCTGTTCTCGCTGTGGATGTTGTTTAACTCTAGATGGATCTTGAGTTAGTTAACAGGATCCCTCTGGATTTGGCCTTTGGTATTTTTGTTGACTCTGCAGATCTTGCAGAAGGCATTAAACATTTATCTAATTTCAGCTGGAAAAGACTAAACTGGAATCTTTCTCTGCTCCTCAAAGTAGAAGCAGAACTTGGTGGTTTGAAGTTGCTGGTAATGGTTGAATGATGAAAGAAAATTTATTGCATAGTGATTATTCTATTATTTGGATAAGAGTGCAAAACCATGTGGTTTTGAGCATTCTGTTATGGCTTGCAGGTATTATGGGCAGGGCTTCCAGCAGCACAGAGACTTGTTGCATTGCCATTTCCTGTGACCACCCTTTCCCAAAAATACCATGCAGGATGTGCTTGGCTGACCTTATGTTCAGTCCTCAATCATGAAAGACAAGATTATTTTCTTCCCCTTCCCTCACAGTCAATTCCCTCAAAGAATAGGTTTAGAGGGAATGTAACACTGGCTGTGGGACAGGCCTCAGCCCAGGATCACTGCTTGTGTGCTTTAAAGCTTGAGTGACACGGCAGGGCTGGAGGAAAATTAAAGCATCATCCCCCAGTGAAATGTGTGTGGGCTTTGGTGACTCTTTGAGGGTCCTAGGGGACTCCAGACATTGTCCAGATTTGCACTGGTGTAAATGCACCAGCATCTCCCGTTACTCCCAGTGAGGATGAGTAGGAGGACCATGAGCAAGTTGGCTGCTCAGCTTCGCAGGCATTTGCACAAAGCCATCCCAGACCCCAAACCAGCAGAAACCACATTCAAGGCAATGATCTGATCTTGTTTGGTTGGTTTTAATGTGATGTTTCTAGACACTGGTACAACAAACACGCTCTTGTAAACTCTTGTAACAGTTGTTTGCAGTTAGTATCTTCAATATGGTTTTCTGTGTGCTGATCATGACTAATATCCATCACTTCAGTGGGACCGTCACCCTCCAGTGCTGGGGGAAGTTTTTCCTACTAAGACAATTATTTTCTCAGCTTGTTTAGCATTTTTCTTTTTCCTTTTATTACCCTTTTATTCACAAAACACAGATACTGATTTGCTCATATACTGTGCTTTCCAGATGAAAGTGCTTTGTGGTTCACAGACTTAAATAATTAGGCCTTCCCAGACCTCAGACTGGTTATAAAGGCAGTGGGAGTTGTCATCTCTGGTTTTACACTTGGAAACAGAAAAAGTCTGTAGAGGGAAGGTAACCAAACCAGCTGACAAGCTGTCTTTGGCAGAGCTGGGGGCAGACACCCTCTGAAGTGTACTATGTTTTTTAGAAGCATTAGGAGATGTTGCTGTGCCCATTCTGCTAAAGGCCTTCCCCACACCTTGATTCCATCTCTTCTTGTCACAGACGTCATTTTTAGCATATGCACCAGCTGCTGGAAAGGTGCTGTGTTCTTCTCCTCATGGTTTAGCCAAAACAACAGCAGCTGCTCTCCCTCCTTGTACCTGGGACATATTTTCCCCTTTGTGCGTGATGGAAGCAGTGACTGTCGTTATCCCAAAAAACCACCCCAGATCCCACCCCAGCCCCTTTTACACTCAGTCAGGGCGGATGCTGCAGCCTGTTCCCTTCAGGAGGTTTGTCTGGGGTTGTATTTCTCAGAAGCATCACCTCCAGAGCGGGCAGGGGCTGTTTGAGAGGCTCAGGGCAGCCCTGGGGAGGGAGGTGTGTGCCGTGCATGCCGGGGGGCCGGGGCTGCTGCTGCTGAGCAGAGGTGCTTCCACTCCTGGCCAGGTTTGCTCCAGCAGCTGAGCGAACCTTTCCTGTGCGGAGGCAGCGCTGTGCAGGGCGAGGGTTTGACACGAGCCCAGTGGTAATTCCTTGTCTCCCCCCGCAGGTTCCTCTGGCCGCCAGCACGGCTCCTTTCCCAGCCGGGACCGTAAGTGGGCAACACGGGGCAAGGCAGAGCCCCAGAGCAGCTGGGCTGCACCCCTGGGGGAGGGGGGGGCTGTGCCAGCCAGGGATGCCCTTTGCTTCTGGGGAGAAGCTGGTGGGAGGGGGGCACGGGTCTGTGAGTCTCTGCCTGCTGTTTGCCTCAGTTTCCCTCCAGGATCTGCAAGAGGGAGCTGGGAATGGCCTGCTTCTCTCTGGGAACTGCCCAGGCAGTACCTGATGAGCACCTGGGAAGGGCCATCCTGCTTTCACTTTCCTTCTTTTTGCTTGATTCCCTGTCTGAGAGAGGACACCAGGCACCCAGGGCTGGCTCAGGGCACCTGTTGTGCTGTGCTTCCCATTGAAACTCACGCCTCTGTTTTCCCCAACCCCTCATGCTTCTCATCAGTGTTTGTGGGTGGGATGCTGAGAAGAGCCAGGAATGGGGTACTTGGTGAGGTGAGTACCCAGAGGGATGGTGGCTCTGGCCTTATTTGCAGTTGCAGGCTCTCCCATGAGGAGAGAGGTTCCTCAGCTGCTGGCATCCAGCAGCCTGGTGTCTGCTCATGTCTGAGTGTGGTGGTGTCTTGGAACAGCCTCCCCTGAGAAAACCAAACTGGTTTTAAAGGTTGAAAGTGAATGAAAGCTGGTTTGTTGCTTGCTGGTGCATGAACTGTGTGTCTCCAAACTGATGTTAGAAGAGGCTTGAAAGTTCTATGGTGCAGGTGCAAAAGCCCAGCCGAGGTTTTAAATTCTAAAATGTATCTCCAGTGATGGTTAATCAATGAGGAGCAGGAATTCACAAGGGAGTCTTTGTACCAGATGGCCACATGCAGGTTTTGTGGAAGATGCAAATCGTGGCACCTGGGAAGCAGCACATGCTGAGTTATCCCACGTGCTGGGTTGTGGGGGCACGAGGAGCTCTCACTGCTCTGCCTCTCTGCTCTCCTTGCTGAACACACACTCAGCAGGCAAACCCATGTCCCACAGACCAGAAGCTCCTATGAAGCCTCAGATTAGGACAATCCCCAGTCTTTGTGCCCCACCCTCTATGGAGCTGTGCTTCTTGCTGTAGCTGCAGTTCTTCTCTGTGCTCTGCCCACGGGTGTCACAGAACGTGCTGCTGTTTCCTCACGGAATGGTTTCCATGCTGGAATTGGCTGTGGGTCCCAGGCACAGCTGGAGGAGTGAGAAGCAGCCAGGCAGGGCAGAGAGGGCAGCCTGGGAAGGATCTGTGTCCAACCTGCAGTGCTGCATTCCTTGGGTGGGACCCTGAAGATGCCCAATGCTGTTCCCAGTGCTCACTACAGAGACCAGAGGACATCTGGAGTGTGTAACAGCTTCCTTGAAATTCTCAGTTCTTATTGTATCAGGAAAAAAAAATCAATGTCTGAAGAGAGAATGCAGCCCCACTTCTTCTGGGAGGGAAGGATCCTTCAGTCCTCGTTTCTATCCTCATTCTCTTTCCTACTCTCTGCCATGGTTTGGGATGCTGTTGCTTCCTCCCCTCTGTTAACTTGGGCATGTCCTGGCACAAAAATGCACTTCTTCCCACAGTGACCCTCGTGCTGGAACTGCCATGGGGGGGAACTGATGACATGTCCAAGGACACGTGGGAAAGCATTGTGTCAGCAGAAATTATATCTACATTTTCTGCAGTTCTTATTATTGGTCCTGCCACAGACCAGCTCTGCATTGTCTTTTTAAAGTGGTGATTTGTTTCCTTGGCCTGAAACTCTGTGCTTCAGTTTCTCCCTTGCTGGCTGTGCCCTTTTCAACATCTTGTCCTGTTGGGTATCTGCAGAGAGCACCAAGAGTCCTGCCCTTGCACACCAAGCCCTCAGAGGAGGCAAGATACTAAATCATTTTAAAATGTGGTTTACTCCACTCTGCACTTTCACACACTTCTAAGGTTTCATCCAGGAAAAATCTAGTGATGCTGCTGTTCTGCTAATGTGGCAGCAGGTTAGGGAATAGGGTGCTCAGGATGGTTCTGATGGATGTTTAAGGTGCTCTGAACACCTCCACTACAAAGACAGGCTGAGAGAGCTGGGGTTGTTCACCCTGGAGAGGAAAAAACTCCCAGGAGACCTTAGAGCCCCTTCTAGTGCTTGAACAGGGTGTATAAAAAGGAAGGAGAGGGAGTTTTTATACAGGCAGATGGTGACAGAACAAGGGGCAGTGGTTTTATACTCAAAGAAGGGGGGTTTAGATTAGGTGTTACAAAGGAATTGTTCCCTGGGAGGGTGGGGAGGCCCTGGCACGGGGTGCCCAGAGCAGCTGTGGCTGCCCCATCCCTGGAAGTGTCCAAGGCCAGGTTGGAGGGGGCTTGGAACAACCTGGGACAGTGGGAGGTGTCCCTGCCCATGGCAGGGGGGAGGAACCGTATAATCTTTAAGCTCCCTTCTAACCAAAACCATTCTAAACTTCTGTGATTTATAGGTCAGTTGGATTTTTAGGGTTTTTTTGGCTGTGGAAGGAATCCTCTTTCTTGTCAATCTGGCCTGAATTCCTCTTGTTGCCCGATGTTTGAAGGTTTCCTTCCATGATTTGATTTTAGTCTTTTAGCTTCCAAATGATAATCTGATTTTAGGATGTGGGCTAAACCCTTTGGAAATGTGGGGCCAGGCAGCAAGGTAGAGACATTATTGCCTGAATGTGGTTATGGGCTTTTTCTACACCCTGGTGATCTGCATCCCAACACTTTGGGGTTGTCACTTCAGGCATCTGGCATGGGAAGGGTGGGCAGGCAACAGCAGTGTCATGTTTACTGTGGGAGGCTTTCAGAAGTGTGAGTTGCTGCTGTATTTCTGAAAGGTACAGGAAGGGCTCTGTGTTTTCTTTCACACTGCAACATTCCTCCTGGGCTCCTGAGCACTGCAGTACAGAGAGATCTGCAGATGCTTCTGGCTGCACTCAGGCACTTGCAGCCCTTCCCAAGGTGGGTGTCTCTGCCTGGCCTTTGCTATTGGCTGCTCCTGAGGCTTCAGCCCATTAGAAACTTTAGTTTCAGGGAGTGAAGTGGAATTTAAACTATCTGAATATAGTCCTTTGTGTCAAATCAAATGATTTGTTATAGTGAGGCCAGATTTGTGGGGAGAATCAATCTTTTTTATTAGATCAACTGATGTGGAAAAAGCAGACAAACTTGCAGGCATATTAACCCTTCTGCTCGTCTGTGTTTGTATTGCAAGGATGAAGAGACCTGTCTGCCAGGGAAGGCTGTGCTTTAGGCTGTGCATTCACTCTGACTGCTCCTCAGTAGTCTTGGTCTGAACACAGGCATGGGTGGTATTTTTGGATGTGCTTGTACACTTTTTGGGGGAGAAAGACTCGTCTCCCTCTGTGTTTGGACACTAGATGTTACTAAAAAACAAATAACGGGCTCTGCTCTGCAGCTGACTCATTGTGCAAGTCTGGGGCTAATTACTGAATCCCTCTGTGCCTTGATTTCCATCTGTAAGATGTCACAGATGCCCACCATTCATAAATTGCTTTCAGATTTCCAGATGAGGTGCTGTGTAAGTGTAGAACAGCATTAGTTTATGCATATTGTGCTAGAGGAAAATACAAACCACATGCAGCAGAGGAGCCTGGCAGATGTGTCTCCTTCCACTGCGAAAGGCAAGGCCTGGGCTGATGATTTAGCACAGCACTAACTGGACTCAAACAGGAGATTGCTTTTGTACTGATGCAATTGTCACCATTAAAGTCCTCTTTTAGCAGTGGTTCTTGGAGGTAGCCCAGTGCTTCCCCATGGAGGAGAGCTGCAGTGCCTTGCCTTTGGAAGCACAGCAATTTACAGCAAACTGTTCCCCCCACATTGTCATTCCACTCCTCTGGAAAGGGCCTGGGCCATGCTTTAGTGCATCTTGCTTGGCTTCCAGCTGCACTGAGCACGTTTTTGCTGGCATTTCCTAATCTCCAAGCAGAGGCATTTCATTTCCAGTGCTGTTCCTGGGTGTTGCACACACAGCAATCCCCGTTCATCGATAAGAAAAGCTGTTCCCATGGCTGCAGGCGGGTGAGTGCCTGGCAGCTGTTCAGCATTAAGTCAATTCTCCAAGTTTAAAGGATTTGTGGGCTGTGATGGTTTGGGTTCAGGCAATTAACTCTGGTGAGCATCTTGCAGACACATTTCATGGAGAAAGATGAACTTAAACAGTTAAGGGCTTTGATTTGATTAAGTGCCCTGGCGTTTCCATATTGGGCTGTTGGGGCTAAACTCTCAGTGGGTATGAAACCTAGGGGCTCTTTGACTGCAGGAAAATTCTGGTTGTTGCTTTCCATTGCAATCTGGCCCTGTGCTTGTTTTAAAGTGCCAAAATCACCGCTGTTGCCAGCGGCATCACGTGGCAGCAGGCACCAGTGACTGTGCATTGGCCTCTAAAGCTCGAGCTGTGTCATTTTAAAGCCCTGCTTGGAGCTTATTTGCCAGTGTGTTGTTGCCTGGTGCTCAGAAGTGACTGAGGGGGAGGAGGGGATGGAGGTGACCCTGGAGGTATCCAGTTCCTTCTTGGTGCACTGCAGGCAAATTGCACCATTCTGGGTTTGTCCATTTTGGACTCGCTGGCTCTTCTCCCCGTTCCTCATCAGTGCTCAGAGGGAGGGTCAAAATTCATTGTCAAAACCTCCACAGCTGTAAGGGTAACATAATATTGAGGCTGAGTGCATGGGGTGACAGGCGTGGGAGAGAAGATTGGCTGACACCCAGCCTTACCCAGTGCTTGCCATGTTCCAGGACAAATCTCCCCAGATATGCTGGGCCTTCATTCATGGGTCTAGAGTTGCCATTTCAGGCATTTTTTAGGAGAGTTTCAAGGTGGAATCAGCTAGAACCTCAAAATGAAGCTCCTCAAACTGCTACCAGCATGAGGTCTCTCAGGGGACATTCTGTGCTGCTCATTGTTGGGTCCATGTCACAGGTCAGAGAAAGTGCAAATAGGCAAAATTAAGGGCTTGGTCCCATCAGAAAGTAAATGGATCCCTAGGTCTGGGAAGTGTTTAGTGAGTTTTGGGTTCAAGCAACAGAATGCAGGGATCCTGGAAAACATTTTGATTATGAATATCCTTTGATTTTTCAATCTAAAATGAGTTGGAGGTGTAGCTTCTTTTGAAGAGTTAAAAATCTGAAACTGAAATGTGCCTGGCTAAGCCCAAGCAGTTATTTCCTTTACTAATTTTTCTTCGCCCAGAAGTTAACAAGGAAACAACAGAAAACAAACCCAAACAAAAAGTCTTTTGCACAGCTCTGTGCTCACCACTAATGGGATGCAAGTGTTACCTTGTTCTTCACATTATGGACACCAGAGGATGTGAGGGATTTGCTGGGTCCCCTGAAACCCCAGTGTCCCTGGGTGTCATGGAGAACAAAATCACAGCTGCAGAGAAATGTGGAAAGGATTCCTCTTCCTGCTGCTCGGATCTGTAAGGACTGCTGCAGAGCTCAGGGGGATTTAGATAAAGGCCAGCAAGGGGTAATGAGCAGCATTAGACAGAATGATGGTCCTGGAGGGATGTCCTGTACCCTTGAACCATTTCAGCCCAGCTCCCAAGTGTTCAGTGATGGTCCTGGAGGGATGTCCTGTACCCTTGAACCATTCCAGCCCAGCTCCCAAGTGCTCAGTGATGGTCACTGGCCCTGTGCAGGGCAGGGGTGCTGGATGGGGGCTGTGGGGGCCATTCAGAGCCCCAGGGAGGGAGGGAGTGGGGGAGAATTGACAAACCACAGTGGGGTGAACCTGAAGCTGAAATGCTGACATGTGAAATCAAACCTTTGCAAAAGTGCCCCTATCATTAGTAACTATAACAATCATCATCAGCATCATCATTGTGCATTTGCTAAAGAAAGAATGTGCAAACACAGTATTTTCATGTCCAGGGAGCCTAATTCTTCTGAATCCTGACCATCCTTTTCAGTGGCTCAAAGAGTTGTTTTCCTTATTGGTGTTTCAGTTGATTTTTTTGTCTTGGCTAAAGGAAGCCAGTGCTAAATGTTCTGGGTGAGGAACAACTGGAGCTTGACTGAGCATCCTGAATGTCACACATCCGTGGGTTACAGGGACTTTGTGCAGAGAGGAGGTGTCCAACCCTAGAGCTGCCCTGCAGCTTTGCAGGTCCAAGTAATAAAACTCAAATCAGGGGTAGAATTTGAGGTCAGAAATCCCAACTGGAAACAAGATGCATATTTCCTATACAATGGTTAACTTTGGATGCAGTTCACTAAGGAAACCTTGGTTGTCTGGCTCTGGAGTGTCTTTATGAAACACAAACCCCAGCTCAGCACACGTTGTTTGGCTCGAGACTGTGAGAGATTCCCTGACCTGTGTTACACAGGTGCAGAACCAATATTGTGAGAGTCCCTGCAGACTTCACGGGGAGCCTGATTCAAATGTTTCCTTTTGTCCTGTCTGCTTCCTTATTTCACATTACACTGCACCATATTTTGACTGCATTTCCCCCCTGATTGCTTCTCCCAGCAGGGACAAACAGTCTGGTTTGTAAGGGATGTGAAGCCATCTCAGTGTGAGATGAAGTTTTGAGTGATGTGGAATTTCCATGTATCCTTCACTGGGGTCAGGTCCCATGAAGTCTCTCCCTGTCATAGATCTGGGATTGAGGGAGAAATGAGTCCAGTTCAACGATGGTGGTGTCAGGCATGAGATTTTGGCACAGTGAGGACTGGACCAGCTGCAGGAGGAGTGTTTTCCCCTGGGAAGGAGCCCCAGGCCCTGTGGGCATTTTGCCCTCAGCTTCCTTGGCTGGAAACTGTGTGGAATCCCTCTTTTAATCTGGGGATTTTTAATCTATTTCGGATTAGCCCTGTCTTGCTGTGAGAGGTTTGTCGGTACATATTGTTCCTCCCACCTGTGCATCTTTTATTTTCCATCTTTTTATTTGCTTTGTCTGCTTTGCTGCCATGCCCTGCTACAGCTATGAACCAGGTGCAATATCAAAATTATTGAGCAGCCCCAGTGCCACCAGCATCACTTGGAGCTCCAGGATCAGCAGCTCCAGTCAGCAAGGCTTTTGCAAACTCATGCTGGACAGGTAAAAATCTTTGTTTTCAGGGTGACTTCAGTCAGGCCCTGTTAGTGAAATGACCTTGGTGCTTGTTAAAATAAAGATGATGCATTTCTAGCCAAACACATTGCATCAAAACCCAGCCATTCCCTGCTAAAGCTTCCTCTGGCAGCCAGAGAGGCTCTGGACATGGATCTCACAGCTGATGCTTGGCTGTGAACAAACGATCCTGATCTAATTCCTTGTGCTGATGGAGCAGGATGGATCTCTTGTGGAAGAGCACAAATCCCCAGGCTGAGAGCAGTTACAGATGAAATTAGTGAGTGGGTGGGAGAGTGCATGTGTGAAATTTTAAATAAAACAATGTGAGCTGTTTAAGAATAGACCTGGGTGAATAAGGGAGGCTTTCTGGCTTCATTTGCCCAATCAAAAAATTGGAAAGAAAAATGACTTGGGAGAATCTGAAATAGAAGATTTTAAGGTTTTGACAGTGTAATAACTAAAATATGGGCTTGGGTCAAACAGAATTGTTTCTTTTGCCCCAAACCAAACTGTTTACTTTCACTTAAGACTATATAATGTCTTCATTTATTTTTCATTTAAGTGAGATTTGAAATAAATGCTATTAAAAACTTAAGGCTGAAACATTTCATTCAGAAGGTATGAAAAATTATTTAAGAAAGAAACCTCTAGAGATAATATTGCAAAAATTTTTAAAATTGTACCCATTTTGTTTCTCACTTGAAACAAAGTACCAAATTTTGTGTAGCTTCTTAAATAGCAGCTGTTACTCCAACAACTTGGTGTAACTTGCATTTTGTGGTAAACTTTATTTTCACTCAGTTTTGCTGAGGTTTTTCTTACAGACATTTCAAAATCACCGAATGATAATGAAAAAACATTTATTGCTGGTTCATGAAAAAAAAAAAAGCCTTTTCCTCTTTAAAAAGGAAAAGAAGAAAGTAGACACGAAAATGAAGTATGAACACTTTACAAGCGGAAAAGGATCAGATAGCAGTTCTCATAAGAAAGGAAATCTGAGCTGCTTTTTAAAGATAGCCAGTAAAGTTAAGGGTAAGGGTTGTTATAATAGAGATATGAGAGACATTACAAATGGGGGAATTTTGGCAGTGATTGGGGTCTCGTAGCAGAGATGGTGAATTATCTGGAATGAAGGTAAAAAGTCAGAAATATTCTGGAGGTGTTCTGTTTCATATTGATAGGCAACCTAATAACTCACAATTTCCAGGTGAAGATAAAACGTTCCAGCCTGCAAAATCCTGATGTGAAAACTGTGGGAAAGAACAAACCCACTTTGGTCAAAGAGACCATCTTTGAGTTTCTCTGAGCTCCCAGCTCCTGATGTGTGAGATGTTTTCATTGTGCTGATTGAGATGTTGGGGGGCTCTGCCAGTGCCAGTCTTGAACGTGGATCACAGAATGGTCTGAGTCAGAAGGGACCCCGGAGCACCACTGAGTGACCAGAAGGGCTGTGGTGTGCAAATACAGCTGTGAGCTGAGGCTGTGGCCAGGCTGGAGCATGCAAGCTTTGCAGGCCAGCCAGAACACACATTTTGTGCAGCTGGACATGTGAAATGTTGGGAAAGGGAGGCACTGAATACACAGTTCTTCTCTGGGCTGGGTGACTTGGCCCTTCTGTCCCAGCACCAGGGCCCTGACAGCCCCTGCCCAGCTGGGCTCCTTCCCTTGCCACTGTCTTTGCCAAAAGGGGAAGAGGATGGGCAGCCACTGAGCTCTCCTCCCTGGTGACCAGTGACAGGATCTGAGGGAATGGCTGGAGCTGTGTCAGGGAGGTTTAGGTTGGATATCAGGGAAAGGTTCTTCCCCCAGAGGGTGCTGGGCACTGCCCAGGCTCCCCAGGGAATTGGCACAGCCCTGAGGCTGCCAGAGCTCCAGGAGCGTTTGGACAGCGCTGCCAGGGGTGCCCAGGGTGGGGATGTTGGGGGGTCTGGGCAGGGCCAGGGGCTGGGCTGGATGATTTTTGAGTCGCTTCCAGCTCAGGATATTCTGTGATTCTGCAGTTTACAATGCACACAGCAAGCAAATATCAGGGCAGTAAACAGAGCAGTGGACTCTTAATGATCCTACACCAAACAAAACTCAGAGAGCTTCCCCTCGCAGAAACAGCTCCTGCTCTGGCTTTACTGGACCTGGAGCTGTGGCCAGGGTCAGAGCCTTTTCCTCCCTCAGCTCTCCAGACCTTTGATTCGGGAGCTTTTGCTCCTCAGAGCGGGTGACAAAGGTGTTTATCCCCTCCCTGCCCTTCACGCGCTCAGACCTCGCTGCAGAGCTGCACACACTAAACAAGCACAATTAATAAAGCCTATCTAGCCAACATCTGACTCTCATTAGAGGAAATGTGTTGAAAAAACAGATCCCAGGTTGGCTGTGATTTATGGCTTGGGCCTGCTATCCTTCACAAGCACTGGCGAAAGCTTTTGCAAAGGGCCAGAACATAAACTACTTAAGGAAACTCAGTAACCATGTAAAAAGGCTGGAAGGGTCAAATCAGACAAATTAAAGAGAGGTGGAGATGCGAGCCCGGGGTGGCTGTCCCCCACTGAGGGCCACCTAGGTAGGCACAGGAGATCTGTGTTCATATTTCTGAGGTGGAATTTGACTCGAAATTCCTTCTGTGCCAGTGTCAGAAAGTGTCACTGTTCTTTTTCTGGCTCAAGTGTGTGGATGTGTGTGGCAGTATGGGGATGCAGGGGTCAGTGGTCTGGTGGTTTCTTTCAAGAGTGTCAAATAAAACATCTCTGGTGCATGAGATCCTGGGTGCTCACTGAGTTAATGGTGCTTCCCATTTCCCCTGGGAGTTCTGAGCTTCATCCTTTTCTCTTTGCAAAGAAATGTGGCTGACTGGGTGAATTTAGCTGACTTCCTCCTGATTTGCTCAGAGACTACTCTGAACTTGTCCTGGATGATGTCTGCTGAGAAAAGCTGGTCTCCTGCTTACTTGGACAGACAAAATGTTCTTCCAACTGGACCTTCTCGAGCTGGGTGTCACTGATTTGTCAGGGCAGTGCAGCCCAAACCGTGTCTGTGGTGGTGCAGGAGCTGCTCTGAGCAGTGCTGCTGCAGTTGCTGCACAATCAGAGCTGCTGGGTTGAGTTTCATGGAGCTGCTGTTGCCTTCCCAGTGCTTCAGCATGAGCTGTTGGCAGCTCTGGTTTGCTCCCCTGCCCTGGGAATAACCCAGCTTGTCTTCTTCGTTCATGGCCATGTAATGGGAGGGGTGGAATAGATGAGATGGAGAGGGAAGAGCTGCCAGGCAAGTTGTGTCACAAAAATCAAGGATTTCATTTGTTTCTCTGTGTATGTGTTACATTTGGTCCTTTTTCATCCTTTAACTTTGGATCCTTTACAGGTCCTTTACATTAAGCTAGCAGTGGATGAAAGGAAAGTGAACCTGGGAGGAGGGAAATGTGTTATTTGGAGTCTGGGCAGGTTGAAGCATGAGCTGCAGATGTGATTCTCATGTCCCCAAGCCTGCCTGTGTGCTATGCCCCGTTGCATTGCAAGGTTGAAGTTTCTTGTTATAGCAAAATATGGTCTTGGAAAAAAACTGGCTGCAAAGGCTTTATTTGTTTAAACAAAGGCTTTGTAATTCCAGAATTCTCTCCCCTTTCATATGCTATAAACCACCTCCTCCACCTCCCCTCTGAAACACAACTTTTGGAGCAATCCATCAAGAAAAAGAGAGACAGAGCCTTGATCCCTTGACTTCATTTGAGCTGTGCAATTTATATCTACTGAGCATCTGGCTGTAGGGAAACCAAAAGCCCTTTTAATATTCTGCAGAGACTCTGGGTATACAAATGAGCGTGGGCTGTCAGAGCTGAGAAATGGGGCAGAGGTGCCAAGAGGTTTCCTGGCCATTTCTCACAAAACTGACCTGTGGCCCCGTGGTGAAAGTTGGGCTGGTTCTTCATTTACTGCCCTCAGTGCCACCTTGATAGCTGTGCTGAAATCATTGGAGCCCTGTTGGTATCAGGCTGTTATCAATCCTTTCTTGTTATGATCTGAGTGAGGAGTTTGAAGACTTGTGGGACTTTCAGGCTTGGGAAGCTGAAATGTGCAACTATTTAATAATGAATTGATGTGAAGCAGGAGTGCCAGGTTAACAGGGTACCTGAAGCCATCATTCCCTGCTTTAGGTCACTCACAGGGGTGTATCCAGACTGCAAGCTCAGGCACAGATCTGATGCCTGTTGGCAAAGCTACAGCACTGGAGACTCAGTTTTAATCAAAGATGGGTTGAATGTGGCAACCTTTGTGTCAGGGTTAAGGGGGTCACAGCTGGTAAAGGGTACCTGGCTTGTTATTTCCAGCATGTGAAGTCCTCCACATCTCCTCTGCATTAGAATTTTCCATCCCTCCAGTTGCATTGCAGAGGAGGAATGGGAAGGGAGACGTGCTGGGACAGTAACTGTGAGACAATGGAGACAGACTGGGTGTCACTGGATATGCTGGTACTGTCTCATGTTCATTATCTCAGTTATTTATCCTCCCTGCTGGAATATTGCTAAAACAAATCCTACCATGTGTTTTGAGGTTGGGATTCGTAGAGTGAAATCACAACTCCTTTCTCAGAGTTTAGCTGGAAAAATACAAATCTGCCAACTAGGAATAGAAGGGAAATAAACTGTGGTTCTGTGTAGCAACAAGTGATGGATTTCTGCAGATATGGAAAGCGTCTGCTCTGCAGTCCCAGGTCAGAGAGTGTGTGCATTTGCCCCAGTGTTACATTTGTTCCATGAGAAATAATGATGTGAGATTCTCAAGCTCTTTTTAATAACACAGATTGCTTTCACCCTGATCAGAAAATTCAGCTTCACAGTCCCAGGCCTTGGAACCACCAGCCACTGAGATTGGACACTAAATAAGTGCACTAAATCAGTGCATAGTAGTTAGGGAAGATATTTATTAGCTGGGTTTGTCACCACCATTCTCAGGCTGTCTGCAAGGACAGAAGTGGACCCCAGACCTTGAACAGTTCCTGGTGTGCAGTGAGGGAGCTTTGGATGGAGTGTCTGACACTGCAACCCTGAGCATTCATCTCTGCCTTTGAAAGCCTTGTCTGCCTGTTGGTCAGATAAATAAATGTCACATGGATTTGTTGGTGGGATTCTTGCCTTAGTAAGATTTTCTGCATTAGGATATCCACTTACTGGATTATTTAAATGTCTTTTGGGCCCAGCCTAAGTACCTTGGGTACACAAATGAGCACCAGGCATTTTCACAAAAGAAAGGATCAGAGATCAAATCCAGCTTGAACTTAAGTAGTTCTGTTTCTGACCCAGGCTATGTTTTCTGCACATTTCAACATCACTGACATGAAAATCATATTAGTACAAATCTCACAGGCAGTGACACTGCTGGTTTCTCTCCTATTCTGCCACTTTGTCCATTTAAATCAAACCTTTTCTGTTGCAAATGCACCTGGGAGGGCTCTTTGAGACACTCTTCAAGAGCAGAGAGAGCTGCAGACTGGTGCTGTCCCCTTTTTAATGAGCTGAGCTCTCCAGAGGGACCTTAAATGGTCAGTCCATCTCAGAGATGCACAGAGATGGTTTTCAGACAGTTCAAGTCAGCCTGTCTAAACCTGTGGGAGTTGCTAATACGTGCAAGCCAGCAGAAGGGAGAATAGGACTCTGTACTTTATTTGCTCTCTAACACATCTGGTACGTCTTTTGGCTCCTGGGAGCACTGGATTTATTCACTCTTATCTTTCTGTGGGGATGAGCAGGATCAGAAGCCTGAAGCCAGTTACACAGAGAAACCAATTCCCTGTTTTACACACCACAAGCAGATCCAGACCAAACAAGCCTCACCCATTTCCTTCCCCGTGGGACAGTGCACTTATGGCACTTGCATGTTCATGGGTCAATTCAAGCCAAAAAACATTGCCCAAGATCTATTGCAGAGAATAAAAATAAACAAATGTTACTTTCTGTTGGGTAAAAGAAAGTCCATGTCAGTATTGACCTGTGAGGAAATCCCTCCATCTGAGTGTTCCTGAATCATCAGATGCTTTGTCTGCAAAATGTTGTGTATTACGAGGTGGAAGATCTATGTCTGGCTCCTTTGGGAAGCTGCACAGCTCCTCATAGAAGGCCAATGTGAGAATTCCTTTGGAAAGTGGGTGCAGTGAGTTGCTGTTTGCACTCAAACAATCTTTTCAGCCTGTAAATCACCCGGATGGAACAGCCCAGCCTCCTGTTCTTGCAGGACATGCACTGAAATCTTTATGTGGCTGACAGCCATCAGGGCATGCCATGTGCTCCACAAAGCCAGCAAGTGTCTGGGGCTGGGGACTGGAGAGGTCCCTTGGGTCCCTTCCTTGTGCAACAGGGAACAAAGCTTGTTAGGAGGGACAGCTGAGTCCAAGTGCTGGGGTGTTGTTTACTCAGGCCAAAATCCACGTTCACCCGTCCCTCGCCATAGGGAGGCTTTGGGTTTCCTCAGCATCCCCTGAATCATTGAAGCCTCAGCCTCAGCTGCACCTGAATGGTCTCTTAGGGGCTTGAGAACTGCAGGCCAACATTCCCAGCCCTGTGGAAACACCAGAATTAAATACTTCTATGGCCAGTCAGTGAAAACTGGCTCTGGCCCTTAAGGAACACAACACACGCAGAGAAATGTATTTCTCCTCCATGGGACATGAGATGTGATTCATCACCTGAGCATGGATGGTTTATGCTCTGAAATGCTTCATGCTGCAAATCATTTTCCCTTTCTGAGAACTGCTGGCCTTCAGAAGTCATGAGAGGTGAGTGGTCCAGTGTGGAAGGCTTCTCTGAGAGCTGCGAGTGGGCAGTTCCTCTCTGCTGCAAAGGACTGGGGAAGTTCCTTGTTGATTAAATCTCTGTTCTCCTCCTTCACTCACTCTAAAATTGCTGAGATGAAACCAGAGGCAAAGCAGCAGGCCTTCTGTTTAGATAAGGGATGTCCTTTGGATGGAGCAATCACTTTAAGCTGCACTCAGAGATCATTCTGGTGATGTTTGTTCTCGCTGGGGCCTCCTGTCAGGACTCCTTTGGTGGCTGCTGCTTGTGTGCTGCACAGCGAGATGGAAACCACTTCATGCTGCAGCTCTGGGCTGCATCAGCCCTTGGATCTGCCTTGGATTTCCTGGCTGCCACTGAGATGGGTGCTTTGTCTCATTTGTCTGGGAGGGGTAACAGGGCCTGGGACTCCACAGCGATGGGCATTTTGTGTGTTCATTGCTTTCCTGGGTGTTTTAGCAGTACAATAGTAGGGGAGAGAGTATTAAATGGAGTGGTGGTTGTGCAGCCTGGTGTCCCATGAGGTGGGAGCATATGCCACAGCAGCTTGCACCAGTGGCAGGACAAGTGTCTCTGCCTATGACAGCAGCTCATACTTGTTGGCACCATGAAAAGCCTTAAAACTGACTTTTATTTCATCTGCCTTCTCCATATTGGGAGCTCAGTTTCACACCCTGCCCCACTGAACACCTCCAGACAAGGTTCAGGTAACATGGCTGTGGCTGGTGACCTGTGCAGTGGATTTGAACATTTATTTTCCCCCATAACTGATCTCCACTCACTTTTCCACGTGCCTTGGATCAAAGGGACCAGGCTGTGGATGAGCCCTCCCAGTGCCTGGCAGTTTGGCTTGACTGTGTTTTGTTCTCTCTAGAATGCATGAACTGCACCAGGCTCGCGGATATGACCGAGAGGCTGAACACGCTGGAGGCCAAGGTAAGGACCTGCCTTTATTCTCCTGTTTGACAAAAACTGCCAAGAGTTTCTGGTGACAAACATGTCAAGTTGTCAGGCCTGGAGAGATCAGAGGCCTGGAGAGATCAGGTGCCTGTTCCTCTCTCCATGGCAGTGGCTCTGCCTCAGAAAATGAGACACTGCTTACTTCTAGCCCTGCTCCTTCCCTTCTCCTTCCTGTGTGGCTGCATCCCTGCCTCAGCCCAGCTCCTCCAAAATAATGCTCAGACCTCAGAAATAAAATGCCATGTGTTGCCATCACGCTGATTTGTCCCTGTTTGCCTGTCACACCTGCCCCCCCTCCCTCTGCCCCGCTGCGTTTCTTCAAGTGCAATCCAGCCCTGCTTTTTTATCCCTTTTCTGAAGGGTGGGAGGCTCTCATGCATAGTTTAGTGGAGACAAATATTAGGGGGAGACCTTCACATTGTGGAGTTTGGTTTTTTTTCCCCCTACAAATCGTTTTCATTTCTACCTACTGGGATTCAGATGAATTGTTCCAGTCTAGCAACAAGGCAGCTGAGTCAGCATTCCCCTTTGATCTCTGGTCCCTCCTGTGACAGCCCACTCCTGGCTGTTACTTATCATGCTTTGGTCCCTTTAAGGCATTCACTGCTGTTATTATTCACTAACTGATGCTTATCAATGACATAAAAGAATTTAGGGAGAAACCTTTGTGGAGGGAGGTGATGGTTGTGTGGTATTTTTGAGGCCAGCACACGATATTATGGTAATTTGGGAATTGTTTGTGCTGCAGTGAAGTCTGGAGCCTCCTCAAAGCCTTCCCGGTTATATTTCACTACAGGAAAATGCAGGGGTGGGGGGAATGAAATTCTGGGGAACAGAATTGTTCGAGTGGAAACAAGTGGTGTAGTGCAGAGGACAGAGGGGAGCTGGGTTGTTTGTGTGAGCAGCAGGGGCTGGCAGGTGGGTGTCCTCTGGCAGGGCAGTGGAGGGGCTGGTAAGTGACCTCTGCATCCTCCTGGACCCAAGGGAGACACGGGGCTGGCCTCAGAGAGATGGGAATCAGCCCTTCCCTCTCAGGCTGTGGCCAGCTGTACCTTTCTTCACTTTCCAGGGTTTTCTCTGCCTGGCTCACTGGAATAGGACAACCAGAGGCTGTCCTGACATCACTCCACACTCGGCTGGCTCGTGCTGCTCAGCACTTGTGTGGGTGACAACGTGTAAAGGGCAACCTCAGCTGGGGCCTGGCAGGATTTTGGGGAGGGGGAGGAGGTTCTACCTGCCCAGATGCCCTCGGGAAGTCAGGCAGTTTCGTGTGCTGTGTCTGATTTAGTGCTGCAGTCGGGCAGTGAGTGCTGTTACTGTGATGGTTTTCCTTCTGACTTCCCTCTGCTCCCACACAGATCCAAGCTGGGAGCAAGGCTCATCAAAGGGGTTTACTTTTACAGAGGAAAATGAGTTATTGCCTTCGTTTCTGAAGTGCTAAAGCCCATGTCTCTGCAAGGAGACCTTCTGCAGCATGGCCCAGCAAGGTCCTTATCAATCTTTTGGCTTCCACTTTGTTTGAAAAGCTGTGGATGCTTTGCAAAAATGGTCTGTGGCAATGAAACAGAGAGTGAAGCAACAGTACATGACTGCTGGTGCTGTACACGAGAGAAATATGCTGATTCCCCTTTTTTTCAAGGTTAATTTAAGTTCAGTTTGATCTATGTAGCAATCTAATGAACTCAGTTGTTATTATTCAACAATAGCCAGCATCCTTTAAAAGGTGCATACGTTTGTTTGGTGTTATCTGCATTCCTGCTCTGGGTTTTGGAGAAAGATCCCTGCTCTGCTGGATGATCTGGATGTGAAGTTGTCACTCAGCTCTCCAAACTGTCTTTTTGTAATGTCTCATTTCACCACAACAACCTGAAGTTGTTTTGAGGAAGACAGGAGGGATGGGATAGGCACACACATCTCTGCCAGTGCCAGAGGCTGTTTCCCCCTGGAATTTTGCAGGTTTGTTCTGCAAAGGCAGATGTGGAATTTCATCCTCCCTGTGAGCAGAGCTGGATTTTCCTGCCGCAGTCTTGCTCCCTCTGGAGAGAGCTGAAGTTGAGGTGCTTTGCTGCTTTTGCTCTTTTCAATTTCAGCCCAGCATGACCAAGGTGAACTCGGCGGATGGCAACAGGCAAGACCAGCCTGTGGTTTCCTCTTTCCTCACCCTCTTCAGCTTTTACAGCAGCCTCCCTAAAAATGGGGATATAACCAGCAATGGTCTCATCTTTCTTATTACAAGGGTGAGCTGGTTCATCCAAATTGTAAGATCAGAGCCCAAATGAGGTAATAAAAGCAACCCTCTGATTTTAGTAATATGAGAGCTGGATCAGAAGGTGAGAAGTGAGAATAAACACCGAGCAAATGGAATGAAAAATGGCTCATTAGGGACCAGAGCTTTTATTGCCCTTGGGGAGGAGAGAGGCTGAGCTGTGGCTCAACTGTGCAGCAGAACCAACCCTTGATGTGCCTCACACCTTCCTCAGGGCTGCTCTAGGTTGTCCTTGTAGGACATCTTGTAGGAGGTGTTTCTGCAGGGAGGGAGGTGAAGGCAGATGGAATCAGGTTCCATCCTGATTCCAGCCTAATTCAGGTTCCATCTCCTGTTTCCAGCTACCACATTATCTCCCCAGGATGGTATTTCCTTTTCCTGTGTGCTCAATACCAGACCCACTGAGTGCCAGAGATCTGAAAGCTTGATTGATGATGCTGAGCTTGAAATCTCCAGAGCACAGGATCTATGTCAGGGATGATGGTGACCATCCTGGGGGCCAGGACAAGAAATTGTGTGAACTAGATGAAAATTATCCCCTCCCCAAGCCCCAGCACGCCAACCCTTATTTCTCTCCTATAACATCTTAGTTTACATCCCCACAACACCCCCTGACCCCACGGGAGCCTCGTTGGTGGGATGGCAGAACAAACCCTGCTTTTATTTCATAGCAAAAGTTTCACTTAAGCCAGCACAGCCTCTTAGTGGGAAGTGTGTTCAGCCCTCCCTGAATTTCCTGAGCCTGGTGATGCCGTCCTGTGTCACAGGACTGAGCCCAGACAAACCTCTGGAGAGGCAGCACTACCCATGGCAGGAAGGGCTGGCAGGGATGCAGGGCTGCAGGCAGTGATGCAGGGCTGCAGGCAGGGCTGGCAGGGCTGCAGGCAGCTGCACACAGATTCCTGCTCACTTTGCTCACCCACTTTCTCTGAGCAAGCCCCACCACAGAGCTCTGGGCAGCACAATATTAATCCCAGGTTTGGGTTGGAGCTGGAGTGCAGCTGATCTGAGCTGATATAACCCAGCCTTATCTCCTGACACTGCTCTTGCAAAGCTCGTGGCATTTCACTTCCAGCTTTAATGCCTGCAGATAGCATTACATATCCAGTGTCTGATTGATTCATGGTGTGATTGATAAATGACATGCATAGTTTTTGCATGAAAACAGCCCCTGTAATGCGATTCCCCCAGCAGAAGATTCTGAAAGGTTTTAAAGAAAATCTTTGTACCGTGCACAGAATTTGATCAATTCATTGCTATTTTTCTGAAATCAGCCCATTTATTTAGGACAGATTACCAACAGCACCTTCACCACCCACGTCTTTGGATGGTAAAGCATCATTACTTGGAGTTTTAATGTGATCATTGAAATGTTTCTGTACCTCCCTCTTCTCCCAGGCAGTTACATGAAATACTGGCAGCTGTCTTGGATGTTTTATGGGGTTTGCCTTTTCTTTCTCTGATAGACAATAAAACAATTCCCTGCTGTAGGGGAGAAATATTTGGAAGATAGCAAATGTTTCACGGTGCTGTGACATGGCTGAGAGATTGGCAGGGGAACCAGAATTGCTTGGCTGTGAGGCTGCTGCTGGTTGTGCAGGGTGGAAGTGAGCAGTTGCTCGATACTTTAAGGACTTCCATGGATTTTCCATGTTCTCTATGTGGCAGCCACGAGCACTTATTTCCTTTCCTTTCTGAACAGGAAGGTGCCTTCCTTATTAATCCCTAAGGTTTCCTAATGGCTCTGTGCAGAATGTGTTTCTCCAGCTCCAGCAGTGCATTGAATTTAAGGAGGATTTGGGCTGTTTCACAGGTAGCTGTATAATAACTGGCTGGTTTCTGGTGCCAGTAACAACCTGGAATCAATCCCTGTGAAATTTCTAATTTAACGCTGAGTTTCTGTAGGTCAGTAAATGACTCAAATGTCTCTAAGAATAAAATGCAACTTCCTAACTGATTCTTACAAGGAGGAACCATGAATCAAAACTGGGTGGGCAAACTGAATTTTGTGTTGCTTTGCATGTATCTCTTGGTTTTTTGCTGATCTGTAATAATCCTGTTGATGAGGCAGTTTGGGTACTGGCCCTTCTCTCATTTGGGCATCCTGCTGTCTTTCAGAATGAGAGTATAAATCCTTTCCTTCTAAAGGCTGGTAAGTTTTGGACCTTATTTCTTATCACTGTTGGATTGAGGGAGCAGTCTGTCCCCTAAGACTGCTTCTTGTGTTTGGCCCATGCTGTAAATCGTTTGCCAGAACAACAACAAGGCTGCAAAGGCCTCCTTGTCCACTGTTCCCTCCCACAAAGTCTTTTAGTTACAAGTTTGGCATTTTTAGTCAAATGGATTTAATATTTTCATAAAAAAACTTTGCAAAATTCTCTTTTCCTGACACGCTGCTCAAGTTTGCCAAGCAAATCCTACGTCTGCATTAGGAGATACTTTTTGGTGTGTTTAATACCTGGAAACATTGTTTACAAGCTTTCATTTTTTCAGAGAAACACATTTGTGGACAAACAGTAGGTTTTGTCAAGGGAGGTGTATGAGGAGCCAAAGGGATGTGCTCAGCTCCTTTTGTAATTTTGAGTCCAAACATTCAAACTTCCACTTGGTTCTCATCAGAAGTTCTAGGGCAGCTTCATAAGTAAAGCACCCCTGTGAGATAAAAACAACTTTGGGTCCCTTTTCTTTCAACTTGCACAGAGATGAGCCAGGAAAGGCCCAATCTCCTCATCTTTTCCCTTGTGCTGCTCTCTCCTGGCAGCTTTTAGAGCTCTGTGGAGGAGAAGAGCACACGAGGCATCTGAGCTTGTTTGAGGTGAATCCCTGAGCTGAGGGCTCCTCACCTGGGGGAAGCAGAGCTGATCCCAAAGCCACTGCTGGGCACAGGGGGCACTTGGTCAAGACTGAGTTCACCTGAGGCTGGTCTTGTTTCACATCCCTGACACTCCTACATCCCCAGGAGTTCTCAGCAATATGTGGGGCAGAAGAATGATGTGATTTTGAGGGTGGAAGGTTATAACTCCCATATGTTTTTATCAGGTGTTTTAAAGGAACTGATTTCTGAGCTCCTCTGTGTGCTTTGTGTACAGGGCATTGAAGGATTGCTGGACCCTTTCCACATCTGGCTCCTTGGGGTGCCAGCTGTGGCAGGCTGGGGGTCTCAGCAGCAGAATAAATCCCTCTGGGGAGCACATTCAGAGGAGCACCCTGGGTGCCTCATGGCACCACAGCCCATCCTTCCCTTCCAGCTGCCCTCTCGAGCAAAGCCTCGAGGGTCTGATCTGAGGAGCTGCTGAACAGTGCCTGTGTTCCACCTGAGCCCAGAGGAGAGCCTGTGCTTTTGTGGCTTCTCTGCCCTGACTCCCCTCCAGAAGGTACCTGCTGAGGAAACAACTGCGTTTTCCATCCTTTTCTTGGAAATCTTGTAGCACTTTTTGTAGAAAGAACAAGAACTGTGCTACCTGATAGAAGCCTTTGGTCCATATTTCTGCCTTCCATGCATCATCTGATGACATAAACCTCACCTTTTGCTCTGCACTGAGTCACTACAATGACATCAGCTATTGATCCCCCCAGCATTTATCAGTGCAACAAAAACTCCTCCATGCACTAATTATCTCATCCCTTTGGCCAAAGCCTCTAAGATGTTACAAGGATGAAGTCACCCAGGTTCTCTCTGGGCACCCAGTTCCTCAGATTTTGGTGGACACTTAGTGGAGGTCTTTTGGCTTTTGAAGCCAAGCACTTGTGTCTGTGCTGGAGCCTTGTGTTCGCAGGTCCCACACTGCTGTGAGAGAGACCATTCCCATCACTGTTGGTAAAACTCCCTCTTTAGATCTGTCTTGATGAATGATTAAAAAAACTCCTATATTGCCAAATAATTTGCTATGAAGAAAGGTATGTCCAACAAGTTATGCAATTACCATTATTAATCAGCTTGTGTCTCTACAAGATCAAGGGAATCTTACTTTACACTGGAATTTTTAGCTGATGAGCTGGACTCATGCAGCTTCTTTTCCTCCTCTTTAGAGAGGGATGGAAGGGAGTTGATTCCACCAGTGCTTTGAGAGACCAAATATCCCCTGTTTATTAATTAATAATATCCATCTGGATTTTTATCTGAAGAAAAAGCATTCTGAGCCCTGTCATATCAACTTTTAAATCTTTGGAAGCCTGGCTGCTCTTCCCTTGTTTCCAACACCTACCTAGTTACAGGACATCAGGAATGTGAGCAGAGGACAGATGATGGGAGGAGGCTGCCTTTGTGAAGTCTTTTTTTGATGAGTGGGAACAACAAAAATAGGGTTCTGGAAAGCCACTACAAGCCAAAAAGAAGTCCTCTGACACCGAACATCTCAAGAAGATGAAAACCGTCCTCCCATTTCCATTGTCCCTGGCCTGAGCTTTTGATCTGACGCAAGAAATGTGGTATTTGTCTGAAGTGGAGAAAGTTTATGCTGGCAAAAGGAGGAGGTGGGTTGAGTAAGCTGGGACTGAGCTCCAGGCACACAACGCTCGTGTCCCCGCGGAGGGCCGGGAGCGGAGCGGGATCCACAGCCAGGCTTTGAGCCCCGGCAGTGCAGCGGGAGCCAGACCCTGCCCTGGGAGCCCGGCGGGTCTGGGAGCCCCGGGGTGAGTCCTGCAGGCTGCAGCCTCTGGTGCTGCTGGCCCTGGAGCCTCGGCCAGGGCAGGGTCAGCCCCTGGTTCCCGAGCGGCCGGCCCGGCTCCCGCACGGTGCTGGCAGCACATGTGGCTCCGTCTGAGTCCCTTCCAGCCTCCTGACCCAGCTCAGCTGCATCTGAGCCGTGGGGTCTGGAGCCAGAGACAAACCCTCGTGATGCTGGGACCTCTCTTGCCAGAGGATCAAGTTCAGCACGGCCATTTAGGCTGATTTGAGTTTTTCCTTCCATTCGTGCAGAAAGACAAAAGTTTGTGTGTTTGGCTGAGTTGAGGCCGTCCTTCAACTCAGACTGCAAGGTGGGGAGGTAAAGGTGTGTCCTGCAGGGATCTGCTGTCCTGGCACCACAGGCAGCAAGCATTGTCCTCCTCTCTGCCTTCCCTGGTTGGCTGGTGAGTGACATCACCCATGGCTGCAAGGCACATCTCATTTATCTGGTGGCATGAGGAGGTTTGCTGCCTCCACTCTTCATGGAGGCAGAATTTTTGTGTTGGAAGTGGTAACAGTAACACAGGTGGGCACTGCTTGCAATGAGGATTCCCTGTGAAAACCACACATTCTTCCCTTGGTGTTATCCCTCTCTCTACCTCAACCTTATTGACTAGAAAATACCAAGGTTTTAGTACTGAGGCTTTAATACACTGCACATTTTGCTAATTTTCTTTCTGGCTGTGAGCCTCTGTGGTATCATTTTCCAGCAGTTTACTCAGAGGGCTCGAATCTTTCCTTTTTTTTTTGTTTAATGAAAGTGGGAATTCTCCTTGAGTCCCCTGACTACAGCAATGGCAGCCTTAAGAAAAACAGAACGTGACAGAAAATGGATGAATGGCTCCAGTGCTATTGCAATAACGTGGAAAGAGCCCGTTTGTGCTCTGTGCTGTGTGAGCTGTGAGAGGACACTCCTTGTTGAAAGAGCCGTGTGTAGTTTGAGATTTTTGAATGTGACTAAATCCCTTGTGCTTCTCCTTCTTTAGTTTGGCTCTGTGGATCTCACGGATGTGAGAGCTCTCTTCTTTCTGCTTTATTTCTTTTGGGCATTTCTTCAGTCCTAATCATAAAAAACTAGAATTTCTCAGCAATTTCAAGTCTGGAGACTTCCTGACCTCTATCATTTCGTGCCCAGGGAAAATAAACTTGTTACTATGGTTTGAGCCTTAATGACTGCAAAGTATATATAGTCAATTTATAACAGCGCATACTGGATTATCCTGTGCATGCCTTTACAGCTTTTACAGCATTTATCAGCAGAGTGCTCATTTAAAACATGTTGTTTCAATGAAAAGGATACCGTTGCCACTGTTTTGTGTTGATTATGTGGTAACACATTTTTATTATCACCCATAAAAATGATTTGGAGCTGCTCCGCTCCAGATGCGACCTTCGGCAGAGCCGTGCTCGCGCCGCCTGCGAGGGCCACGGGCCCCTGTGGTTTGCTGGGCCCTGACCATGGCTGCAGTGATTTAATATCCCTGTTCCCACAGCTCTGCAAAACACTGTCCAACACAGCCCCTGAGTGCCCCTTCCTCGCAGCAGGAGCATCCCACCCCTGCCCTGGCTGCAGCCTCTCTAATTTGCCACCTCCAGGGTTAGCTCTGCCTCTCTGCCCGAGCACATTTTGGCAGCGTCCAGGTGTTTGCTGGGGAAGTAAAAGGATGATATAATAAATGATATAAAGGGATTCAGAAAAGGTCTTCGGCCCACACTCGAGTCCCATGGCAATGGGAGTTAAGCACAATTATGGTAAGGCACATGCTTGAGTGTTTGTGGGACTGATAACACGTTTCCTGGAAAGTCTGGCAAATAAATCACTGGGTAGGAGAACAGAGAACAAAAGGCAGATGGAACTGATTCCCTCCTGCCTGGCATCAGGCAAACCTGGTGAAGAAAAGCATTGTGACCTTACTCCTTTTTGCTGTACTCAGAAAGCAGAACTCTGGATGTGTAAATAAAGATCCTTGCAATAAAGGAAGAATTTTGCTTGTTTGCAAGAGTGAGGTTCAGTTCCCTTGCACTTAACCCAGCTCCCAGTTTAATTAGTTTCTGATTCACCCCCATCAGGCCAGTACATTCTGCAGGAAGTTCATCATTTCTGGCGCTGCTGCAGTGCTGGCTCTCACCAGGCCTTGCAATAAAGAAGTGATAAACCTTGTAATAACTGCAAGTTAAAAACAAACAAGCAGAGCCAAGTCACTCTCATTTCTAATTGCAGTGTGACTTCATTATGTAAAGACAACACAGTGTGTAAAAGCTGAAACTTCTAGGGATTTAGTGGAAAGTCTGAGCCACATTCCCTTTTATTTCCCTTGTCCCTAGATCAGTATTGCTTAGGTGGTTTTCGAAGAGGAAAAGATGATGCTGTAACAAACCTCAGTGCTGCATGCCCAGGAAAACGCTCCCATGTAGCCACGTTAGAGACCAGCTCCCAGTTTCACAGAGGTCAGGGAGCACAGCCTGATGCACAGCCTGAATCATGGGGGGATAGTGGGGTCACTTTGCCAAGGAGTGAAGGTTGTAAATGGCCCAAACACCCCAGGGATGCCTGTTGGGACGTGGGTTAATTTGAAGGTTGTGTGTTTGAAAGGCCTAGAAACAGCTGTGAGTTTTGATATCTTACTGCTTCTCAGCAGAGCTCTTTGAGGAAATAGCCTACTTTTTTTCTTTTTTTTAATTTGCTTCAAAGATAAAGCACTTGAACTCTTTAAAAGCTCTACCTTTTCCATCATCTTCAATTTGGTGGGTATTTGTGCTTTAACAACCAGTACTTGTCCTCAGTCTGCTGCCCTGGGCCTGCAGGTGCAGCCCTTCTCCTCAGCCCAGCTCTCAGTCTTTTCTCATCTTCTGACTCTGGCTCTGAACACCAGGGAAGTGCTGTGCCCCCGACACCAGCTTTGGTCTCATGTTTCTCACCAGGGACACAATCCCACGAGAGGCTGAGTCCCTCTGGAGGCAGTGAAGTCCTCCCCAAGGAGGGACACACAATTAACACAGCAGCTTCCTACGCTAATTGCTGCCGATTTCCAAAAACCAATAAAGCTTTAACACCAAAATCCCGTGGTCTGTGAGCAGAGTTATTCCCAGCTCCTGCTGGCAAGCAGAGGAGTTTCAGGACCTCTTCAGGAATTGAGACCATGTATGAAACCATGCAGACCACAGATCACAGAATATTCTGAGTCGGAAGGGACCCACAAAGGACCATCAAGTCCAACTCTGAACTGAAGGACCCATTTAGGGACAGAACCCACAACTCTGGGGTGGTGAGCACCCTGCTCTGAGATCCAGCTGACCTTGTTTGTGTTCCCCACGTTGCCCTGTGCAGATCCTGCTGCTCGAGGCTGCGGAGAGGAGCCCAGCCCTGGAGAACAACCTGCCCATCACGGGCACCACAGCCACGTGGTACGATGAGCTGCTGCCCGACGCCTTCCCCCTGCTGAACCCCGGCACCGTCCTGAGGAAAACCGTGGGATCTGCTGGTAAGCCTGGCCTGCTCTTCACTGAATCACCCATCCTCTACACACCATGCCTTTGGGGTAGCTGGAAAGGAGGCTGGGGCTGCTCTGTGCTTGGAAGCTGCAGCGGAGAGGGGCTGGGAGGTCTCTGTCCTTCCTTGAGTTCAGCCAGAGCAGAGCAGGGGTTTTTTTGGAAGGAGGCAGCAAAGCTCAGGAGCTAATCCATGAAGCTGCATTTTTCCAACCATGGTGGCCCGTGGCAGCCACGATTTCTGTTGGCACAAATGTGCTGGGAGCTGAATTTGGGTCTGTTCGACTTCTGTTAACCCCAGTAGGTCCACTGAGCCTGCCCGTGTGTTTCAGTGGGCTTGTTTTTAGTCCAGAAGTTGTGGATTTTGAGGCCTGGACACATCAAAACATTCCTGAGGAAGCTCCAGAGAGCCATCAGGATCACACTGGGACAGGTCCTGCTCACCTACTGAGCACCAAACGCAGCATTTCCCAGTCTGGGAGCAGTGCTGGGGGATAGAGGAATGGGCTGCACAGGTCATTCTTGGTTTTATTAGGACAAAAAATTTTCCCATGAATAGCAGCATGAGTTGCAGTCTGCTTTGTATTTTCTAAATTTGCCATAAACACAATAGGCTGTTTTATGATCCCTCTTGTGGCATGAAAAAAAAATACACTTAGAAGAAAGTCTCCCTCTGAGCCCACTTGGCCAGACAGATCCCCATGCATTGAATTTCCTTGACCTTGGCATCTTTTTCCAAGATCCCTGCTCTCTGCTTCCAAACCCTTGTCTGTCTGTTGCTTTGCTTGCTCCCACAGCAGTTATTTATTCTTTAGGGCCTACTTTGCTTTTTTTCTTCTTCTTTTTCTTTTTCTTTCCATTTTTTCGGCCCAAGCAGTTTATTATGGCAGCTCTTCCTACCTGCAGCAGACTTGGAGTGACCAACACAGTCCAGATGTCGTCCCTGTTTTTGATTTGACATGATGCCACAACATGGGGGGAGGATGGCTAACAACGTGTTCTGCAAAGTATCCTCAGGACCACAGCCACAGCTGCCAGGAGCTGAACTGGAGCAGTTTCCCCCAGTGTCCATTATATGCTCATTCTGCCTTTTCCATGTCATTTATTTTTGCTGTGGCAGTATCTCTGCACCTGCACTTTGCTGCACCAAAGTCAGCCCAGGGAAATGCTGCTGACTCTGGGCCTTCCACGCCCAGTCCTCTCCTCGTGGAGGCTCCTTACTCATGGTCACATCCTGCTGGGCACAGAGCAGTGGCTGCCTCTCCCCCGGGGCTTTTGGCAGTGCTGCCAAGCAGAACAGCTTCCCTGGAGCACTGTGCTCAGGCTCAGCCTGTGGTCCAGGGGCAGCACCTTCCAGCCCTGCTGCAAAGCCAGGCAGTCACCGGCGGTCACCTCCTGAAAGCAGAGGGGGATGTTGGTGCCTTGAAGTGGCTGCCTGAAAACAGAGGCTGGACAAGAATAAGAGAATAAAAGTAGGTATTTATTTGAAGAGCCTTCAAAGGTACACCCTGGGCAGTCAAAAGGCTCCACCCAAGATGGACCCTGGGTCATGGGTTCTTCACACTTTTATAAGTTTGGTCCTTTTGCATATCAGGATTAATTCTCCAATTATAACTTCACTTAATGATGTAATTACCCCAAGTTTGCTCCTCCTCTCAAGGCTTTAGTTTACACATTCTGGGGCCTGAGACAATCGAGGTGTCCTTGGAGAGTAAACCTAGAGTGGGTTTGTTATGTCTGACCAGCAGGAGAGAACAGCAACTAACAGGCTGTATGAAGTTTCAGGGTTACACACTGGATTTGAGCAATACAAAAGTTAAAACCGAAGGCATCAATGTCTGAGTTGTGTGTGAGCCTGTTGTGTCAGCCAGGTTCCAGGCTGTGTATGTGCTCCCAGGTGTAGTCCTTGCTCACTGTTACCCTTTGTTTTTCTAGTCTTGATTTATTTAACCTGGTGTGGAATAATGACTGTGGTGTAATAATGGAATCAGGAATGCACTGGAGCGTTTCGAGCCAGGACAGTGTCTTTCAGCAATTAGAAAGAATCAGTTCAGTTGCTCATTGACACGTGGTTGCCTGCTGGAGCCCCTACCCAGCCTCTGTGGGTTTCAAATACTTGCTTTGCAAAGGAGCTGTGGGGATATTTCGTGGATCTGGGTCCACATTTGGCCTTCTTCCCTCCCCACACCAGTTTGTGTTCACAATTCAAAGCCAGCCAAAAAAACTCAGTGTGGATTTTGGTGGAGTGAAGAACTCCACACAATTTAGGGGGGAGGGGAGCTGCCCATTCTGCATGATTTCAGCACCGTGCAGTGACTTGCTGCTCAAAGCTGCCCCCAGGTTTCTCTTACAGAGATCTCAGGAGATCTTTCATCATGTGGGATATTGCAGTAGGTGGAAGTCAAACCTGAGTGTCCTCGGTGATTTGGGGCTGTGGAAAGCTCAGCCTCTGTCCCTCCCACCCCTTCCCCAGAGCCTTTTGTGAAACATTCTCTACTTTGCCCTGCTGCTGGGTGCTCAGCCAAAATAAACCCCAGCCCAACCTTGCATGCCACCAAGCTGGATGGACCAGGGGCAGGGTGCTGGGGCCTGACACAAAGGTGGGTGATAAGGATGGGATGCTGTGAGCTCTGGGAGTGTTTCTGGATGACTCTGTAGCTCTGGGTTGCCTGATGCCTCTCCAGGCTGAGGTCCAGGAAAACTTGCTACTGTTCATGGGGGTAGTTATTTCTTCTGTGAGTGACAGGGCTGAGAATAGACAATCATTTAAAAGCAATCAGTGCTGTTGAGACAGCTGCACCACTGGCCTTTCTGATCAGCTTGTTAATCAACAGAATACATTTTTCTGAGTATTAAGAAAATATATATACTCTGGCTGAGCCAGTTGGCAGCAAGAGACCTAATTTTTCATAACTCTCTTTTTTTCTCCTATTCATCTTCTCTTTTTTTTTCTGATTTTTTTACCATGTCCTTCTCAAACAGAGCCTAAAGGACCCAGAGGTGCAGAGGAGCAGCTGATACCACAGGGTAAGTTCATAGTTTCTGCTGTTTTTCTTTCAAAGCACAAACTCCTGTTATGCCCAGTCCTGTATTTAAGCCCCAAAAGGCAGAAGGGCCCTGTGGCCAGGAGCTCTTTGGAGCCTCACAGATGAAGAGGTTGGGTATGTCCTTTGGGTTTGATCTGATCATGGGCTGCTTTGGCTGGAGGGGCCAAACCCCAGCTGTACCATCTCTGAGACATTAATTCCCCACACACAAGGGATGCACAGCCCTGTCCAGTGGAGAGGCAGATCATGGAAGCACATGTGGCCAGAGGCAGCAGGGCATGTCCTGAGTGAAGGGAGAAAACTTCTCTGGCTGGTATTTCCTGCCAGGGGCACCAGGGGCCTCTGGGGTGCTCAGGGCATCACTTTCCTAAGCTCCAAACAAACGGAGCAGCCCCACTCCTGAGCAGGGAAAGCCCTGGGGAACAAGGGGAGCCGATGGTGTGTTGCAGGTTAATGACAGAGCCAGGAAGAAAATCCAGGTCTCTGCACATCTGATTCGGTTTCCAGCACTAGATTGCTCACCCTCTGCCTTTTAAAAATATTTTTTCTGTGGTCTTTTGCTTCATATTTTTTGGAGGATAAATGCTCACCATGGGCCTCAGCTCTCTGGAAGCATTACCACTGCAGCAGAGCCAACTTATGCCAGCTGAAGATTTGGCCTCCCTCTTTTCCCTGAATCCTTCCCTCTTTCTTCCCCCTTTTGCACTTGTCTCTTTTGAGCTGGTAACTCCATTTGTCACCAGTATGAGCACTTGCCTGACACATTACCCAGTGCTGCTTCTCCCAGCCTTTCCTTCAGCGCTTCCCCCTCCAGGGAAGGAAGTGCCAGTTTCTCTAAAGCTCTGCTGCAGCACTGTGATTGAGGATGCTGCAGGAGAGGATTGCTCCTGGTCTGCAGGACTGCATGGGATTGAGTTATAAGGTTGGACTGAAGGATTGAGGGTGATTTACACAAATGAGGGAACATTCTGACCCACACTCAGCACCACATCATGTCCTGCTTGCAAAGCAGTTTCTGCTCTTCTCCCCTCTGTGCTGGAAAGAATTTGCTGCAGTGAAGTTTCAGGTGTGCTGGGGGTTTTTTAGGGCTAGAAGATGTTTCCAATGCTGTGAACAAATGCTCTTGCTTTCCTAAAAGGGCTCCTGATCACTTGTCTGGGCTTCCCAGGACAGCATCCCCTGCCAGGGGAGATCCATTAAAGGAGCACTTCTATCCATAGAAAAGGCTGCAGTTTGTGTCCTGTGGATAAGCAAGCTGATCCAAATTAAAACCTGACCTTAATTCCTTGTTCAATACTCAGATTAAATCAGATTTTATTGATGACTGATTGCAACAAAAGTACAGGCACACACTCGCACTCAAAGCCATTGAGAAATGTCATTTCTCCAGGCTGCCCAGTTCATCGTGGATTGAAGGCAGACAGATTTCATTTTTGTAAGAAAAACCAAACTGGATATCTCTCCAAAATGGAAAAAGAAGAGAGGGAGGGGAATCTTTCCTGGGGGTCTGATATTGGGGGATTAATGCTTTGTTCTGAGAAATGAGGAGAGTTTGGATGAATGTCTGGGGTGACGAGGTTCTGTACCCCCAGAGGGCCATCCCACATCTAGAGTGGGAACTGAATCCAAATGTGGGAGCTGCAAGTCCTGTGAGTCTTGATTTGATTGTGCAGCACTGTTCCCTGGTACCAGCTGTGAAGGTGCTGTCCAGCTTCTTTCCTTTTCTCCTTCTCTCCCTCCATTCCCATCCGTGCTCCCCACCCCCACGTGCAGCACATTCTCCTGGCACTGGTTTTGGGGGGTCCAGTACCTCTCCTGACACCTGGAAAGGAGAAAGACACTCCTTAAGAGTTGATCAAACCTTAATTTGCTCTGCTATGTTATGGTCATATGTAATACATGGACCAAAATCTGAAATCTGAGTGTGCTGAACTTTGGACTCATCCTGATCTCCCTCTGGCTTTGGAGCTTGCATCTGCCACTGCTTTCAAGTACTCTGAGCCCTCTGATAGCCCAGAAACCAGGAACCTCTGACTCTCTTGGCTGTGACAGTTAATGCCTTCATTGTAACCATTAACCACTTAATCTGAGCAGACAGACCCACTCGCCCACATCTCCAGGGCATTAAAGCTTCAGTGCTGTTTGCACAGTGCTTAAATGTCTCTCCATGTGAGCCCAGGATGTGCAGGGTTCTTCTGAAAAACTCTATAAAACGGCCAAGTGTTGTTACTATTTTGACAATCTGGGGAAAACAATGTTAAGATTTTATTTAGTGTCACCAGCAACAGTCACTTTGAGATCACAACCGCTGCCTCTGCACCTCTCGTGGCTTACTGGGGGTCTGAGTGGGCTTGCTAAGAAACATCCCCCTGGGCTGCCATCACTGTGCTCCTGGCGTTTCCAGTGACCCTGGAACCCTGCTCAGCACCCTGCTCTTTGATATAAATTACTGACATCCAGTCCCTTCAGCAGTGGGGGTGCATTAATGTCACTCGGGGATGAAAAAAGCCTGTGCAGAGCACGGTGCCCTCGTGAGATGAATGAACACAGGAGAAACACCACTGATACAGAACCTCTATAGAACGAGTTTGGAGACAGGGAGACAGGGTTTGATTTGCTCTGGCAAGTCTATTTCGTGTATTTTGGTCCATTGGGGTGGCCCTGGAGTTTCTGTGTGTCTGCAGGAACCCAGCAAAGGGCATCCTTTCAGGCCTTGGGAAGGGGGCAGTGTGGGCTCAGTGTAGGTCTGCCCAGGACATCCCAGCTGGAGGTGCACATCCTGCTGGCTTTTTGGGGAGGGTGTTGTGCATGGGGATGTGCTTTTTTCTTACAGGATTCAAGGAAGAAGAGGAGAAGCAAAGTCCAGTCTGGCTCTTCTGCCCTAGCTGCCAGAGAGCTCCTGCCACCAGTGCCTCCCTGTCTGTGCACTGTTGCATTTCTCCCCCTTTTATCACTGAGTGTCTCTCCTCTGGTTTTGAAGTTGGTGAAGCCTTTCTGACCTCAGCAGTGTCCTAACTTCCAGCTAATTTCCTTTCTGAACATTTTCAGGGATTCCAGGACAGGTTGGTCCCCCAGGCCCAGTTGGACCAACTGGGCTTCCAGGACCACCAGGGCCAAAAGGAGAGAAGGGACAACCTGGTGAGAGGGGCCCAGCAGGGCCACCAGGTGAGTCCTGGAGAAGGGCAGTGCTGCTGTGACAGGAGATGTTTGACTTCACACAAACCATCTGTGACAGCAGCTCAGAAAAGGCCGGACACACGCATCTTCAGCTGGTATCAAATCCATTCCTGTGAGCCCCTGGGAGCTGGAATCAGCCAGGAGCTCCCAGGGCAGGCAACCACCTGCATGAACAATGAGAGACCCTGGGATTTCCTGTGGAGCTGGAGAGAGCCTGTCCCAGAAAGCTGCAGAGCAGGATCATGTTTCCCCATCCTGCTCAGGAGCTGGAAGAAAGAGCCTGTGACCTGTCAGCCTTTGGAGCAGAGCATTCCCTGTTTAACCCTCTCACTGGGTGCCTGTTTTAACTCCTTTTTTTCTGCACTGTTTGTGTCAAGCTGTCAGATGCCAGGATGTCAAACTAATGAAGCTTTTGTATGTTAAGGGAAAAGGTTATGAGGCCATTCTTTCAGAGAACACTCAATTCTTGAGCTTGGAGTCTTTCTTCATCCCCAAGACGTTCCTGGATGTTTTGATGAGGGTGATACTGCACAATAGGTGCCAGACCTCAGGCTCTCCGTGCCTAAAAGGCTGTGCCTTGTGAGTCTGAGCTCGGGAAAGATTTAAAACTTGGAGCGTGCCTTAAACGTGAGAGCAGCCCTGAAGGCTTTTTGGCACTTTCTGGCAAGCTGTCAGTGGCCAAAGTCTGGCCAAGGACGTGTCTGCCTTTTGTTGCTTTCTCAGTTTGCAGCAAGAGCCTTCCAGCCCCACAGGACACAGATCTGTCTGCTCCTGGACTGGCTCTGCTTCTGCTGTGCTTCCCGAGCTCTCCTGGCAGGGAGGTGACACAGGTGTACCTGCAGGGAACACAAGGATTTGGTTTCACACTTTGCTGCCTGTAGTTTCTCACTCAGCCTCAGGGAGAGGGAGAGATTTCACTCTTTCAGGAACTGGGCTGCTCAAAGGCAACACCTCAGAGCCAAGTCAAGTTCTCTGCTTTGCAGAGGAAGATGCTAAACAAAAAAAGGAAAATTGGGAAGCTGTTTCTGTTTTTCCCACCCCTCTAATTCCCACAGCTGCAGTTCAGGACAGAAATCCTTTGTCTTCTCGCTGCCTTTTTACATGATAGCATCATGAGCACATCCCCAAAGGCACTAACACATCCTCTCCTGCCTCTGCACAGGGATGTTGGGACCCCAAGGACCAAGAGGACTTCCAGGAGAAACCGGGATTCCAGGTCCCCCAGGTCCTCCAGGGCCACCAGCCACACCAAGCCTCCCTCTTACCTTCCAGCAAGGTGTTCTCTACTCACTCCAGCCCACAGCTGAAAAAGAAAGTAAGTTCCCTCCTCAGTTCCCATGTTTTCCTGTGGCATCAGCAGAGTGGGCAGGCACAGAGCAGCTCAGCCCTGCTCCCACCTCCTTGCCAGGCTCTGCCAGGGCCCCGGGAGCAGCTGGACAATCTGTCTCCACTGTGTGGGTCTCTTGGAAATTCCTGTTCAAGATAAAACATCTTGGAAGCTGGAGGGGTTCACCTCTCCAAAAGGAAGAACCGAGTCACTGCTCTCCTAAAACCATCAGTGAGAGCTGGGTTTGGGGGATTTTGTTCCCTGGGCCTGTTTTTTTTAGGTTCACCACAGCTTTGGGGAGGCAGCTTGGTGTCCTGTGAGCTTCCATCAGGAGTGGCTGCTGGGAAGAGGGTCTCTAGTGAAATGACAGAGCTCAGGTGGCATCACCTGAGAGACAAGGGGCAGAGGAATCCAGAGTGGCAGATTAGGTGCTGGTGCACCAAAGCTGCAGGGTTGGAGCCCTCTTGGTGCCACTGTTATGGTGTTGGAGTGTCAGGGCTGCTCAGGAATCACCAAGGACCAAAGATTTGCAGCTCTGGGATTGTAACAAGGACATCTGTTAAATGTCTCTCTGACCCTGCAGGTGCATCTTCCACCTGTGATTCTGGTACATCCACATTATCCCACACCCACAAAACACAGAATTATGGACTGGAAAGTCCAGACTGACACCTTGATTTATCCCTTCCCTGTAACTGGGGTAGGGCCAGGGTTTCTTTGTGCCTATGCTGATTTAAAAAATATATTTATTTGATTTGTGCTGTGCAGGACAAGAAAAGGCTTTCTAGGATAGGCACCTCCTGCACTTGGATTGGAATGTTCTCACATTTGGGCTTGATTCTCCTGCTCCAGCCCCGTGTGGCTGGCATGTGATAAGGAGGAAGCAGAGCTCAGCTGTGCCTCCCCTTGGTCTGTAAAGTCCTGGAGCTCCAGATGTGTCAGGTCCCCCCTCTCCACTCCCCCAGACTTCAGCTGTGCCTCTTCCCCAGCTCTGCTGCTCCTCTCCAGCTTCAAAGCTCAGTTGTCTCAGTTACAGCCAAGGATTACTGAGTCTCCCCATGTCTGACAGTTATCTCGAGCTCTCCCTTCCCTTCCCTTCTACCCACTCTGCTCTCCAGACTCCTTCTTCTGAAAGTGAACAGATGTATTTTTAATTTAGGGAGAATTTTAACAGCCCAATTTCATAGTCAGTTACTCAGAGAGTGTGGGCAGGACAAATAATTGAGATTCAATACTAAGATTTTCACAAAATACACATCCACATGCTGCATTCTTCAGCCTTAGAACAAGGAAGTTTTGCTTCATCCACCTCACTCCTCTCAAGGTCACACCAAATGCTGCCATTCTGCCTTGTATTCCAGTGACCCTTAAAGATGGTTTGGGTGCTGCTGCTGCCCCCTCCCTCCAACCACCCTTTGAATTAAACTTTCTTGTGCAGCAGTGGATAAATTAAAAAGTGAATAAAGGCTCTGACTGCACAGCCTTCCCAGCTGATGTGTGAGAAGGGTGAACTCAGTATTGTCCCAAAATGGGAAGAGGATCAATGGGTGGATAATTATTTCTGTTATCTCTGCCAGCACTTGGCAGCCACGTGGACTTGAGAACAGTGAGGAGAAGGTGCCTGTTCCATTTCCATCCCTGGGCATTCCTCCCTCCATGCCTGTGGATTTCTTGGTTTGCAGAAGGAGTAGCCCAAAACTTTATGGCAATTTTTTTTTAATACAAATCCAACAGCAAGTACAAGTTATCTATGTGGCCATGACAATGTTCTGGCAATATGAAGTCTATTTCTTACCATTTTGCCTCTGTTTTGGCTGATTTTGCCTCCCCCAGGCTGGTGCAAAGCTGATCCTCTACCACCAGTAAAACTTAGCTTTGTAAATTCTGTTTAGATTTTAAAAAAATGTATTTACTTATTTTGAAAGGAGCACATCTGAAAACTATAAACACAAGATTCCAGCTGCTGACAGCAGAGGGAAGCATATTCCTGGTAATGGGAATGAGATGTGAGAGCTGTATCAGGTTATTGTTATTGTACGGAGTTTGGTTCTGCCTGAACATGGTTAATGCCTGTGCCTTTATTAATTGCAACAAGTTCCTGTTGGCAATATTTATCCACAGGCAGAAGCCAAAAATGGGGAGACAAATATTTTCTCACAGTCTCCCTGCTCTGTGGAAAAAGAAATGGTCCCATTTTTCTCCCTCCAGATCAGGTAGCAGAAAAAAAATTAAGACAGGATTACTTCATTTCCATCCTGTCTCAACAAATCAAGGCTATAATGGGGAAATTTATCCCTTAGTCAGAAACTTTAGCCCTCAGCCAGAAGCTGAGCTGCTGTTCCCCTCTGCTGGGGCTGCTGCTACTGGGATCTCTCACTTTCCCTGCCACATAAAAATGAGTGATCAGGTACATGGTCCAGAGCCAGCTCAGACCTACTGCTTGTGCTAACCCTGACAAGTCCTGGGGAAAAGTTAAAGAAAAGAATGCATATCTCACCCTTGAGGGCTGTTTTCTTACACCCTGAAGATATGCAAAGGACACATGGAAATAAAATGAACCTGTTTTCATAGAATCATCACTGTCGGAAAAGACCTCCAAGATCAAGTGCAGGCATCAACCCAGCACCACTGAACCGTGTCCTCAAGTGCCACAGCCACACATTTTTTAACACTTCCAGGGATGGTAACTTCACCCCTTCCCTGGGCAGCCTGAGGGGAGAGCAGGGGGAAACTGAGGCAGAGGGGGCTGATTGTGTGCCCAGCACGTCAGTGGTGATAAGGGAGAGGGATTGGGGAAGCAGCATCCCAGTGCCTGCTGCCAGCAAGGCCCTTCCTGAGGAAGGAGAACAGAGCAGAGGAAGGGAAGGGGAAGGAGAGGAGAGGAGGAAGGGAATTGAGAAGGGAAGGGGTTTGAGAAAACTGGCTGCTTTCAAAGTGTGCCCTGAGCTGCCTTTGCCGCTCTGGCTGGGCAGCTTTCATTGTGTCCTTCAGGGCATTTCTGTGCTGTTTTCTGATGGCTCTGTCCCCTTCCAGAGAACATAGCTGCTCCTACCTGACCAGGTCACACTGGTGTCACTCTTCCTCTTGGCTTGGATAGGGGTTGGGGAGCTCCTGGAGCACATTCTGTATCAAGGTCTTCTCAAAGGAAGCAAACAATTGTCTGCTGCTTTGGGGTATCCAGAAGCACTGAAACAGAATCCAGCTCTTGAGCCCAGCAGAGCCTGGGTCAGTGCAGGAGGAGGCTGAGAAGGGAAGATTCCTGCTACCATTTGATGCTATTTTGTGGCTGCTCTAACAGTCACTAGCTGCAGAGAGCCCCAGAATGTCCCCCTGTTTATAAGGAGTAGTTTATAGAGATACAAGTTCTTCCTGCTGCTTTATGAGAATAGGGAGGCAGTCCCTTAAAAAAATGTGAGAGTTGTGTTTTAACACACTTCAGTCTCATTTCATTCACAGGACATTTTGTTCAGAGCTGATCCTGGAAGGAAACCTGGGTCTGAGTGAATTCTGCCTGGCCAGGCAGCTGAGGAAGGAACATCCCAGGGTCCTGTGCTGCCCAGGCCATCCAGGAGCTGCTGAGCCCAAGGGTTGTTTATCAGAGTTCTCTTCTGTGTCACAATCATGGAATCACCTTTCAAAAATAACGTTGAGTCAAGTGCCAGGATGGGTGGATTTGTGGGAGTGACTCTGTCATGGTAATAATGTACCATTTAGCTGGAATGTTTTGTAACCCAAATCTTTATCCCTGGCTTACCTCCAGCAGAAAGGAAACCCTGGCTGTTTGCAGTCCATCTTCTGCCCCTCTCAGTGGATGTGCAGTTGATTTTGTTGATCATTTTAAAAACAAAAGGCTCTGCAACTTGTTTGCTTTCACTGCTGTTTGATGCTCGTTTCCCAATTTCCTCTTACTCCCAAGCCATGATGGATTTTGACATGGTCAAATAAAACTCAAATTAATTGGATTATACACTTCACTGGGGTACCTTTCCTCCTGAACATGAAAAGAGTCTCAGTTGTTTTGTTTCAGGGCTGTGAGGAGGGGGAGATGAATGGGTTTAGAACAGTAGTCACATAAATACCTGTTTGCATTCAGGCTTTAGGCACAAAATTTGGTTCTTAGAGGGATCTGGGTTGGATCTTGTGCTGTCCTGCGGCCAGGAAGGCATTGCAGAAATATCCTGCCATCCTTGGCACTCAAAGCCATTGCAGTTTTCCCTGGGAACTGCTTTCAAACAAGGCTTGGAGGTCCTCTCTGTCATTGCCAACGCTCCAGAAGCTGGAAAGGCTTTGCAGTGTGTCTGCTAAAATTTCTGGAGAAAGGAGCCCCTTCTGACCTTGGGGCTGGACTCTGCACATTAAGCAAACACCCTTCTGACCTTCCTGCTGTCACTTGGCATTTGCAGGGAGACATTCCCAGCCTTTTACTGCACAGGGTTCCCCTGAATTTTACTGGGATGAGTTACAGGGATGGGTGGAAGGAAACCTGAGTAAGCTGGAGGTCATGGGCAGGAGGAGAGGGACATTATTCCTGCTGTGGGAAATGGGGGCTTCTCAGAGCGTTTGCCATCCTGCTGACCAGGAGACAACATCTCCATCCAGGTTAAACAGGAAATAAATAGGTTGTTGGTCCTACAGCAAAGGATCAGCACAGTGGATTCCAAGTCTCAGGAGCATCAGGATGTGGGGTTGCCTTGCTTGTTTTGTGGCCTTGTCTTGGTTGTCCATTGAATTTTTGCCCCCGGTTTCCACAGCTGCCCAAAAGTGTTGTGGGGTGCTCAGGTGGAAGGTGCTGCCATTCAGGTACCTCCCCAGCTTACTGGTGTGCCACGGTACAGGTCCACAGGGAATGGGGAATATGGTTTGGCATCACAATAAACACTGAGGGTTGCTTTTTTATTTATAGTTGTGGGTTTTCTATTCAGCTACCAACTCTTGGTAGAAACAGAAACCTATTGGCTCAAGGCTGAGGGAAGACATGGACAGCTACAGGCTGCTGGTTTTTATTCCTGGCTGGAAAGAACTGAGAAAGATGTGCAAAAGCAGAAAACTACTCCAGTTCCTGCTGCTGGCTTTCCCTTCCCTGCTTCACTCCCACTTCTCTCCATTTCCCAGGACTCAGTGAACCTGCCCAGTAAAACACCTAAAATAATCCTAAATGGCAGGAAAGTTTCCTGAGCACGTGGAAGGGGCAGAGCACACCCATGCCTGAGCTTTCCTGCGTCCTTCGGCCTCGGGGCATCTCCCAGCAGCCCGAGTGAGCTTGCTGGGCTGGGGGGCTGCGCTGCCGGGGGCTCAGCGGGTCCCTGGTGCCGGGCAGGAGGCAGCCCCAGGTCCCGGCTGCCTTTGCCACGCAGCCACGGGCCAGGGCTGCCTCGGAGAGGGCGAAGTCGGGGTCACTTGTTCAAAGGTGGGATAAGAGAGGTGTGTAAAACACCAAGGAAAAAAACACCGCCTGTCCGCGGTTCTCAGGGCTGGGATGAGCAGCTCTGCAGGCCGGGGGGACGCAGCCGTCTGAGGGCGCAGGGCAAGCGCTCCAATAACCCAAACTCAGCACCCGCAGCGCTGCCGGCCCTTGGCCAGCAACCGGCGCCAGAGGATTTCGGAGCGAGATCCGGGCTGGGCTCGCCGCTAACTCTGCTCTGTGTCACAGATGGGGAACCCCAGCTGGCCTCCACCGTCATCGACACCATCATGGCCGGACTGCCCGGACCGCGGGGAGCCCCGGGGCCCGCGGGGCCGCCAGGTGACACCCGGGGCTGGCAGCGGGGCTGGGAGCGGGGCTGGCAGCGGGGCTGGCAGCGGGGCAGGATGGGCAAAGAGCTCCCGATGGACAGGGGATGGGCAGTGCTCCTTGCTGGAAGGGTGGCAAGATGTAACGGGGTTTTTTATCTGATTGTTTTACCTTTGGCAGGACACATCTTGAGAAAGGGGCTAATGAACAGCTGTCTTTAAGAATGGGTTGCCCTTTGATTCCTTTCTGAGAGCAGAGTTGTCCTCACCCTGCTGCAGTCCTGTCCTGCAGAGCTCCACAAAGCAGGCTCTGGCCAGATGCTCTGTGAGGTGTATGAGGACTTTGGAGCCAGTTTGAGCTATTCCAGATTTTCAGCAGTATAACTGAAATCAGAATCTGAGATGAAAATTCAGTGGCAGGCCTTCTTTCTCTCTGTGCTGATGGGTGGCTTAAATGATAATATTCCTGCCAATGTCAGCACTTCCCTGTATGATGCATATTTAGGAGTGAACTCCCATTAGTTGCAGAAAAGGCTTCTCCTTTCATTAGGAGGGCCTTTCATTTATCCTTTGATTCCTTTATTCTTTGACTTAAGCATTTGTATGGTGCATTAATGATTGAGGCTGATTCAGCTGTACTTTGTGTATCATGTCCACATTGTTTCATCTCAAGGGTTGTGACAACCAAAGCAGAGAGGAGTATTGCTAAGTTCAGGCTAAGCAAACATCCTGCCTTCCATCTGCAGGTATAATTTAACAGCTACTGTTGAGATATAATTATTTTTTCAAAAGGAATGAATCTGTTAAGCGACTGTGTGAGACAAGTTGACCAGTTTAGATGGTGTTCAGCTCGTCCTGGAAGCAGCTCTCCTGTGGTATGGAGTTTAAATTAATTTATTGCCACTGGAGTGAGTGAAGACCAAGAGAGAGCTTTTCTTTGCCACACTCAGCCTCTCCCCTGGCTCTGGCCAAACTCCATCTCTTTCCTCTTCATCATCAGCTTTGTGACACCCCAGAGACACCGACTGCAGCAGCCTTGGGGCTTCTCTTGCCACCTGAGATTGTTTCAGGACCAGCACCTGCAGCGTCTCACTCTCGTGTAGCTGTTCCATGGATCTAGTTGAAGTTTTCACAAAAGCTGCATTTTAAGGAATGGAAATGCAGGATGTTACTGACATCCTTCTTTCCTATTTTCACCATTTTTTTCCTCTTCTCAGAGTTCTAACATCTCCCCTGGGGCATAGGGATGTATTCTGTCAGGATGTGGGTGTCCAGAAATCCAGTGTTTGATGAAGGGTTCTCGCAGTCCTGGGATCTGTGAAGGGTTCTCACTCACTGAGAGACTCAGCAGAAAATGAAAGGAAGTGCATGCCTTTGGAATTTAGGGTTATTGCTTCTAAGTCTTCTTAAAATTGTCTCCAATCATGATTCCCACCAGGGCCACCAGGTGCTTCAGGACCCAAAGGGCCCCCAGGACCCATCGGAGCCCCTGGATCACAAGTAAGGTGCTTTGGTGCTTTGAGGTGAAGGGCAGAGGGGAGGGATCAGGGGCGAAGCATCATCTCATTGCACAAGGAGAGAGAATGATCTTAGATCTGCTGTTTTGTTCCCCGTGAAATTCTGTGATTTAATTCCTTTTTCTCATTCTGGATTGAGAGGTTGAAATGGTTGTGCTTTCCAGTGTTTCCCTTAATCACAACAACACATCCTGCTGCTGCTGTGTCAAAACATTTCACTGTGGCCTGAGTTGATGCAAAGGCTCTGACATGGGCTTCACTAACACAGTGACAGAAAAACACTGCATTTCCTGTGGAACACATAAAAAGAACAAAAATGCATCAATGGGAATTCACCAACTCACCAGAGTGAATATGTTAAGCCTACTTTTCCAGACACAGCACTTTCTATTCAAGAAAAATATCACAAGTTCCCATCAGTTTGATTATTTATTGATACAAACATTGTGGAGGGGAGGAGATAATAATGAAGGGGCAAAAACTCCCTCCAAAGAATTTATGGTAAAAGATGGACAGAGGACTCACATGGATGGAAAAAGCTGGTTAAATGGAAAGAAGTGAAGTCATGAATAGGGAACTGCCAAACTACTCCAAATTGTGGTTGGCTGATACAAAGGGACTCAGTTTTGGGAAGAACGTTGCTTAATGTGGAGGTAAAGCAGCAGCATCAAATTTTTCAAAGGAATCTCACATGACTGGAAAGCACAGAGAAAGGTTAAGTAACTTAGCAGAGGGATGGAACTCAGATCTGATAAGAGGAGGTTTGGAACTGGAAACAGAGAGAAGATTTTTCCAATGTATTTATTAACTTTGAAGAAGCAATGGACACCAGGTTAGGGAAAGTCTGCCAGGGTAGCAGAATCCTTTCAATTAGGGAAAGCTCAGGAGAACAATGAGAGACTCCAGATAGATACGAACACAGGGCGAGATCTGGCAGCCAAATGACAGATGCAGTTTAACATCATTAAATACAAGGTAATTCACAATTCAGAAGTAGATTCTGCAGCAGAGTCTGGCTTTTTGACATGCAGCACACACACTGTATATCTTTTATTTTTGCAATGTGGAATTCAGTGTTCTTGAGCATCACCACACACTGTTGAAAACTGCCAGGAGCAAAGGATGCTTATGGACACTTGAGCTTTGTTCATGCTGCATGTTTGACACAGGGCCAAGCCTGCTCTGTGCCCTACCTCATTTGGCAGCCTCAGGGAACCTCCTAAATCAGGCCTGAGTCTCTGAATCCTTGGTGAGGAGCTCAGCTGAGCTGGTGGGGCTGGCTGCAGGCAGGGAGCAAAGTGCTACTGGTGAGCAGTGCTGGCTCCCAGCTGAAACTGGGAGAGGGCTCCTCCTCTGGGCCCTTAAATCACGTCTGTGCAACTCCCTGGGTCGCTTCACCAGGCACTGAGTTCCTCACAGCAATGCCCAGAACCTTTATTTCTCTGGGCCTAGAAAAACCATTTCTCTGGATGCTGATATGGGATTTGGGGAGCTGTTCCTAACCTGGTTGGTTTAAATCACCAGTGGCCTGGAGGGGAGCTCCAGGCTCACTTCTGCAGCCTCCAAGACGATGTACAAATCACCTGAGGTGGGAAAAAAAGCATCTTGTACATGATTGTGGGGAGAAGGAGAGCTGACAGGCTGAATATAAACAAACAATATTGTTCTCTCTTGGTCTGGTTAATAACTGTGGCTTCTCTGGGTGGGTAAGTTAAGAATTTGGATCGATTTCTGCATAGCAGTTCAATTAGTAGAAATCTGGAGACTGTGCCCTTCTTAGCTGTTGGTGACTGCTTTATAGATTTGTTCAACCCAGGGAGTAAAATTATTAGCAGAGATTGGGCTTAATTTGAAAATTGTTTATTAGGGTGAGTGAATAGCTTCAAAATAATTTCCATTGCACAATCCAATTAATTTCCAGGTATGTGTGCTTGCTCCTGCCACCCACTGAGGCAATTAAGAAGTGGGGGGAAGCAGTGGGGATTTTTCAGCTAAACATACTACCTGTGTATTAATTTCTTCTTGGTAACTGAGAACAAGAACTGTCCTGTCACAGTGACCCCGAAAAAATGTTACATCAGGGGCCTGCAGTGCATCAAAAGACCCAAATAGAGAGATCTGCAGAAAGTACAGGGCTTGGGATATCGCAAACAGAGCTCCTGTTGTATTTGCTTGAGGGGAAAAGAGAATCCAGCCCAATTGCTTAATGGGTGTAAGAGGTTTTCAGGAGCTGAGGATCACTGGGAAACGTACTCACGGCACCTACGCAAAGGCTGCACAGTAGAAATGAATTCCTTCTCATTCTGCATCTTTTCCAGGGCTTACCAGGATCTCCAGGACAGCCTGGACCAAAAGGATCCAAAGGAGACCGAGGAGAGAGAGTAAGGTTTTACATGCACAGAGAGATTCCCAGCAGCGTTTGGGGGGTGAGGCCTCAGGAACTGTACACAGCACAGGTCTGACAAATGCAGTGGGACTGCAGCCACCAACAGCTTTAAAGGCAGAGTTTCTGGGGCTTCTGCAAGAACCAAGATGAGGGTTTCCTGTACAGAGAAAAAGTTGAATTCCTTGCAAAGTCAGGTATTCCCTAAAGAGATTCAGGTAGCAAAGATATGGTGAACAAAGGCCTGTGCAGACCAACTTTCTTCCACCAGCCAAAGCTGTTTAGTGTGGGGTGTTTTGAGAGGTGTAACTGAACTCTTCCTTCTGTGGCACTAAGGCTTTAAAAACTCATCAGACTTTTCCTGAAAGTCATTTCCCAGGTCAGATGATGTTCTTAACATATTCGGAATATTAAAGTCATGTTCTTAATATGTTCATGTGCCTCAGTCCTTAGTGGGCTGTCCAGTGCTGATAACTAAACATAAAGAGCTGCTTGAATGTTCTTTCCAAACTGGTGAAGTTTAGGAACTACCAGAGAAATATCTAACAAGGGTACAATTGTGTCAGATTCCCAGTCCAGCATTCAGGCATTGGGTAGGGTTTGAAAGTGGCATTTGGGCCTTTGGCTGCTTCTGTTCAGCTTAATTGCCAAAAGGTTGTGGTCTTTGAAATCTCTGGGTGAGCCTAGGAGCACAAAATCATTTGGGAGTGGAGCAGGTGGAAGAGGATCATTCAGCCCCCAGGTCTGTGAAATGGGCACCATGGACTGTCTGGAGTCACTGAGACCCCAGTGTGGAGATGGCTGAAGGAGGGGAGAAAGATGAGGAGGAAAACATTGGTTGGTACCTCTGACATGATGGATGTCTGCAGTGGTGGCTGCACTGACACAGCCTCAGGCCTTTTCTGCCAAGTGCCACTTTTCTGTCCCACAGCTGGAGCTGGAGGCACTGCCTGTGAATGGGGGCGGTGGGTGCCGGGATTCCCCTTGTGCCAGAACCTCCTCTGCATCCCTGCTCCCCCTTCCAGTCCAGCACACACAGGGATGCCTGAAAGAGCCAAGACAGACAAACACAAATCAGTTAATTCCAATGTGCTGACTCCTCAAATTCATGGGGATAACCAGCAACAGACAAACTGTGCTGCTCTGTGCAAGGGGAGCAGGTCCAGGTGCTTGTTTTACCCCTCCTGAGGAATCAAGGAGCAGCAGATATCTGAGGGTGGGGCACATATGCCTTTTGAAATCCTTGTTATATTTTAGTTTTGGGTGCTTGGTCCTGTTCTTACGTAAGAAATCACTTGCACTTCCCTGAAGGACAGAGTGAGCATTGGGCATTTTCTGTAACACTTCCCATGTGCAGCTCAGCCAGTTTGGGCATGACTTGGCTTTACAGATAGGTTGCAGATGGCTGGAGTTCTGGGACTAGAATTCAAGATGCTGATAGACAGCAAAACCTTAACTGGTGAGGTGGATGCACAGATTCCCAACTACAGCTCATTGCCATTCAATCTTTATGTTCAGCTAAAAAAATAATAGAAGGACATGGTGCGTGGCAAAGTGTCACATTTCCATCCAGGAAACTGATACAACTCTTCCTCAGTGATTCATTTGACATTTTGCTTTAGTTTGTGGTTGACCATATTACTAATATTACTACTAATATCCCATATTACTACTACACTTATTTTGAGACAAAATCTTGCTGCATTGTGTCCATTCAGTCCAGACAGATCCCACAGAATTCGGTTTTGTTCCCTTCTTGCTAGGGATTTAGAATTGCAACTTTCCTCTTAGTTTTGGGACAAATGAGATTTTCAAATATCAAAATGTCTTGATAAACAGATAAAACCTCCATATTTCCTGTCCATCCTCTGTGGTGTGGAAAGGGAAGCTGACAGCCTTTTCTGTCAGAATTTCTGTAGGATGCTCTGTGTGCTTTTTGTCTTTTGCAAGTGTGGCTTTGAATGCTGCTTTTGACAACTACATGCTGCAATTTTGGGTTTGGTGGATACAAATGAGGGCTCGAGTAGAGGAGCTGAGCAGCTGCAAAGAAAAGCTGGGGGGGGTGGGTTTACAATATTTACTGAGATGTGAGAAAATGTTATTCCACATTCTTCCTGCTTAATCTCGGAGAGAACAGACATGGAAAAGACCTGAAGCAGTCAGAGCACAGCCCCTGGATGGCTCAGCTCTGTGTGCTGCTCACGATCTGCCTCTGCTCATCCCCAAACACTGCCAGGGAGGGAGGCTGCACAGCATCTCCAGGCAGCCTGCAGAGGAACAGCCAGTGAGGCCTGGGATAAAAGATATTGCCAACATCCAGCCTAAATATCCTTTGATCCCCTTTAAGCTGATAACATCCTTTCTGTTCCTCCTGGACATGGAGCACAGCCTGTTGATGTATGTTCAGGGTGTTGTTATGCTCCTCTCTGGGATTTTTCCTCTTGCCTGTGCTTTTCACAAGCTTTGCTCCCTCCAGTGCAGAATCCAAGTATTTCCCTTTGAAGATACTGGGAGCACCTGCCAGACTGGGCCTTTCTCCCAGAGCTCTCCCTGTACCTAGGGGCCTTTTCCTGGTGCTGGCAAGGCATTCCATGGGAATTCAGTCCTCCAGGGGAATGTTCTGTAGATTGGTTTTATACATAACAGCAATTTGATGGACACAAACCCAGCAGCTCTCCCTTTCTCCTACAGAAATCTGCCACCATAGATGTAAGTTTTTGGGGGAAAAAAGGATGAGTTTGTTGCTGAGTATGTCTATGGGAGAAGAGCCAGGGGAAATGTGTGACTGTTTCATGAACAGATTTCTGTAAATGCTTTTGCATTTTGCCTCTTCTTCTCAAGCTCCTGCTTTCTCACTAAATCACCTATAGCTGCTCTCCTGGTCAGGGATTCTGCCCTGCCCCAGCTGCTCCAGGGTGGGAAACCAGCACTGTAGAGGAAAACAGGGGAAAAAAAAGGTGTTCAGTTCAATGGCATTTCATTCTGCCCCAGACCAACATGTAATTGTTCAAACTGTTTCTGTTAAAAAATAACAAAAATTTTAAAAAAGAAAAGAACAAAAACCCCTCACAGAGAACAATGTGAAAATTAGCACAGCAGGAGAAAGAAACAAACCGACCAAAATCTTGTACCTGTGTTTTGATCAGGAGCTGTGGGATGTGTGTGAAGCAGGAGCAGATTAAATCAGTGCTCGGTGGGAGTCCTGGGCTCTGTTCTGGCTGGGGCAGCAGTGGCCCATTGCCTTTACCAGAGAGAAGAATGCAGTGTCTTTGTAAGGAACAAATCTCCAGCCAAATTCCTTGCTGGTGTAATGTAACTGACTGCTGGAAAGTTCAAAAAAGACCTGCTAATCGTCTTACAGAGAGGGCACTGAGCTCAGGAGCTTCATATCCAACCCAGCTCCTCCAGAGTCTGATGGGATTTGGAGCTGATACTTGACAGAAAACCATAACCCCCTTTTGCTGTCTCTAAGTGATAATGTCAAGGGAGAGGAGTTTTTTTTCTCACATTATCCCAAGTGTAAGGTTTTTCATTAAGCCATCCTAATTCCACTGGTAAAAGTTTCACTGTGTTCTTGTCAAATGGCAAAGTATGTCCTAATGACACTGACTTTATTTCCAACAGGGGCAAGCAGGTCTGCCTGGAGAGAGGGGCATTAAGGGATTTCCTGTAAGTGCTGCACTCGTGGGTGGGTGCCAGGCTCAGGTGGGGTTGGTGCCTGGCACTGTAGGTGCCACTGGCTGGCCTGGAGCTGCTGCAGTGCTGAGCTCTGCTGGCTCCAGCTCGGACACCCTCACCTTAACAAATCCCTGAAATGAAACACCCCCTGCTGTAAAGCACGGTGCTGGCACCACCAGGAGGGCATTGCCCCAACAGGGGAGCTGTGCTTTGCCTCCAGGTCCCTCTGGCCAGAGCTGGGCACACACAGCTCTCCCTGGACCCCAGGAGCTCCCGGCACTACCAGAGCCCAAAGGTGGGCACAGTTAAATACATCAAAGTCCATCAGCTGCTCTCAACTCCCTCCTGCACCTTGGTTGGCCAAGCTGAGCTGGAAACACTGTAATGTGATTAAAAGATGTCTGCAAATGATTTTTTGGCAATACCTGAACAGATGCCCAGAGGAGATGCCTGCACTGGCACATATGGCCAGTGCAAACAAAGCAATGGTGAGGAAGGGTGGCTGACAGAGATCTAGAGGAGCAAATTGGGGTTTTTTTTGGCTGGCAGCTTCCAGAGAGGTCCCAGAGCCTCTGGGAGGATTCTCATCTCTCTTCCTTGGTTCCACTTCGTCATTTCACCTCTGCTTTGCAAGTATCTCAGGGATGTCCAACAAGTTTGAGGAGGCCAAGCCTTTCCACTCTGTTTTAGATTGTTAGTCTTGTTTCATGTTGAGCTTAGAGCGGTTTCATCTCTCCATGTCATCTGCTCTTCAGAGGGTGCATGAACTTCCTGGCTGGGGGGAAACATGAGACCAATGTTCACAGCAGAGAGGGATCTTTGGTCAAGAAAAGCTTAATGAGCATCCTCAAAGGCAGAAAGTGATGTCATTGATGTGTAATTAATGAAAGCGGAATGGGGGGTTCTTCTGTTCTAAATCAAGATGAAAACGTGCATGTTTGGGGGAAAGGAGCAAAGTGTCTGTGGTTTAGCCCAAAATGTTGTTCATTGACAGCCCAGTGAGATATCTATGGCCTTGCTGGGGCCCAGGACATGGCAGGTGGCCTCACCTGCAGCTTGGCCACTCCTGGACAAATTCATCTGTGTTAGAATGGTGGTGACCTCCTGGGAGGCTGACAGGAGCAAGGGCAAAGCTCAGGAGAGCACTTTGGCCCTTGGCATGAAGGCCCTGTCCTTGTGTTTCTGCTGGTGAAATGCTTCTTTAATTTGCTCCTTTGGTGGGAAGGGATCCAGGGGATCCTGGAAAGGTCCCCAGCCACACGTAACCAAGTTTCTCTTTGTCTTAGGGTGAACCAGGCAAGAAGGGTGAAGAAGGTGACAAAGGTGCTGATGTAAGGATGTGTTTCTACTGTTTTACTTTCCTTTTTGTCACTTTGCTGTCCTTCAACCCTATTCCCCTTGGAAGGTGGGTCTGGGGGGGCAGAGCTCACAGTTAAATGTGCAGAGCAAGTGGTGATGTGAACCTTGGGCTTGAATTTAATATGTGCCAGAAGTCCTGGCCTGTGAGGTTTCCTTGGCAGTGTTCTCTCCATGTTCTCAGAATGCCTCAGTCCCCAGAGGTTGTTCTGTCACTCGGAGCTGGTTGGGAATTGCTCCCCTGTTGTCCCTCCCTGAAGGACATGCTGAAGGACAGACTCTCTGAGATCAAGCTGCCTGTGCAGAGCACTGTCGTTCTCACATCTCCACTCTCAGTTCCTGTAATGCTTCCCAGCATCTCTTTGTCCCTTCAAGCCCATGCCTAAGGTGACAGGGACAACAAACTACAGCCTGAGTGTACATGAGGAGCTCTTTGAATAGGGATTTCTCCTACTCAGGTTATCTCCTCTTTTACCTCTTTTCATTTTTAAACATCCACACTGCAGAGTTGGGTGCTATGAAAGCAACATTATGGACAAGAAGCCTATTCAGCAACATATTCCAATGTCAGTTTTGTTTTCCTTCTGGCAGGGGGAAGGAGTCCAACAGCTTCGAGAAGCTCTGAAGATTTTGGCTGAGAGGGTATTAATCCTTGAGCACATGATAGGAATTCATGGTGAGCATTGCTAAGGTTTTCTTCTCTAGGGAGCCAGGGGCTCTGTTCAGGCTTGCTGGTTAAACACCCTCCCAGTGTCCTGAGCTCTCTGGTGTCTGTTCAAGCCACATTTTCCAAACTAGGTACCACGACTCAGGGGTGCTTAGAACTGTCGATTTCCACCAGCTGTACTACTTCCTCTGCCTTCCCAGAGCAGGTGAAATGACCCTTGCAGTGATTTTTGTTACAGTTTGGGCAGCCAAGTCACGAGCAGCAGCTCGAGCCACGTGGCACAGATCATCTACCAGCTTCCCATGGAGCTGCTTGTCCAAGTCTTTAGACCAGATCATTTAATCCTGTTAACAGCACCTTCCAAGTGATTTGAACACCACTGAGGCCCTTGACTTGTGCAGCACCTCGTTTTGCAGAGAAAGCCCAAACAGTGCTGCCCTGTCACCCTGAAAACCAGCGATCCCTGAACGTTTTGTGACTATAACGTACATGAAACCTACTTTCACAGTCAGATTTAAAGAAAAGTCCCACATATTCTACATTCAGATAGGTTTCTGTGATCTCCTGAGGTTGGTGGCTCTCCCATCACTGGTACAGTGTGTACATCATACCTTAAAGAATGTTCTCTTCCCTTGACCACAGTTATTGTCACAGGTGTTGGTTACTGTCAGACTTCTCCTTTTGGGGTACCCGAGGATCAATTCTCTCACAGCTGCCAAAAGCTGCTGTGCTCGTTTCTCCCCTATCAGAACACAGCAGAGGTGAAATGTTTGGCTCTGCTATCCCAGGCTGTGAGCAGCAAGCCTCTCCCTTGGCACTGGCCAGTCCCAGAGCACTCTTCTGTCCTTGACACAGGGAACATCATTCCTGGCCTTGCTTGTGTTCCCACCTCACACCTCCCCTCGGATCAACGTCCGCTTTTATTGGGATGTGTGGCCTTTGGATATTGATTTAAGCTATGAAAGTGGTAAATAGCTAAAATGCCCAGCAGCCCTGGCAATGCCTTACTCACAGTAGTGGCTGCTCTTCAGGCAGCACCTTGGGAGCCCTCAAGCCCCGTCTGGAGCCGGCAGGGCTGAGATGGAATTGCCAATGCCAGGGCATGGCTGGCCTGGCCTGGAGCCTGCTCTGCTCTGCTCTGCTCAGTGGCCTCGTGCTCTTGGAGGCCCCAAATGCTATTTCCAAAAGCAACAGGCAGCAACAGCATAAGATTTTTGGGAAACCGTGAATCACAGGCCTGTGATTCAACCACACTCACCCTGACCTCACCTCTGCACCAGTCCTGCTTCACTTCACATTTTCATTCCAAGGGCAGGAAAATATATTTTTATGCTGCTTTGCTTTGAGCTGGTGGAGGTACCAGGGAGATGCCCTCTAGGTTTCCTAGGCAGCAATCCATGCCAGCAGGGATGATCTCCAGTGAGGAGGGAAAGGAGGGTTCCCTGGGTGAGTCTGTAAGCACAGTGCAGGGTATTTACAGGACCCAGGGCCTGGCCCTCCTTTGGCTTTTACTTTGTACCTTCATTAAAGGTAGAATAAAGCAAAAAGTCACCTCTTGAGGAACCTCCTGTACACCCTGGGACTGAGGTTCACACAGCAGAACTGCCTGATTTACCTGGTTTTCACATTCTGTTTGGAAATAGAGCAGCAACAAGGCATGTGCTGCTGTTATTTTGAAACAGTCATTCCAGCAAACCATTTGTATTGATCTGTTACTGCTGGGGAGGGAGATGAGTTATTTACACCCATGTGTGCTTTTATGCCAGTGTAACTGCATCAGCAAAAATGGATGTTTTTTAATTGTGCACTGTGGTTAGGTCATATTTAAACACCTATATGGTATGACTTTGGGGGTTTCTTGTCCCATAACTACTGATAATTATATTCCTGCTCTGTGCTTTTGAAATAGGTCCATTCTTTAATTTCACACATATTTTAGACCCTACAAAAATACTACTGAGAAAGGGAATTGGGAAAATAAGGGATATTTTCCTTGTGCAGTTATGTTCATCTTTGTGTATATGGTTAAAAAAGCCCCAACAAACAAAGAGAAAAAGACATTAAATAACAAAAAATATTTTCCTTAAGCACAGACCTCCCTGGACTGAAAGGCACCACGGAGGTTTAAATCACCCAGCACCAACTGTCTGGTCATGTTCCCAGTGAGGGTGTTAAGGGTTTGACCACAGGTCTTGGGGTAGCCCAGCTTTAAAACCCCACTCAGAAATGCCAATCCCATGCTCTCATTTTCCCAAGAAACTTCCCACTGAGCGTGGTTTCCAAAACCACAGCCACCCAAGCAACAAGGCAAAACATCCCAGCAAACAAACCTCTCCTCTGCAGTGGAAGGGCAGCTGGAGCTGACCTGGCCTGGAAGCTGCAGAGGGCAGCCCAGCAGGACACAGCAAAGCCCAAATTGTTTGGCAGGGTTTGGTGCCAGCAGACAGAGCCCAAATCCTCTGGCAGCCAAAAGCTCACTTGAAACAGAAACGCTGCCTCGTGGGAGCAAACCAAGGCTGGCACGTTGGGTTCCTGGCAGGGAAACACAAGCATCCAGCTCTGGAGGCAAAAGGAAGAAGAAATTGGGGCAGTGGAAATGATGAGGCAGACCAAGCCACCAGCATCTGCTGCTGAAGAGTGGCTCAAAGCAGCGTGTATTTATTTTGTTTAGCTGAGGGAAAAGCAGGAGGGTGTTACCTGGAGGCACTCTGGGAGCAGGGACAGCTACCAGCCATTCCCAGCATTATTGCTGATCTGGCTGCAGCCCAGGGTGGGTCAATCCTTCCATTCAATCCTTTCAGTGCCTCCAAATGTCCTTTACCAGGAGTGAAATGGTACCTAAACCCCCAGGAGCATCAGGGCCCAGTGACCACCCAACTCATCATCCAACACCAGGAGTCTGTGGGCAGTGCTGAGGAGTTGCTACAGCCCAAGTAAGTTTATAGTTGACAGAAGAACAGCACTTAAGAAATGAAACTACAGATGAGAACAGGCCCTGCAGTAGGAGCACTTACCCCAAGGAGTTCAGGCAGAGCAGAGGGGAAACACCTAATGCAGGAGTAGTGTGATGTGATGTGATGGCAGCAAACCTGGAGCTGCAAAGCTGCTTCCTGCATGGAAAACAAACAGGAGGAAACCACACTGCTCCCACAAGAGGAACCACTCTGAAGGGCCCATGAGTGTCTTCCTCAGCCTCCCCTTTTAAATAGTGCTCTCCCGTGACTTTCTCTCCTTACAGACTCTTTGTCTTCCATTGAGCCAGGCTCTGGACAGGATGTGATCCCGGGCTCCCCCCTGAGAACCAGCATCAAGATCAAGCGAGGAGGACCCCGGCAGCCCCAGGCCCACCAGATCCTCTCTTCACTGCTGGATGACGGTGAAGCCAGAAGGAGAAGCAACAGGATGAAGTAGGAGCATCTCTGTGTTCTCCTGCCTGTTCCCCAGTTAAAGATACAGTACCCAGTGCCTGACTGCACACTGCAGATGAAGTGGGTGGGAGGCTGCAGTGTTGGTGGCTGGGTTTCCTTCCCTGGACAATACTGAGCCCTGATTGCAGGGAATGCCTTATCCATAGCTCAGAGAGGGTTTTCAGAACGTTTTCCTTGGTGGTGTTGTTTTGCCTTTGGAATAGCAGCTGTCAGGTATCTCAGAGGCTGCCTACAGAGTGACACCTCCTGGCTCTGCCTTGAGAGTTTAACCCTCCCCTTGCTCCTCACTGCCCTTGACAGTCACTCAGTAAAGCTCTGCTTAGCTGGCCAAGCCCATCCATCCTCCCGAGTCCCAAAGCCAAGCCTCAGCCTTGTCCATTGCTGTAGTTGGAGGCATCTGCTTTTATTTCATGTGCTAGTGTCACACTGACTTCCAGATGCTACTTCCACAGGCCATGAAAGCATGGCCTGAAAGGATTTCTTTTAAGCAAAGAACAAATTAGAAAATACAAAGTACATTTAAAAATACTACGCTGAAAAATCCAGGTGGCTCCCTGGACTTCTGTATCAAAATCTTGGCTTTTCATGTTGCTAATTGCATGTGAGTGACATTGTATCTACTTGTGGTTGGCTAAGCAAGGACTTTTGATGCAAATGTTCATGGCAACACTGGCTTTCTGTCTATCTTCAGAGAGTTTAGATTGGTTCTGTGAAAATACGGAGCAGTTTGCATGAGATATGATGGAATTGTGCAAGAATTTTCCCATAGTGTGTTCAGCTTGTGCATACATCCAGAGATAATTAATTTAAGTGGTGGCAGTAACTATTCACAGAAAAGGATATTTTGCAATAGTTTCTTAATCCTACAGCAATCAGGAAAAATGTTTTCACAGTGTTTTGTTTTAATCTTGTGAGTAAATCCTCACCATTTGAATCTGGAGACAGTGTAGTAGCAAACCACAGGCTAAGGAATTAGTCTTGTCAAGAGCTTATCTTGCACTGGGAGTTAAATACAGAGTAATTTTACTTTTTGCAATAACTTGTTATTTTAGGGGAAGTACCAGCTTCCAGGTTTAAGAAGTTGAACCTGCCCTTCAGTGACAAATGAATCACTCCACCTGCTGTGCTAACGAGGTCAGACAAGCTGATGTCATTCATGTAGACAGTGATTTTTGTTAGGAGGGGGAGATTAATCAACAGACCTGACTGTGCTATTTTTTACTCTTTAATTCCCATGTTCTGACAGTTTTCAAATTCAGCCCAGGACAAATGAGAGCAAATTGAGTTTGTGTTATTGGCCCCACTGTCCCTGGTTCCTGTGCAGGCACAGCTGTGTGAGCAAGCTGGGCTGCACTGCTGCAGAGTTTCTGCCAGAAGCTCTGCAAAGAAAACCCTCTGCAGTCCCTGTGTTCAGCACCCCAAGTAAACTTCCCAGGGCAAAGCCCACTGGAAATGAGGCTGAAAATGGAGGAGCTCTGCCAGCCCAGCATTAGGCAAACATTAAATTGTCCATGCACACTGTGAACGTGGTGGTGCTACAGACATCCAGTCCCAGTCCTTCCTCTGCAGGGCCTGGCATTTTCACAAATGAGCACATCGCTTCAGGATGGCTGAATTTCCCATGCCTTTGCTTGGCCCTGCTCTTTAGGAATGCAGCCATCCCCAGCCAGGTGAAATGGCATGAGCTGATGCTGAGCCAGCACCAGAACTGGGCTTTTACTGCTGTGCAGCTGAATAACAACCAGCTGGGATGGAGGCAGCAGGGATTCAAGTCCCTGTCCTGCCTTTGCATCCTCACTCTGCTTGGCCAGTGCCAGAGGTGGGGCTCGTTCAGCACCAGCCCACCTGGTTCAGGCTGTGCTTCCAAAGGATTGAGTTTTCCATGGGACATTTCCAAGAAACAAGCCCAAAGCTTTGCAGGGAGCTGCCTGGCTGCACTCCGAGTTACAGCTGCAGCGTGGTGTAGAGAGACAAGAAAATGAGTAAAACTCAAGTGCAGCAAGTTCCTGAGCTTTGGGAGAAGGAACTAAAGACTCTCTGAATGCATCTTCGTTTCAAACCCAGCACTAACTCCAAACCCAGCACTAACTCTAAGGATGTCTGTAGTGCTGTAAGAGCCCATGTCCCTCCTCCCACTCCTGGCAGGGCAATAGCTCTGTTTGTGGGCAGCCAAGCATGGAGCAGCCATGGGAACACTCTTGGAATAATCTTTCCATCTAAGAATTAAATGTGCCAAAAAAAAAAAAAAAAGGATGTTTCCCCATTTCCAGGCTGATTCCTGTGCAGGAATTGAGAAGTACTTGGTTGCCTCTTTGCCTCTTTGTTGAATTGGGACCGTCTTGCTCTGGATCACATGGACACTCCAAGACCTCACTGGTGGCTCCCAGGAGATAAATCCTGGTGCCAGCCAGTTGGTGTTGGAAAATCAGGCCTGAAGACTGAGGAGAAATCTCATTTCAGTCTAAACCCATGTACTGGGCAGGCTGGTGCCACAGGGACAATGTGTCCTCACGGCAGCTTTAGGGACCAAACCCAACCAAAGCAATCTTTAAAAAGGGAAGTGGGGAAATCCAGTTTCACTGGTCCTGTAGCTACAGGGTTGAATTTGGGGAAGAGGGAATACAATGAGGCCATTTTCGCTTCCCTGACATTTCAGAGGCTTCACACTGAACTGAAAGAGAAATCTCTCTTCCTCCAAGTTTGTTTTCTGAATTCAAAGCTATTGTATGAGCTTGGTGAGTGCTAATGCATTAGTCACTGCATTGCTGAGGCATTCATACTGACAAGGATTTGGAATTTTATATTATTTAAAACAAATTACTGACAAGATGAAAGGAAAACTTAATGGAAGCTGTTTGCAATTAATCCTGCCAAGTCAATTGTCAAAAGGCTGTTTAGGTTTGGGTTGAGACCACTTTAATTATTGATGTTTCCAGGTTTCTGTACCAGCTATGTAATTTTTTCTCCCCACACTCCTTGCTTTGTTTAGCTCCATCTCTCTGATGAGGTACTGTATCTTTAGCTGGGGGACAGTAGGATTATACCAGATGGACTTTCTTTCTCTGCTGGGGTTTCATTCCTCTCCACTCACACCAGGGTTGGACCACACTGTTGTGCCACCCCAGTTTAATGACATTTAAAGGTGAGCACAGCCTCACACACTGACATTAATGATATTGAGGACCAAGCAAACCACTCCAACCACATTCTCCATCATAGGCAGGATCCTGAGGTTCATTTCAGCCAGGGCATGTAATGCTTATTGCCATGTCTATGTAACTTAGGGGATTTATTTGGAATGCGTGCTCATTTAGAAATATATTTTAATTGAAATGTTTAGTGCTTTATCTTACATACATACTGTGCAATATCATAGTGTGTTCTTTGCCTTTTTTTTTCTTAAGACTTTTTTTTTTTTTTTTTTTTAATTCTTGATGTTTGTTTGAGCTCCAGTGTGTTTTTGGCTTGGATCAGCTCTGGTAGTAGTAGTGTTTTCCTTGCCCTGAGCTAACCAGAAGCAGCACATTGCACAACCAAAACCCTTTGCAAGTCGTGCACCCTCACGTTCACCAGCAACCTGGAACTCCTGGGAGGCAGGGAATGCTCCTCTCCAGAGGGTCTAATTTGCACTTACTGTAAGGAATTGATAAGCAACCCAGGGAAATAGAAATAAAACAGAGAGAAGAGCCCTCACCTGCTCCCACCAAACTCCACGGTCATTTTGCCATCAACTTTCAAAGGAACAGGCCTTAGAAATCAGGTTCAGCCCTGGAGCAGCACATGCTGCTGCTGTGTGGGCTCTGCTCTGGTGTCTGCCATGAGCTGTTGGCATGTGGGACCCTGAGCACTGTGACAAAGGCTGCTGAGGACAATCAGCTTCTGGAATTGCTTCCTGACACAATGCTTGGAAACCCATCCTCCTCCATGTTTACAGCCTTTGTCTGACTCAAGTTGACATTCCATTGGGGGTGTAGGGGTTAAACTCCTCAGAGTCTCTGTGATTTCTTGGTTTCCTGTGAAACCAAGGGATTCAAAGGTGCTATAATTGTTCACAAGGCACATTCCCACCCACGGAAGGAAATGGTAACTTCTTCACTTGTAATTTTACACAGTACCTTTTTTATTTATAACAGTGTGTTTCCTGTGTGTGCCAATGGTCCTGGCTTCTCTCCTGGGGATCAGCTTTACAACCATTTGGTCTTTTATAGGGCAGCCATAGGCAGTATCTTGCAATCACGTGTAATTTCTTAACTTAGAGCAAGAATAAATCTCATCTGACAGGATGAACTCATTTATGGCAGGCTTTAATGTTTGTTGTAAACACAACCTGTTTGTTCCACCTCTTGCATGGTTACTTATCTGTTTTCATATTGCTATGTTATTGTTCCAAATATCTATTTCTCTTTATTTGCTATGGGATTTGTTACTGTATATGGAATGTTTTGTATTCAGCATTTTCTTACAGAGCAGAGTGGGAGCAGTATTCAAGGACCCACAAATACCAAAGACCTTTCATGTAATGCACTGAGAAATAAACTTACTGTAAATGACTGTCATGTCAGATGTCCTCTATTTACAAAGTTCAGAGCAAGTTCAAGCAAACTGCAGCCTGAAATCAGGGCAGCTGCTTTTCCTTCTCTTTGGGAAGCCCCTTTGCAGAGCTCTTAAAACCAAGATGTGCATGGAGGCCCTGCTTCTGGGTACCTGCTGTGGGTGGAGGGGCAAAAGGGGCCTTTCTTGCCTAAAATCAGAGCTGAGCTTCCGTGCCCTCAGCAGGACTGACTCCTTGCAGGTGTTGGAGAGAGATCTGTCTCCAGGACACCCTGAGTCATTCTCTGCATTCCCAGCTGCAGGATCCAAGCACAGGAGCACATCCTAAGCACGGGGGCACATCCTGCCCTCACAGGGAGGGGTTTTAGCTCCTCAGGCAGCCTCTCAGGTAACCTTTGAGCATCTGGCTGTGCACTGCAGAGCGAGGCTCTCCCCAGACCTGGCAGATTCCTCCTGCAGAGCAGCACTGCAGTTCCTGCAGGAGTTTTGTGCTGATGCCTTAAGAGGCCTCCTAGAAACAGAGACCCGACAGGAGTAAAGGGAATAAAGGTGGGGATTTACTGGAAAGACCTTCAAAGGTACCCCTGGGGAGCCAGAGATGCTGCCCAGACCGGCCCCGAGATGGACCCTGAGAGGCCACGAGTTCTTCCCACTTTTATAGGTTTGGTTCATTTGCATACCAGGGTTAATTCTCCAATTAAAGCTTCAGTTAATGATGGAATTTCCCCTCAGCTTTCCTTTCTCAGAGGCTTTTGGTTGATACTTTTTGGGCCCAGGAGGGGCTGGGTGTCCTTGGAGAGCAGCCCCGGAGAGGCTTTGTTGTGTGTGCCCAGCACAGAGAGCAGCACTGAACAGGGAACAGGAAACTCCAGAGTTACACACTGGGCACTGCAGGGTTTGGAAAATATAAAAGTTAAAACCTGAGGCATCAGTGTCAGTGCAGATCCAGGGATCACAGCTCTGCCTGGGCTCAGCGAGGGCACTCGGAGGACAGGTGGCTGCAGCAGATTGTGAGGGGGAAACAAGCCAGACAGGGAACTGTGCTCTGCCCAACAGTGTAAATTAAAATCTGGTATCTGCAGCGCTCCTCACTTCTCCAAAAGTTTCCTCACAGTACTAGGAAGTCGAGCTGGCTCAGCTAAGACAGCAAGGGCTGCCCAGACCCCCTCCCTGACATCCTCTGGTACCTCCTGGGCATCTGCCTCCTCCAGCAGCCTTTGGGTGTTCTCTGGGTGAGCCTCTGGGCTTAGGGAGACCCCCAGAGTCATCATCTCTTGTGCCAATTCAAACTGCCAGAAGAAGATGTGGGTAAACACCTTTTAACCTTCCTGCTCCGGGGAACAACTGCCCCTCTGGATTTACCAGCTCTGTGTTAGCAAAGGGGGGCTGCAGGGGAGGACCTGGGCTGTTTCTGTCACAGATGTCACAGTTCTGGGCTCTGAATTTGTTTTTTACATCCCAATGAAAACAAGAGACATGTAAATCCTGGCCAGTTTTTTACAGATACCAATAGTGCAGCAAAGGCTGGACCTTGTAACCACTCAGAAATGTCAACAGAGTCAAGGCCTCTGCTTCATACAGAGTTTTGCATCAGTGATGAGGACATGCTCAAGGTTACTTCCTGCCAGACATTCCCATGCAGCACTTCTCTGGGTCTCTCAGGGTGTATTTATCTTGGTTTTCGAGTCCTAACACCTCCAACTTCGATATATTTATCCTTGCAAAAAGTCCTCTGAGGGGAGGCAGTTGTGTTAATCACCACTGTACAGACTGGGAGTTGCTGGATAAAAGGCTAAATTAATTTCTTGGGACATTTGTGGCTGTGCTGGTCTGCCAGGCACCAAATTAGCATCAGGCCCATGTTGGTCTCTGGGCCATTATGGCCACTGATTGTAATCACAGCAAGGGGAACTGACTTCTCCTGAGCTTAACACAGCCCAGGAAAATCAATGGCAGAGAGGAGCACGCTGAACTTGTACCAGGAGCTGATTAAAAAAACCTATTTATTCACAAACAAAACACAGCTACTCTTGGAGTACACTGCCTTAACTCTTCATTAGCCACACGCTCAGCAGCAAGTGGCTCTTTATCCAGGCAGGCACTGGCTCTGTGGGAAGAATGGCTCTGGCCATGAATGTGGTTGGAATTCCCTCCACATGGCAGCCTGGGGACAGGGAAAGCAGTGAACCTGAAACAGGAACAAACTCTCCCTAAGCTTCCCAAGCAACACCAGAGAAAAACAACTACTACACCATATAAAGGAAAAATAAACAGATTATATTGCCTTATTTACCCTCTAGGAACAGTTCACCAAAACCAGTGACAAGCTGGTCCAAAGAAGGATGGAAAAAAATGTGACTATTCCAGACCAAAGGATGTTGTTTGCTTGGCATCAAGGAGAGCCTGGGAGCTGATCAGGCCTGACTTTGTTATCTCTGAGCCTTTATGGGAGATGCAGAGAGAAACAGGACAGGTCTTCCCCCTGCCACACGCCACTTTTAGGACAGGATCAAGCACTCTTGGGCAAAGCTGATCCCGTTTTTTGACTCCAGTGGCAAAGTAAACAGCACCTGCTCTCTATAGCAGAGCAGGGAAAGGTGATTTAGCCATGGGCTGGCAGATAAAACTTGTACCAGTGATGAGAATTAACTGTTGGAACACTTTGCTGAAGGATGTGGTAGAGTTTGTACTCCAAGATTGTTTTCAAATTATAAGAGGACTTTCTCCTCCTAAACATACAGATATAGATAGATATATGTATATATATGGGAGAGAGGGGTGTGTGTGATGTATTCAGCTCAGGGCACATCCACCCAGGAGAACCATGCCAGGTACTCAGACTGGTAAAATTGGTGACCAGAAAGCCCCAGATGCTCATTCCTGACCCAGCTCAGCACTGGAAGGATTTGCTGCCACAAAGCCTCTCTTACCAGGGAATGGGAACAAGGTCCTTGCAGCATCCCGCTGGCAGCAGCTGCCCTGAGCATCTCCAGGACACACTGTGCAGCTCCCAGAGCTCCAACAGCTGATAAACCAGCCTGTGGGAAGGGTGGAAAACTTCTGGCAGCCAAATTTTGGCCTGAGACTGGACACACACCCAGGCAAGCCAGAGGTGCCCCACTGACCACAGGCTGCCAGGGGAGAAAGGAAAGGCTGAGTCAGAGAGCCCAGAAGGGGCCTGTGGCAGCGCTGTGGGGCTGTGCCAAGGAAAACCTGATTTCTGTGTAACTGGCTGGAGTTAATGTTCACCCAGGAGTGTTCTGTGACAGCTAAACTTTAGACTTAGCTCAGAAAATGCTGGCTTAGTGCATGGTAAGACCCTGGCAGCCACCTTCCCTCTGCCCCTCAACCACAAAAACATCTTCAGAAATGGATGGAGCCTGGGTCTACCTGGTGACAGGAGGATGTGGGTTTGTGGGAGAGAGGATCGTAGAGCTCCTGTCTCAACAAGACTACATCAAAGAAGTCAGAGTTTTTGATGCAGTAGCAAGAGAAGAAGTAGAAAAACTCAGCACAGGTAAGAAAAAGGCATCAGCATCTATTTAGTGGCCATAACCCTCCCTCTGATGGCAGCTGGGGTAACGCTGGAGATGCCGCAGTCACAGGCGTGGGGCAGGAACCTGGATTGAACAGACTGGGTGAGGAACAGCTCCCAGCTCAGAAGTTTTACAGCTCAGGACTAAATCAAAGAAAAAACAACCCTAGGGATGGATCACCCAAGAGATGTCACCCAGTGAGGCTCTAAGTCCCCAGGCAGGGCTCAGTTGTGAGGAGCCCCGGGCACATGGAGTGTGTGACATGGGAACTTGGCTGCCCAGCTGCTTCTGCTCAACCAGTCTGACACAAAGGGGCTAAACCAACGTCCTCCTCAGCTGCTCAACTGCTTCTGAGGAAAATAACTAAAAATCCTGACAACAGAATCAAACTCAGAACCTACTGCAGGCCTTGTGAAATAAATTATGGAAATAATCGAGACAAACTATAGCAGCCTTAAAAAAGGAAGAGGTGAGTCTCAGTAAACACTCAAAGATACTGAATTAATCCATTTGATCATATTCTGAGAGCTGCCTTCATGCAGAGTTGAGTACAGTGAGATATGTTGGGGAAAAACAACCTGTTCTACTGGATTCAGGAATAGCCATGCAAAATAAGCCAACACAGCTCAGGCTGCTCTGCTCAGCTAATGCTGGGCTGGATCCCCTGTCTCTGACTGCCCAAACCTTCAGCCTGATTTGAGAGAGGCAAAAAATGCTGAGGGAGATCCTGTTGGGAGATAGGGACAGAAAGGAAATGCACCTACAGCAAGTCAGGGCTCCCAGGGAAATACCACTGTCAGAAACCCTCCCTGGCAGATGAACTCAGCAGACTGGTTTCCCCAGGTTTCAGGGAGCTAATCACCTTAAAAGCATCCATAATTGAAGGAAAAGCTGTTTAAACCTTAGGGAGGTGCCAAAATCCATGCTCCAGGAGAGGTCTGTGGCCTGACACCCCAGCAAACCACAGAAAATGAGGCAGGAGCAGCCTGAGGGGCCACCCCAACCCCATCCCTCTGCCCCCAGGCAGAGTCAGCCCCACCACAGCCTCCCCCACAGATGTTTGTTCTGTTCCCAGGCCACCCTGGGCAGCCCATTCATTTCTGCCCCACCAGGCAGTGGGCACAGTCTGGGTCCTTGATTTCTCACCTAAACTTACAGGTACAAGAGGTATTACAGCATTACTGTCATATTTTTTTTTCTAACAACAATCTTCACCATCTGAAAACCACATCCTTCCACTCCATGCTGGTTTCTGGTCCAGGCTAAAGCAGCTCTCACACACTCCTTCCTCCTCCTCTGCTCCATCCAGCACTGCAGGGCACTGGCATTGCTCCCATCGGGAAGGGGGGCATTGAGTTTTAGGCTGTGGCCTTCCCACTGCTGCAAAAAGCTGATGGATTTGTCTCCTCCATCCTGCAATTTATCCTCCTGTTTTACCTGTCACTGCAACTGTGCCTTTTTCAGTTGACAACAAGCAACAGCTCCTGAGCTGCCCTGGCCCAATTTAATTCCTTCATGAAGATCAGCTGCCTCTTCCCTGCTAAACCCAGCAACTTCTCTTTGTTCCTATCAAATTTCACCTTTTGTTTTTTTTCTCCTCCAGATTCTGTAATGTTAGGTACATTCAGCTCATTCTCAGATCCTCCAGCATGGTCCCTCCCAGTCTGATGTTATCTGCCGATTTAATGAACAAATCTGCCAGATTCTTGATGAAAACAATAAAAAAAGACTCAAATACAGCACTAAGCCCTGGAGAGCCCCAGGGCAGCCACCTACCACAGCTGGCAATTCCCTGGGAACTGTAATTCCACCAGCTTTGTGCTCTCCTTAATGGGGCTTATTTAGCCCATGTTTTACTGACTCCTTGTGAGAATGACGCCGAGTTTCCAAAGCCCTACAAAAATCAAGATAGATGACATCAGCCCATTCCACAATATCCCTCCAGCCTGTTACCTTGCCATGAGAACAAAGGAGGTTGATCTGGCTCGCTTTGTTCTTGACAAATCCCTGTCAGCTGCTTCCATTCTCCCCATTATCCCTCCGGGGCTCGCACACACGCGCGGTTTGAGTCGGTGCTCCGGGACTTCCTGGGGTTGGAACCAAAATGTTCTGTAATTTCCTGCCTCTTCTTCACCTCCTCTCTAAGCACAAGTGTTTCAGTTGCTCTGCTGAGCTCCTCCAGTGCCTTCAGAAGTTCTCCAAAGTGGCTGATAAGGCACTGAAGGTGCAGTTGCATCCCTCCCTTCTTTAGGAGCCCTGGGTAGAGCTCATCAGACCGTGTCAATTTGAGAATTCCTCATGGCTGCCTTACACCAGCTGCCTTAAGACAGGTGGTGTGAAAAAGACTATTTAACACTTCAGCCTGATGGGTTCCAGGCTTTCCCAAACCACAGAGTAGCAGAAAAACTTCCCCCAAGAGTCTGCTGACACCCTGCTCTACACTCTGGTCCTCCAGGCAAGGGTTTTACCTCTGCTACATGGACAACTCCTTTCTTTTCACCCTCTATTGTCCCTGAATTGACTCTGTGCTTTACTACTAAGTTGATATAATATTTATACTCAACTTTAATTAATCTAATATTAAAACTACTCAGAGTGAGTCCACTGATTGTTGGCTATGCTAATTAAGAAAGCAGACTGATCCTTTTGTAAAATTTCTGCCTCCTCCTCCATCCCAGACTGCTCAGAGAGCACTCAGCCACTTCCTTTGCTGTCCTGGATTCTGTCCCTCCTTTTGGACCATGAGGATTTATCCCCTTCCCACTTTGCCCTGTTAGATCTTCTCTGAGGGTTTCCACGTCATACCACCCCCACAGCTGGAGCCACAGACCCTTCCCTGAGCTACTCATCTGTGTGATCCTTCACTAATTCCTACCCTGATCCCAGGATGTGTGGGGCTCTCCAGGCAGCTGCCAGCCCCGAGGAGGCAGGGGAGATACCTCCTTCCCAAAGCAACCCCATGAAGGGCTTATTGCAGATCCCTGAGGAGTTCAGGCTCCTAACCTCAGCTTCTTGCCGGCCTCTTCCCAACTACAGGAAAAGAAAAAGGGAAAAATCCTACTTAAATGTTACAACACTGTCTCAAAGCAAGAAAATGAATAGTAGATGCCAAGAGTAGCCGTGTATGGAACAGCTCCTCCGAGGAAGAAGAAGAAAGTAAAAGGGAATAGGGGAAAAATTCCTTCTAAGTGGCTCAAAGGGAGGAATTTCCTACAAAACTTTCTAAACCTGTTACATTCTTTTCCTTCTTAATCAACAGCATTTGCAATTAAAACAAATCTCTGTACAGTGTCTCCTGAAATCACCGGGTGTTATTCCCAGCAAGCCCCAAAAGGTTCTGTCTGAGGGGAAGTGTCCAGCACAGCTTCCCTGATCCACGGTGGCTTGAGCAGCTGCAGCTCCCCGGTGTGTCCTGCTCCCTTGGATGGAAGCTGGGGATTTGCAGTGACAGACACAGCAATTCTGCCCCATATTTGATGCACAGCACTGTGTTGAATTAAACCAGATGCAAACCTGGCTTCTTGGAGTTTGAAAAAAGCCAGGAATTTTGCCTTGGTGTGCTGGGTTCAAACACCGCAGGCACTGGCAGAGAGTGCTTTGCCTTGCCCCGCAGAGAGGAAATTCCACGCCAGATCCTGGCTCTGCAGGAAGGTGAGGATGCTGATTTGTGCTCTTTTTTTTCCCTTCCTGCATCTCTGGCTGTGTGATTTCTCTGCAGCTCCCACCCGTGTGACAGCGATGAGAGGAGACATCCGAGACCGCGGCGAGCTCCTGGCCGCCATGCGGGGCGTGCACGTGGTGCTTCACACTGCTGCCCTGGTGGACTACAGGAGCACGGTGCCCTTCTGGGAGATGAGAGATGTCAACGTCGGGGGTGAGCCTGAAGCAGGGAGGGAGCTGAACGCAGCCCTGCCCTCGCACACACTTTGCAGTCACACACAGCAGATGCCTTTAGTGCTTCCTTGTTCCGAATCCCTCACACCCCCAGATGGAGAAGGTGCTCGGGACCTTTCTGTCAGGAAAATTGATCCACAAACACAAAAGGTTTATGTCCCAAAAGGAGACAGAGGAGTCCTTTTACTTTATTCATATAAAGGGAGAGGCCATGGGGCATTTCCCTGGGGTCTCTCAAATTTTTGGAGGGAGTAGCCTCCTTTTTATCCTAATTTCCTGACTCCATTTCCCTCTTTCTTTCCCCATTGGCTGAGGCACTTGAGAGGTACAGACTTCCCAAATCACGGAATATCTAAGGTTCCCTTCTAATGTATAGCCCTCCTTTATTTTTAGTTCTTATTGAATTTTATGGATTTCCCATTGTTTCTTTCATCCCTCAATACCCAAGTTCATTTATCAGCAGACCTACAGTTTGTTTGTAGAGACAAATCTCTTTCCATTCATCAGTCAGTGGAACCCTTCTCATGGTTTCTTTTTATCTCTCAGTGCTAATTTCATCAACCAGCAGGCCCAGAGCTTGTTTGTAAAGACAAGCCTCTCGTTACTTTCATTTCCAGCAGGGAAGTTCCTCCCTTTGCCCCTCTGTCCCTGCTCAGGGCCGGCCACGCTGCTCCTCTCTGCTGCTCATCAAATCTGGGCTCAGTTTTTGCTGAGTTCTGGTGGAGGGCAGAACTTCCCCTCATGGCACTGAGGTGGTTCAGCACACACCTACAGGGGTAAGAAACTGTTTTGTGTGTGACAAGGACAACAACTAAAATTAACCCCTGCTCCAGACAGCTCGTGGCTTTCCCAGGGATTTTGCCCTGTCTCTACCAGCACAAGGCTGGACCCGTTGAACTGCACCCACTGGAAGGGAGTGATGCTGTTTTAATTAGCAAAGTGATGCTGTTTAATTAGTCAGAGTTCCCAGCTATCGTGTATCAACAGGCCACGTGTAACTGAGAGCTCCACAGCCCTTTGCTCCCACCATCAAGAGCCAATTTCATGTTCAGTGCAAGATCTGCTTCAAGAAAATTTGTTCATAAATCTAGGAAATAAGCACAGGCTATAAAAATAATGAAATCCCTATTACAGCAGCAATTCCAGTGGCACCTCAGGCTGTTAGCTACTAAAATAGTCGTTAACCAAAAGGAAGGAATTTCATTTATTTATTTTTTTTTTTTAATACATGTATTTCCAACTCGATTCCTGCTTAGGGCTTCTACTATTTGCTGATACATTCAAGGGTAACATTTAAATTCCAGCCTCCTTTTCATCGCTGTAGTTGTTTTCAAAGCTCAACGCTTTTAAGAGCCTGTATTGTGCTCTCTGTGTACCAAGAATATTCAGAGCCCGAGGGTTCCTGCTGCCTTTTAGTGGCTTTGTGAGCTCTTCCCCTTCACTGTTGCTGTGAGCTCTGTGCTTCAGCACAGGGAGGATTTACAGACAGTACTGAACACTGAGCAAGTCCCCTTCTCAGCAAACCAAACCTCTTGCAGATGTCTGTGGCATTCCCAAAAAACCACACACGCAAGGATTTTCCAGTGAGACCGAGTGCCTCTTTGAGGAGTACGGCCTGGGATGGCTTAACAGGAGCCTGTCCTGCTTTTCTGCCTCCCCTTGGATGGCTCCACACGGTCATCCCTAAAATGGGGCTGCTGCCCTTGCTGGGACTCCTCAAAATCCTGAATTGAGAGATTAGTCTGAAGTTCTCTATTAAAATCATGGCAGATAAGAGAAGAAAAATGGTATTTGATACCTGGTGTAGACTTCATGGAAAAAAGTAGGGTCAGGAGAGGTCAAGTATACAATCCTCTAGCTGGCTCTCTGTGCAACTCAGGCCACAGAAATTCATCCAATTACTGCCCTGAGCCCAACAATTTGTGGCTAAATTGGACTGTTCCTTTTCAAAAGACTTGCTGCCTCGAATTTAGGGTGCCAGTTAATGGGCTATGTATCATGGCTTTCAGCAAGCCATAACAATGCTGAGGAGGGTGGTCTGGCTATGGTTAATTACCATTTCTGGCCAAAATTTACATCTCCTGCTTTGATTCCCTCCTCTGTTTCAACCACTGGCTGCTGAATCCTGTTATGGTCTTGTTGACTAACTTGAAGAGTTCTCTTCTACAAGAATTATATTTTCCATCTAGCCACTTAAAGACTTTTTAATCTGCTTTTTGTTAAGATGAATGAATTTTAACTCAGCTGTTTCCAGGGATGTTTCTCACCAGGGGTTCTCAGTTTACTTTACATATTGTGATAGGCTCATGGAGAAGCACATTGATTCTTTTCCACCGGGATTTCTGACGGATTCACGTGCTCTGAAATTATCCTAAACTCCGGATTTCCTTGGTAATTTCAGATTATGCCCTTAACAGCAAAGAGAAGAGAAATCACAAGCCCTCTCACACAGGATCTGCAGACGGGCTCAGGGCAGAGCCTGCTTAGCCAGGTACAAATAGTGTGGAGGTTTCTGGAAACCAACCCCACGAGCTGCTCCCTTTCAGATCTGCCTTATCAGCTCAGAAGGCCCTCAGTCCTTGTCACTGAGGTTCTCACAGGATCAGCTTGGATCAAAATCACAAAGAATGCAAAAACCACCCCTGCAAGAGTCATAAATCATTTGAACCCACCAAAACACTCCAAAACAACCACACTAAACCACACACACTGACCAACAAGTTCAGCCAGAACAACCTTCCTGAAAGCAAACCATGTTTTGGATTTGTGTGGATTTCATGTGGACTTGTAAGTTTCCCTCACAGTTTTATTTAAAGTTCTGCAGCTATCAGGAGTCTGATGGAGTGATTTCACCCTGTAGCACCCTGCAGAGCTTCTATAGAGCAACACATGCAGCTAAAACGCTGATCCTTTGCTACAAGGCTGCAGCTCACCAGCAGTCTGCCCACAAACTAAAAAAGATGGAGTTTTGCTCTGCCAAGCTCTCAGCTTCCCTTTGTCAGCAGCTCTAAAGTCCAAGCTGAGTCAGTTGCCAATGGCCATGGAGGTGCAGCCACATTAGAGCTGTGGATGGGACCCCCACTCATGTTATAAACCATCCCCTCCAGAGGAACTGCAGCCCTGACCTGGGGCCTTAGATATTTTCAGCCATAAAAAGAGATGGATTAGTTCCAAGTTGGAAAAAGCCTGGGAATCTGTTGTGATTTGCACAACAGAAATCAAGGCAAGGTGGTCGATGTCTGCCTTTCCCATCCCACCCCACAGGTACTGAAAATGTGATAAGGGCCTGCTGTGACCTGAGCATCCCATACCTGCTCTACACCAGCTCCATCGCTGCCGTGGGACCCAACACTGCCTGCCAGCCCATGCTCAGGTGAGGCTCAGCAAACCTTCTCCAGTGCTCTGTTTGTCCAGTCAAACAGCACTGGAACTACAGCCAGATGGAGGTTTGAGCTGTGGCTTCCAAGGAGAAGATTTGTGTTCTCCTCCCTGTCTATTCCTCTTCTCTGTTTTGAAAGCCCTTCCTTGCTGCTCTTCCCCTTGAGGAACCTCAGCTCTTCCCAACCTAAGCCTGGCCAGTGATACCCCAAGGTGAGAGCTCCGTGGCCCAGCTGCACTTCCAGGGTGTCCCTGGATGTACAGCCCTGCTTCTCTGAGCCCTAAAATCATTCTCAGATAAAGCTTTGGGTGCTCAAAGCTGGGGATATGGCCAAGCTACATCCTGCTGTTGGGTCAGAATTTCTGCTCTCCCTCACAGTGAGCCAACCCAAGGGGCAGGTGGTGCCTTCCTGTTGCCCCCACACTGCCCCTCCTCCTCCCAGCTCCCCAGGGAACTGCTGGCCAGCCTGTACCCAGCTCCTGTCACCAATGTGGGCAAATCTCAAGTAGCACTATCCCAGAAAAAAGCAACTGGCCATGAAGGCTTAGGGGACAGATGCACTGGTGTGAGCCTGTCCTGCAGTGTTCAGGTGTAGTCACTTCTTTCTGTTACCTGCACCTGACCTGTAAATATGCTCAACCCTTCTCCTCTGTTTGTGGCTCCCAGAGATTAACCCACACACCCAGAAGCAGCAGCAGAGCTTTAGAAAACCCTCTGTGGCAAAGGTGGGATTTGGATCAATACAAAGACAGTGGTCAAAATAACAGTTTTGAGGGGTTTTTTTTTGCTTTGATCTCCAGAAGTGACTTTGGAAATCTGCTGACACTCCTGCTCAGGGCTCAGCATCAGGATCTGTTTTGTATTCCTGGGGCAACAGTACCTGCACCTCGAGAGCAGGGCTGAAATTTCTGAAGACCAGGGGCTGAAGTTTAGGTTAAACTTGAGGTCAGGTAGAGATACCTGCAGTCTGATACATGCCATTGGAAGGCTCCTTGCTGATTCCAAGCCTGGTTGTAGCCACACAAACTGCTCAGACCCTGGAAAGTTGTGTGCCAGGGGAGCTGGCTCCGAGTCAAGTGGTTTCTCCACAGGCAGCCAGGCTGGACACAGCTGCCTTCAGTCACTTGGCTCTAGAAATCTGAGCCCAGCTAGAAAAGACATAACTTAAAATGACCTACAAGCCTAAATTTCACACTCACCAGTAAGTCAAGGCATAACCCAGTTGTTTTGAGGAGTGTCTAAGCACTCGAGTCTGCAGCATAAATGTCTGGCTTTTGAAAAAATCCATGAGAACAACTCAATCCACCTGGGACCACAAGCACCAGAGACTGTGTCACTGCAAAGCTATGGAAATTGGTCTCCAGCATATCCAAATAATTCCTAAACATTCATGTAGATACAGGCACATCCTTGTCAGTGTTTTAGTCCTGTGACTTAAGAGAGAGACGTGAATAGATGTCCAGAAAAAATCAGCCCCAGATCTTGCCTGATCCTTTGGTTTGTAATGGTGGCACCAACAGGGGCAAGCAAAACCCACCCAGGCTGACATTCATAGAGCTATGAACAGCCTTCCCCAAAACAAATGCAAATAAAACCACACCTGGAGCCTTTCACTCATTTTGCAGAACACACTCAGATTCTACCATTGTCCTGAGAAGAAACCTTAGAGAGGGCTCCTCATTCTCCAATTATTTTGATTTTAAACTAAGGGAATTAGATAATGGGAGAAGTATCAGCCCACCAGCAAAATCCTACCCCACCTGCCTCAGGAGGGAGCTCAGGGATGATTGGGAGCAGCAGAACACAGCTCTGGTTTCCAGACTGAAAGCACAGGTGATGCCTTTCCCCTTCCTCCCCTTCTCATCTCCCCATCCCCACCCATATTCTGCCCTCTCCCTCACAGCCCATGATCCTGCCTGCCTTTTCCTTTTCCTCTGTCCCCCTTGTCCATCATTCCTGGTAGGATTTATTGAACTCCCTTGTACGTGCTCGGGAAAAGCACAGACGAAGCAGGAGGAGCCTGTGGCCGGGGTGATGGGCACGGGGATAATGCTCACACCTCAGCATCCGACAGGAATAGAAAATGCCTCTGTCAGTCTCAATCCCTGGGAGACAGGCACTGCTGAGATACCTTCTGACAATGCTGCTCCAGTCTGATTAGTGTTCACTTATCTGGGATCGTTTTGAAAAGCAAGAGCATTATGCTGAGCTCTTTGTTACTACCAGGCTTCAGAGGGGTGGGGGAAGGCACACAGAGCAGAGCCCAGGAACAGCAGGCAGGTTTGTCCCTTTGTGAAGCTGCTGCTTTTTAAAAGCTTTGCAGAGAAAGAAAAAAAATAATTGATTAAAAAATAAAGAGAGAAAGCAATTAAAACTAGAACTTCTAGATAACCCTCCACTAATTGTCTTGGGCCTCTCCCGGGCCTGCAACAAACCTTGCACAATCAATCTTTTGTCTTGCTTGTTTTTTGGTTTGTCTCTTGTTCATCCCCCCTGTAAACACGGGGAGGGGAGGAGGGTTTTGTGATAGAAGCCCAGGGTGTGTGAGGAGGCTGCATTTCTGATGCTCCTCATTTATTTCTGTTGCTGTAGTGCAAGGAGAGCCCGAGCTCAGCTGGGATATCTGACACACAGCACGCCAGCCTGCTGAACAGGCAAGAGGCAGGCAACAGCACCAGCCACGTTTTACACAGGGAGATCTGAGCATAGAAAAGAGAAAACAACTTGCCCAAGGTCAAACAGGGAGCCTGAGTCAGAGCTGGCTCTCCCAAGGCCCAGCATTTGACAAAAACACCTCTGCTGCAGATTTGCTGTGAGTCCCTCACAGGCCACTGAGCCCTTCCAGGAGATGCATCGAAGCCCATCTGCCACAGGAGGATCAGGATTCCTTGTTGCCCTGTGTAGGGCACCCCACGCCTGGCAGATCCTGCTTTGCTGGGGTGGATTTCTCTCTGACAGCAAAACATAAAGCAAGGAATTCAAAAATGGGAGGAAAGTCTCCAGCAGCACGTGGAGGGAGAGGGAGCCGGTCTGTGCTACTCAGGGGAGCAGGTGGATGCTCCTTCCCAATGCTGCAAGCCAGGTTTCTTCACTCCAGAGCCCACTGGAGATGCTGAATCATATCCCACGATGGCCTCAGGCTGATCTAAAACCACTGGGGCAAAACGCTGACACCCTGTGGGGAACAGAGCTGCTTCCTGCTTTCTCCTTGGAATTGTTCCAGGCCCTGTGAGGCCAGTTCCATGTTGGATCCCACAGGCTTTCCCCTTGGCAGCTGTGAGGTGGGAGCCTGAGGAGCAGGTTTTCTTCTACAGCCACAGCCCAGTGTCCCCAGTGTCCCCAGTGCTTGTCCTTGGCTGTGCCCCTCTGCTTCTCCTTCCCCCCAAGGCTAATTTGTGAGGGGAGGATGAAGGAGCACTTCCAGCACAACCCTGCTGATTGCAAGGCTTCCAGGAGATCTCCAGCAGCTCCACCACATCCCAGCAAACGCTTCCCAACTTTAATCAACTCTGTGAGAAAATTAAGTAGCAGTTTCTCCTTTTAGTTTACGGCCCACGAGAGGCTTTTCTCTGCCTCTAATGTAAAAATGAAGGAGGTTTGCTCTCATTTTCCTGCCCTCCATCTTCTTGTGCTCTTTCTGCCTTGCTCAGCTTCTGTGAGCTGCTTAAAAATGTAACTCCACTGCCTTCTAATTTGCCTGATGGGATGTTATTTCAATCATGCTGCTAGACAAAACTAAATCCATCTCTGAGAGGCCACTGCCCTCATGCAAACCTGCCTGTGAACCACCTGGTATTCCTTGAGGCCTCATTCCTCCCAAAGTGCAGTGAGGATCTCAGCTTCCCATAGCTCCCAGCCAGCAGAAGTCCCTTCAAGAGGAGCAAGGAATGCAGAGCCAGCCAGGCTGGGATGGATGTGCCTGAGCCCTGTGCTCTGCTCCACGGTTGTGGACACTGAAAAGCTTTCAGCAGAGAAATCTTTCAGCTCCCTACAGCATTTTTTGAGAACTCTCTTTCCCATGCAAGCTATCTAAAACAAAGTTATCATTTTGTAAATACTGGCACCTGCAGATTGTTTTGTCAGATTGTTATGGCTCTAACCAGCAAAATATTTGGGAATGGACGTCTTAGAATTTGGCTGATCCCCTCAAGGGGTGGATGGCCAGAGGACCAATTACGTTATGCCATTTAACTCACTTTTTGCAAACTAACATATAAAAGCCTCGGGAAAAAACCATTAAATCACTTTCTGCCATTGATACCTGAGCCTGGACTTGGTGTGGTTTCTCTGCCTGCCCACGTTGCAACACGGTCACCCTCTGTCTCCCACAATCTGTTCCAGAGGGAACGAGGACACCAAGTACAGCGGGGAAGTGGAGCTGCCCTATGGGAAGACAAAAGCCATGGCAGAAAAAATGGTGCTTGAAGCCAATGGAGAAAAGGTACAAAATGCAGTGGCCTGGAATTACAGCAGGAACAGGGGAAAGGGGGGAGATGGTGGGAAAGACCCCACAGCTCCTGTTTAAGTGTGTATCCAACCCCTGCCTGCATTTGATGCATAAACCACATGGTCCTAAGCCTCTCAAAGCCCAACATTCCCACATTAGCCACACTGTCCCAAGATCAAAGGGTGCTTCCCTTCGAGCCTGTGCTTCAGCTCCAGCAGGAGTGTGGCTTTGGAAAGGGCTGTGCTAAATCAGGGCCGAAGGAACCGGCTTCACCTAGTTCATACTCAATAAAAGTAGAATTTCCAGGCTTTCCAGAGCGACTTAAGAATTAACAATATTGGTGTACCAAGAGCCAGCCCCCTGCCCAAGGCTGCTTGTTTTAGACCTATTTAAAGCTAGCTTGTTTATTTTGAAGCCAAGGTCGGTGTTTTAGACTTGCAGTGCAGTCAGCAGACAGATGAGTTCTTCTCGACAATGAAGGAGAATGTAAAAATGAGACTTGTGCTCTAAATCACTGCCTAGAGCATCTCTGCCCCAGTCCCAGTTTGAGGCCATCCAGTTTGGCTGGCTTCCTCTGGTACCTGTTTTTGGCTGCTGCAAATCCTCTTTCATGCATCACAGCTGCAGAAGAGTTCACCAGCACTCTCCACCCAGCACCTCTCAGGGAGCACCACATGCATGCAGGTGTGCTGTGGAAAAAAAAAAAAAAAATCAAACTGGGCACCTCCTTGTGGTTTCAGGGACTCAAACCAGGCCCCAAGCATCCAGAGCACTTCTGCAAGTGTTGACTCCTCTAGGCCAGTATTCCCAGGATTTAGGTTTATTTGGGAAACCCAGTGTCGCTGTGGAAGATTCCATCTCTGGGTCCATCCCTCACTGATGTCCCTCCCTGATTTTACAGCTGAGCAATGGTGGCAAACTCAGAACGTGCATCCTCCGTGCCAACACAGTGTATGGGGAGAAGGCAGCATTCCTCCAGGAGCTGTATGTGCTTGCCAAAGCCAGGAATGGTGTTCTGAACTACCTGGAGCCCGAAAACACGGAGCGCAATCTCACCTACGTGGGTGAGTGGAGGGCTGAGCCCTCTGCATGGGGTGTTACCAGCTTTAGTCACAGGGGATTTTACACGTCAGCTTAGCCTTAATCTCCCCAGACAGAGAGATGAGTGTGGTGAATGAGCACAAAACTTGGACCAGCTGAAGAATTTTTAAAGCAGTTTGTTATTACCACTGCTTTCCCGGGAAGGGTTTTCTTTTTTCCCTTTGAGAAGTGTTTCAGGGATATACGGGGGGCAGAGAGAAATTCAGCCTGTGTTTTTAAAATGTTTTTGCCATGAAAGGACACTTCTTCATTAGAAAAAAAAATTCAACTATCACTTCTTGTCAAATTCTTCACAGAAAAGGCTGTACTGCATAACCAGTTTTAGCTAGCATGAGAAATTACTCACAAAACCTCTAGGAAGGGCTTGTTTTGGTGCCTTTCAGGGGGTGTAATTCACCCTTAGATCATGCAGGCACTCCGTGATTTCTGTGCAGCACACTTATATGTCTTTTTCCAAAAGTGCAGATAACAGAATTTTGAAAATGCTGTTAGAGGAGAATCAGGCCTTGATAAATCAAGTGACTCCTTCAAAGGCTCACAGCAGAGCCAGGGATAAAACCCAGGAGCACTGCCTCCCATTCATCCTGCTCTCGCTACAAAACACTGCCCTTTCACTTCGCCTGAACCAGGATCACAAGGCACATTAATTGTCCAGCTCAAAGGGGACACCAAAGGTTTAAAGGATCTTGGAGGCCTGGATTAACTACTCAGTCTCTCTGCAGCACAGCTGAGCACATGACGAGTGCCTCCCTGTTTCCCAGCACTGAAAATGGCAGATCCAGTGCACTCATTCCACGGTAAGCAGGGAAACTGAGCTCCTCCTGAACGCCTGTTTCTCTCCCTCTCTTGTTTCCCCAGGCAATGTGGCCTGGATGCATGTCCTTGCAGCAAGGAGCTTGCAGCTGAAGCCAGACCTGCTGGCAGGACAGGTGTATTATTGCTATGACGACACTCCAAGCAGGAAGGGTTTCCTGGTCAGGTACCAGCTGCTGTCCAGCGCAGACCCCTCGGTGACACTGGGCTCACACATCCCCTACTGGAAGATGTGGTTGATGATACAACTGCACAGGATCCTCAGGCTCATCCTGCCCCCTTTCTGGAGGCCACGGCCTTTCCTCAGCCTGCCCCTGCTGAACACCATCGTCACCACCTTCTCCTTTGAGACAGACAAGGCCTCCAGGCATTTCGGCTACAAACCCCTCTTCACGTGGCAGGAGAGCAGGCTCAGGACTGCACAGTGGCTGAAAGCAGCTGCAGGGAGCCCAGGACCCCCAGAGAAACCCAAAAAGAAGAACTAAAGAGCACCTCTGGGGGAAGGAGGTTGCTAATCCCACCAGCAGGTTTCATCTGAGCTTGACAACCTGCACGGATCTTTGGTAGGAGCTTTGCAAACACAGAAGTCCTGGTACGGAAACAGAGAAGGAGAAAAACTCACAGGCTGCAAGTCCTACCCTTGCCATGCCAAAATCTCAGCTATTTTGTGTCCCATGGGAATTTGAAACCTTCCCTGCACACACATGGGGCTCCCTTGTTCCTGTGGTGCCACCACTGCTCAGATGACTTGTGGGAACAAGAGAGAACAAGCTCAGGTGGGAGATGGTGCCCAGCAAACACCTTTTTGGTAAAATCAGTGAACCAGTTTTGTTCCACAGCCTGGGGAGCCATGGTCCTGGACATTTGGTGGGGTAGCTGTACCTGGCTCAGACACTGAAGGGCTCTTCAGTGATAGTTTTGGGGAGGACAAGTAAAACCCAGCAGGTTCTTGCTCTGATTTAGTGTTTAATAAAAAGAAAAAAAAAAAAGGTCCCTTTTCCAAAACTGCCTTTTGCAAGATGCTTCCTGTTATTCTTAACATGTGGAATATTGAATATCTGTTTTGAAATATTATCCCTCTAAAAGGAGAAGCTCTGATCTCTTGTCCTAACAATGCATAGGCTGACTCAACTTTAACTGTATGGAAGGAGAACTGATGTCTACAAGCTTAAAGGTGGGATTCACGTGGTTTGTAACTCCAAATCTCTTACCTCAGAGCACTCCAGCAGCAAAGCAAAGCAGATTAAAGCCCATGTTCAGCTGCTGTGCTGGCAGAAAGCAACTCCAAGTGAAGGCCTTAGGGGCTGCATTTATGCTAAATAACTTTTGAACTCCAAGAGGAAGAGGTCATTTCAACTCATTCTGTGGTGCTGGAGCTGCACAGCCCATCTGGGAGCAGCCTTTCACAGATGAGATTTTCCTCACGCAGATGGGGCAGGCACTACCCAGGAGATTCACAGCCAAACTGTGGTTTCTATCACTTTATCAGCTTCTCTATTTTTAAGATTTGCAGAGAGGCTGGTAAATGTACATTATGCACAACTGAGATTTCATTTTTCTCTCGAACTTGGAGGAATGGGGTATTTTTACAATACTGGCTCAAATCTAAAATGAACTTTGTTGATACCACCCTTCTGTGTTCTGGGAATCTGTACCCATGTCTCAAGTGTTCCTGGAGTAAAAGTGTGCACATGCACAAATAGAAGCTTATTTTAATTACAAGTGCCCTGATACTCCTGGAAAAAGCAAGTTTCAGCATGACATCCTTGATAGAAATGATCAAAATTCGCTTCCTGTTAGTCCTGGTAATTACCCAGGAAGGAAAGTGGAGCAATACAGTGAAAGCTGCCAAGTTAAATTTGCCGAAATTCGCACTCATGAGAGAATTCTTTTTGAAAATGAGCTTAGAGATCAGAAATCAGTTGCTCTGGTAATTCATTACTAAACTCATAGAACAAATAAATTTGGCCCAAACTGTTGCAATGTGCTCACAGTGAATTTGAAAAGGTGAAGTGTGTAAGTTACCAGTTCCTTACTATTTTTCCCCTTCCATTTGTGCTGGGGGGGAAGTTAAACAAGGGGATGAGAAATTTGCTGATTTTCTATATTCACTAAAAGCTCTCTGCAGTTTTTTGCTATGACCCAAGTGGTAGCTGACAGCTCTGAGAATGTGACAAACAAATGCACCCTCAATTCCTCGTGCACATCCAGGAGCATCTCCACAGTGCATCAGCGTCAGCCTCAACAGGTTTTGATGCCTCTGAAATTATGGATTTATCCTGCCAAAAAAGAGCCACTGGGTGGAGCTGCGAGGCTGGGAACAGGTCCCTCCTCGTGGAGCCTCTCTGGGCTTGAGCTGTATTCTGCAAGGACTGAAATCCCTGCCCAGGCAGCGAGGCTGAAGGGTCTGTCCTCAGTCTGTGGCGCTCGGATTTCTGGCCTTCCCTCCTCTGGCTGGAAGCTGTCACCATTTTGTCTGCATGGAGCCCTGTAGTCAAAGAGACTGAGGAAATTATTTTTTTTCCACTCAGAGCTCGTTAGAAAAGAACAAAAGTTTGCTTTATTATTTTTAAAAATAGAATGAAATTTGGCGCTCTGAGCCCTGAGAAGCCCTGCACAAGCACAACAGGCTGATGCCTTCAGTCCCAGTCCCTCGGTGATTCCTCTGTGGGATCTGGAGCTGCTGCAGATATCAGATGGGAGAGTTGTCAAGCCCCAGCACCATCCCAGGGATTAATGCCTTACAAGCTTGCCTGCTTTCATAAACCTTGCTTGGAACCTCATCATGCTTTTGTTCTTGTCCTGCTCATCATCACCTATACTTCTGATGCTTATCAGGGTGTAGATGACATGGAGGATAAGCAGCAGGGATTTTCAAAGGTGGTTAAGTGCAGGATTTTTCAAAAGTATCTGAATTAGCTGGCTGCTCAGCTCTTTTAATACCTACTCACCTCCCAGGCTTTGACAAAAGCACCCAGAGGATTCCCTTTCCCTGGTCATGGCAGAAACAGGGGGGAAAGTTAGACAGCAAAGCCTCTGTGCTATTTTCCAAAAAGATGAGTAAGCTTCCTTTGGCTGCCCTGCCTTTTGGCTCCTCCAAGCTAATGCTGCTGCAGACTTCCTGTTAGATCCTTGATTTTATCAGATTATAACTTGTTTTCCCCTGGCAATGCTTTAATTCCTTCTACTGCATTGGGTTGTCATTGGCTTTTCTTTTCAGGGTCTCAGCCCTATTATGTAACAGCAGCAGCAAAAAAAAAAAGAGAGAAAAGAAAAATATTTCAGATCTGTTTCTACTTCTGGAGAGGAGTCTTTGTGCACAATTACTCATCCAAGAGATTCAGCAGGTATAACTGCTTCCCCCAGGGGCTCCATTATATAATTGGATTTCAGCCATACAAATTAAATCCTATCTTACCCCTTAGTTAAGCCAGGCAGTAAGTATTTAATGCTAATATCCCTGACAACTATTGCAGGGAGAAGCAGAGCTGAAGCACAGAGGAGACAGATGCAGGCAATCTCTGCTGCAGGAGCAGGGAGGATGAGCAAGGAGTGACACCTGCTTGTATTTTCAACATGGCTAAACCTCCCCAGGATGGGCTGTGGCTCAGCTGGAGTCGTTGTGTGAGCTGGAAGAGGGTTCTCCCTTGGTTTTCCATGCTCCAGGAGTGTTCCTGTGTGCACACCGAGCGCTCACCCCCCAACACACACACTTCAAAGAGCCACATGCCTAACCCTGCTTGAATCTCACTGGAAGGCTCTGTTCTTGTGCAACGTCTGAAGGAAGCAAATTTAGCAATATTAAAACTCAAGCCAAACACAAAACCAAGCAAAGAACCCCCAAATTAAAAAGAAAATCTCGACTGAGTTACTCATTCATCTGCATTTTCTGCCACGCTCGGTCTTCTCCCGGCGTGTTCCTGTGAGACAAAGCCCTCTGGGCAGAGCCCATCTCTTTTGGTGTCTGGTACATCAGTCACAGAGTCAGTGCAGGGTAATAAAGCAAAATAGATTCATGGTAGGAGTTAAACCAGTCGGTCTGGTCCTGTAATTGGAACATAATCTCATATTGACAGTGTTTCACTCAGGATGCAGGTGGCTCCACGCCAGGCCCCCCTCGGCCTGCAAGGACTACAAGGATATTTTCCAAGTCCAGCTCCTGAACCCCATCTGAGATGCTGGGAGCTTTGCTTCCCCAGAAGGGCCTTGAGAGTTTATGGTGTTTACAAGAGGCTACTGCAGTTCCAGATGCTCTAGTCCAGACCAGCTATCTATGCCACCTACTAGACATGATTAGTTGTTTGATACAGTTAATACCCAGTTGGTCAATATAAATTTTAATTCCTTCTTTCAGCTGAGAAGACTGAGAAAGAAAGAGGTGAAGAGTAAAAAGCACAGCAGTGGGGACTGTAATTTGCTGTCTTTTGGCTCTCCCTGTATATAATTTTTAAGGATCCACAGACTGTTATGGCCATGCACTCCTCTGCCCCGGAGCCCGCAGGCAGCCTGGCTGGCAGGAGCTGCCTTGGGAGCACTGGGATGGAGTGGAAACAGCATCCAAAGGGCAAAAGCTCCAACATCTGCTGGGCCAAACAGTCCCACACCTCTCCACACCCCCGTGAGCCTCTCCCTGCCAGGCAGGGACCTGCCTGTGACACGAGGCACAAGCCCAGGGGGGGCTCTCTCAGTGCCAGGGACACCCACCAGTATCACCTTCCTGCTGCTTTTTTGCCTCCAAAAACTTCAGTGGCACAACCAACCCCACAGAACACACTGGCAACGGTGACTAATTCCTTCCTCGGAGCCCAAAATGCTGAGCTAAAGCAGGTGAGAGGAGAGGAAGCACATTTGTTCCAAGTATCATCCTGTGGTAGAGTGAAACAGTCCAAGTGCAGACACAGACTCAGCTTTCCAAGGGTGTGGGAGAAGGATGCCAAGCTTCTTATAGCTGCTACAGGAAGTTTAAATTGATTTTTCTCCATTTCAGCAATTAATTCCCATTAATCAACTTACTGTACAATGCTGCACAATAATTCACAGGTTTTATGTATTATATGGATAAAATTGCACATATATTTTTATGTGATTTTCATTTAATTGAATTCCAAGGAGATTTATCTGCTGGGTTATTAATAAATCTTAATATGGCCTATAACACTCAATTGATATTTAATTAACCTGCAATAACTGCCTTGTAAAATGTAAATTAAATGCTTTATTTTTTCCAGGCATATAACGTTAAATCAAATCCTTCATTCTACCAGCAAAGCAAAAAGAAGTGGGGAAAAAACAACATTTCAGGCAACCAAACCTTACACCTGAAAATATTTGATATTTAAAGAGGTTCAAACTGGAAATGAGATCCATGCTTTGTAATCAGGTCTTCACTTGAGGAAGTACTTTTCCACTCTCCCCACTTTTAAAGATCACAGAATTTGGGTGGATTTAGATGAAACAACAAAATCTCAGGAGGCTTGAAGAGAAGCGAGGTGCCCATTACTAATAATAAGGTTGCAAATTCCCGTAGGTATTTGGCATTTTTCTGAAAGTCTTGGCTCCTAGAGTCACATTATCAAATGAGAATGTCAATTTTCATTTAAAACTAAAAAAAAAGAAAAGGAAAAGGAAAGATGTTAAAGCCCTTTGATAGGGGAAGTTGGCAAACCAGAATGTCAAAGGCATGAGAACTAAGAGACAAAAATACATAAAATTTGATCCTTATCTTTAAAAGTATCAGAACTTTTTGAGACTGAGATGTTTGAGAACTGGGAGGTGGCAACAAATGATCAAAACAGCCTTTACAAGAAAAGATGAGAACAATCCAAATTATATTTTAAGATCAAACTCTTCTCTTCCCCCTCCCCTAGCAATTTACATAGATCTACATTAAACACTGCAAACTGCAAAAACAACTGGTTCTGATTTCCAAACCAGGAGAGCTGGCTGCCTTTGCAAGGTGATTTGAAAACTTCAGGAGAGTATGGCTGACGAAAACTGATAAGTCTATAAAGTTTTACTGCCACAGCATCTAAACTTAGTATATCTTTCTTTTTTAATGCATGGAGGGGCCAGTCTGTCTCTCAATATTTTATTAAGCAGGGTATTTCCACCAAAGGACAGTAACCCTCACTGTCTGTACTCTGTCTGCATTAGCTCACTTTAAAAGGTATTAAATGGAAATCAAAAGTTAAATGTACCACGGATTTTAAGGGTGTCACAGCATGGAAGAATGAAAATGAAGAGAATGGATTCTGACTTGCAATGAACGAACAGAAATAAATCCAGAGCTGCTGGAACGGGGAGCCTGTCCCCACTCACTGTTCATCCTCTCCAGTCACTCATCCTCCTCCTCCTGCACCACCCCAGCCCAGAGCAGGAATTCCATGGGGAGCTCCCAAGGCTGAGGGAGCTCTGAGGTGATCCCAGCTCCCGTGGCAGCGGGAGGGGATGCGATCCTGCACCCCACAGTCCCCCAGCGCTGCCAGGACCTGCACTGCTCACAAGGCTTCCAGGACCTGCACTGCCCAGCCCCAGCTCTGCCACTCTCACCCCTTGCTGCCCCACCACAGGAGCACCCGGAGCAGGGAGTCAGAGCATGCAGGTGGCCTCATGTCACCAGGAATTGACTGGAATTTTGCAGATTTGGGTTTAATGCCCAGCTCCAGCACAGATTCACTGGATTTTTGTGCTGGTTTTTACATTTACAGCTTGTTTCTTCCTCTCTCCCTCTCTCTGCCTTTTATGACTTTGGCACTTGATCAGGAATGGCCTTTTGTCCTTCTTTTACCCTTCATCTTCCCAAAGAAGGAGAATTTACCCGACAGATATGATATGTAGAATCTTCTGGCAGCTTGTGGACCACAACCCCTTCCCAGGACACTTGTGTTTTACTCCACTGGATAGACATGGGCATGGCAGGGATTTTTTTCCCCCTTGAAATGGGTTTCCAACCTCACTGGTTGGAACTCATTAAGGCCTGACCATGAGTGACAGTTCACATTTTCCTGGGTTGCACTTTTGATCAGGCAGAGTCACCTGGGAGCTGCACTGGGAACAGCCACAGAGTCCCATCACCTCCCAGGCTGCTCCCAGCGAGGCTGCTGGGAGCTAAATCCCAGCCTGGGGAGCAAATGGAATGGGTCACATCAGGTTTAGGACTTGACACCTGCAAACCTCCTCACAGATGTTTTACCACAGAGCTTTCCTGAGCCCAGTGCAGGACTGCTGGGGCCCTGTGAACACCCTGGTTTTGGGGGATGTAGGAGAAGGCTCTCCATCACCTGAGTTAATTCTCTGCTCTGCCATCTGGACAACAACCCACATGGCTTCCCCATAGTCACACCCATGCCTAGTCCTAGTCCTAAACCCCTTTCTGACCACACTACCCTCATATTAAATCCCAGCTCCAAGCTCTTTCCCTTTGAGAAGCACAGCAGGATAAGTGTTCCTGACATTTCCACAATGCTGAATGTCACCTTTTGTACAGGACTCTCACAGCAACAGCCTCACTGGAGACAGAGGGAATGCCCCTGACAGCAAATTTGATACACAGCTGGTGACCAAAAAGCAAAGCATCCACAGTCCTGCAGCTGCTGATCCCACTGGGAGCAATCCCAGTTACTTACACAGAGACAGGGAATGACTGTGCGGGATCCCTAACAGGAGACAGCACTTTTGAGTTCTGCCTTTCTCAAAACTCACATCTGGAAATGAGCAACTGGGCAAGAACCAGCCCCACAAGACACATCTAAACCAGCCCATCTTAGCACTGGGCACATGCCCTTAACTCACACAGCCAAATGATCCCTGGTTCCACACAAACCTCTCCCACTCTGAATGGTGCTGCTGCATCCTGTCCCTAAATCCATCCCCATGCCCTGCCCTGGGACAGGAACAGGGGGTGTGACACCAGAAAGAAGGAGGTGCCTGATTTTTGTTCCATTTCAAAGGGATTTAGAAGCTCTGCTCTCTCTCAGAAACCTGCCCAGCCTCCCTCAGAGGCTGTGCACAGGCTTGACATGACACCAGATAATGTTTGTGGGCTCTGGTATAACTGGGGATTACTGCTCTGAAAAGGAGGACTTGCTGAAGTGGCTGTGGTTTAAGGAAGGATTTGAAAGGGGAGAGAAGTACAGAGGGAAGCTGTTCTAGACACTAAGTCACATAAGAGAAGGCTTAAAACCTGAGAGCAGGAGGAAGTGAAGGGATCTGAAAAGGAAGGGATTTGGGATAAATGAGTGGAGGAGGAGGAGAAACGTCAGCTAGCAGTGAGATTACATGGGGCAACGTGTGAGCTCCTTCAGCCCTTCTTCTTGGGGTGACTGGAGTGATGGGAGAGATGCACCAGTGAGCTCTGGGCTGACTGCAGGAGGAAAACGGGCAACCTCACACTCCTGATGGGAATTGAGGGAATTTGGTGAAATGACAGCACAGCTTGCTTGGATCACAGGGTAACTGATGGTGGGAACTTCTTGCAGGCAGCTCCAGCTGAGACAGGGACCAAAGCACAGCCAGTGGGTTTCCAAGCACCAGGGCACAGGTCAGGAGAGGCGTGGGGAGGAGCAGGAAGCTGAGAGATGCTGGTGGAGGGTAATGGTGTAATGTTCACTCACCAGGCTGATTGAAACAGAGCTGGCTCTGTTCATGGATTTTCCTGCACTAGTTTGCACTGGTTATCACAGATAAGCCCCATTAAAGCAACTCTCTTATGATGTTGGGAAACCTCAATAATGGAAATTAACGTCTCTGCATGGACAGATGAATGGAAGTTACACAACCGCTGCCCTATTTCCAAGAAGCACAGCGATGTTGAGTGGGTGCAGCCAAATTTAATAGCTGTTATCAAAACCAAGGAAAGGACTTCCATTCAGGAGATAACCAGGAGAAACGTGAGGAGTTGGGAGCGTTGCACAACCACAGCAGCTCTGGACTCACACCAACAGCAGTGCTGGAACAATGCACCAGCTTCAGTGCTTTGACAAGTGGCCAAGGGTCTTACAAAACACCTTAAACAGTTTCTGCAAATCCATATTACCAGGCCTATTAATGGCCTGTCACTGCCTGTCTGCAGATCACTGTTTGGTGCCAGCAAGCTCCAGATTTCCCTAATCAGTTATCCTCAGCTGACGTTCCTGGTGCTGGTGGGATTCTGTAAGGTCCTAAAATCTGAAGGACCAACTACCCATTGAATCACCATTCCCCCATCTCTGGCCTCCGTTTTCTTTTCCATTTAATGGGGACAACATCCTGGACCTTCACTGTAGCCATGGGACATTCGTGTCCAGCTGTGTTCAGAGCTGAATAACTCAAGGAGACGTTATTTTGAATTTCCCATTGTCTCAATTTAGGTTTTAAACCAATTCCTACAATCTTTCACACACATGACAAAATGATCAAAAGCCATTTGCAGGTGGTTTTAAATGTGCACCAGACTTTACTGAAACCTGGTGTTTCTGCCCCATTTGCAGAGGACTTGGCAGGGAGGACAGGAGAAAAACTGCATTTCCCCTGTCTCTGCTCCCTTGTCTGTTAACGTGAAACCTAAAATACTCCCCTCTATTTTGGATCAATGTCACATAACCTCATTTCCTCAGCTTAAGAAAAAGCCTTAGATTTTATATGTTGCACTAAAATATGTCAGCACTGCTCAGTTAATAAACAGTGCTAAATCAAAACCAGGCCCCAGTTCGTAGATCATGTGAGCAATGTCAAACACGGGCAGTGATACCACAGCAGAGATGTAATGGACAGGCTCCTTAGCCTGGGTTTATGGCTGTGAAAGAGAAAAACCTGGTGTTCAGTCACTTCTCGTTCACCAGAGGCTGTCACACAATCTCTCACAGCTTTTTGGGTTGTGTTTATTTTTCCTGGGGTTCCCAAGGGCTCTACTTTCTGATCCCCCTGCAAAACCTCCTCTGTGACTACCCAAAGGACTAACCCCTGACTTACAGCCAGAGCTTGAAGCTTTTACTGCACGTTAGAGCAGATCCTTACCTGATAAATCAGAATGTCCCCCATCCATTTACACCCACAGAGGAAACAATTTTCACAATTCAGAGGAACAAGGGCTTGATTTTCTTCTTCATGTTGACTTTTCCTGTGTGGCGACTGTTAAAGCCAAGAAACTTCTCTCCCTCTCACTTGTCAGCAGGACATCCCAGCAGCTTTCAGGGCTGGGATTCAGCACCTATGGCCACCCTGGCCTGGCAAAACTACTCCCTGCCACAACCAGGCCACACTGCAGCTCCTGATGAAATTAAAGGAATGATTCCCACCAGGCCATCCTTTTTAGTGCCACCTCCTAACCAGCATCCCGAATTTGGGGGGGGGAACAAGGAGGAACATGTCTTGGAGGCTGTCACATGTGGTCATTCATTATTCCCATGTTTGTGAAGACCACCATGAGCAGACCCACAGAGACCCCATTTACTGCCCCTCACACCTGAAACATGACCAGTTACTGTGTACCTTTGGAGATTAATAGTGAAAATGCTCCTCTCTCACTCACTGCTGGGAAGAAAATGTTTTTGGAAAGCTGTTCCTGTCATTTGATATTGTCCAGTTTTTCCACTGAGAAGAGCCAAATGTGAAACCTACGGGCTGGTTCAGTTTTTCCCTTGGCAATACCCAGCTAAAGGCTGCTCAGTGTATCCACACACCTCCTCCTGCTGCTCCTGAAAAACTGCCACGGGTGAACACAAGGGTGCCAGCATGCAGCCAGAGCCAGGCACAGCCCAAGGCCACCCCAGTGTCACCTGAGGGAGAAACCTCACACAAGTGTTGAGCCAGCCATAAATACCTGCAGTGTTGCAGCAGGGAACATCCCAACTCTGGGAGAGAGGGAGGACTGCAACAGTGCAAGAACTCATCCCTGCCACTCTCAACTGAGAAACAGCCAACTGAAAGTTAGTCTGAGTTCAAACTTTCTGCTATGGTGAAGGGAGAGGGAAACTGGCACCTCTGGAGGGCCATTCATCCCTTCCCAAGGTATCTGTGTGAGACAGGGAGGGTGGATTGATGCAGGAGGTGCCAGTGTCTTTCGACAGGGACTATAAAAGGAACCTTGATCATTATCTTGGACTTTTAGGCAGAGTCAGTTAAGGTGAACCTTTGTTGGACTGAAATCAGTGGTAGTTTCGCCTTTGCCTTCAGTGGGGCTGGGTTTTCACCACGGCGATCTGAACAGATTAGAAAAGAAAAACAGAACAGGGAAACACATCTATAAGGGAATGAAATATTTATTTCCCCCGATTCACAGAGAGCAATTAAGATACAAAGAGATTAGGGAAACTCTTCCCAGTCACTGAGTGGGCTTATATTGAACAAGAAAGGAGACTTTGGAGCCTGCAAGCACAACTTGAGCTCTCAGGCACCCTGCCTTCCTCCCAGGAAAAGCATCATGCAAATGTGAGGAGGAAGGAATCGCGGCAGACATGCCATCTGGGAGGATGATGGACAACAAGCTGACTAGGAATAAATAGCAAAATATAATAAATTCCAAACCATGCCAACAGCAACTGTTGTGCTATGAATTAACAGTGCTATTAAATGTTTACGCACACACTTCTGTCAGCACCTGTCAGCATTTATGCAATACATACGTTGGCAAATCTGTATTACGTTATTTCTTGCAACTGATCTGCATTAATACTGCCCGTGCACATGTTCAAGCAAATTGCTACACTTCTTTTTTGACCTATCCGTGAGCAAAAGGTGCAGCAGTTCACAGGATTTTATGCCTATGCAGCAAATTCGAGGTACGTGTGCCAGGCAGCAGAGCAAGGCTGGGGGATAGAGGGCAGCAAAGGAAAGAGAAAGAGGAGCAGGGAGGACCAAGGGACCTGGAAAGGCCCGGGCCAGGGCTGGAGGATGCCTGAGGAGATGGTGGTGGGCTTAGGGCAAAGCTGAGTTCACCCCAAACCAGGCCAGAGAAGGGGAGTCACACTCTAAGCCTCCTTGAGCAGAAAGGAAAGGATAGAGGTGGGGGGAAACCCCAAAATCCAGCCCTGAGCTGCAGCCCCAGCAGAAAATGCACCTGGCCAGGGCTCGTGCTGAACTCGTGCTGCAGGGAACGGCTGTGCCATAGCCAGTGGGATTGACCACAGTGCTCCTCATTTAACTTTCCCCCTCTGATTCCTTCTTTTTCCTTTCCCCTCCCTTCCCCCAGTCCCAGGCACAGTAGCTGGGGTGGAAGAGAGAAAAATGTGTAATTAAGGGAGTTGCCACTTGCTAAAGCTGGAGCAAAAGAGAGGGTTTGTGGTGACGGGGCTAAATCTGGGACCCACCAGTGGCTGCTAATGATGAGAGCTGTGGTTGCTGTGCCACCCAGGCAGGAACAGAGGCAGGAGAAGCTGCTGGTTGCAAAAGGGGCTTTTGTGCCCCACCTCTGCTCTGTGAAAGCGGATTTTGGAGGCTCAGGGACACGGGATGCTCACAGGGATCTGGGACAGCCCAGCAGACACAGACAGGGCAGTGGGAACGGAAACAAGGTCACAAATGATGCTCGATGTGGACATCCCAGCTCCCTGGGCAGGTATAATTTGAGCACAGGGCTTAGGGCAGGGAACACTGACTCTGGTTCTGGAACTGGTGCTGCAGAGGAGGACAAACATGCACTGCCTTCCAGGGCTGCTGCAGCACCTGGGAACTGCTCCTGTTCTCCCTCTCCCCCATTTGTGCAGGACTTCTGTCTTGTTACGCTCGATTTATCTGAGTACCAAAAGCAGCAGCCAAAACAGGTATTTAAACGAGCAAACTTTCAAGTTGCTCCTCCTGGTCTCATCAGGAGAGACTTTTGTTGAAACTGAAGGCACAGCAGAAACGCAGCCCTGCTGTGAGCTGTGGCAGGATGCAGGACAGGCAGAGTTGGCCGACACCAGCAGTGTGCCACACAACTCCCCATCAAGCTCAGCTCCAACTCTTGATTTGCAAAGGCCACTTGTGCTCAGCACAACCCACTGAAATCTAAAATGTGTGTGGCCATGTTGCTGTGTGAATTAAAAGGGATTCAAAGGCAGCAGGGAGTGAAGAGACTTACCCTGGCCATATTTACCCTCAGTCAACCACATTAATTCATCAGCTATATTCCTGTGTCTTTAAACACACAATTTTGACTCAAACTAAAGAAGGGCTTTTATGCTTTACACTGGAATTAACATGACAAGCGATTAGCAGATCATCAAGAATAAGACTTCTCTTAATAGTGCTAATAAAAAGGGAGATATTTTTAATGCAGTTCCTAGGATTAATAATTGTCATTCTGATAGAGTCAGAATTTCCAACATGAGCCATTCCCTCCATAGCCACAGGTGCAGATGGATGAAGCAGCTCAGAGGAGCTGAAGTTGATCACATTTTCCATGTAAAAGGGCACAGTAATTACAACTGATGAGGGTGCTGGAGCCAAAACACTGGGTCTTGGTGGGGAAAAAAACCCAGATTTGTAATCAACAGGGGCAGCCACAGGAGAAGTTTTAAAATCTTCATTTAAAAGCACTTAGCAGTAGCATGCTATGCTCCTCCAGGTACTGAGTACGAGGGCATTAAAGGAGAGGGAGGAAGTGTCCCTGGAAAGTGCTGCTATACAGGGGACTCTTCAGTGGAATTCACTGGGATTTTCAGTGCTCACACACCTGAAACTCATGGGGTTTTTCCTTCTGTTTAAGGAAGGCACAGAATATTTTAGTGCATCTCCAAGATTAAGTGGAGAAGTGAAGAGGTTGCTGTTTAAGATTCAGTTTTGAGGACTGAAGTCAGCCCGAAGGGATAACCCTTGCAAAACAGAAACATTAAGTTAAATAATGTAAGTGTGGATTTGTGTCTTTAAATAGCATTTGCTTTGCTGAAAAAGATGCAGAGATCTTGTCTTGAGGATGAGTAAATTGATGGCACCTAAAAGCTGAATTTCCAAACCAGTTCAGCCCCCCAGTCTGCAGAGCAGCTTTGTAGCACAGAGTGATTTCTGTTTGTCTAAACGAGTGCTAAGATCCTTGGAAGTCTTTACTCCTGGTTGTGGGTTCTGCATACTTTAAAACACGCCCCTGGTCTCTTCTAACACACTGAACCCCGAGGAGAAATACCAGCAGGGTTAGAAACCACCACCAGATATATTTTGAGCTTGACTGCCTGTATTATCTTAACACCCCGTTGCTCCAAACCCTCTGAAAACGATGTATCTCATCTTTCTATTGTTATTACACCCAAAGGATACGTCTGCACTGCAGCGCTGAGCTGCCCCTGCCAGCTCCCAGAGCTCTCTGGAGCTCCGGCAGCGCTTCCTGGGCAGGAGAATTCGGGGCTGCTCCTGCCCCTGCTGAAGGTGGCTGCGAAAAGGCAACGGGAGCTTGGCTTGACTCTTCTGGCAACACACGACTGCAGCAGGGCAACCACTCCTGATTAGCTCGCTCCCACACCATCTGTTTTCCAAGACTACATGGACTTCCTGGCACAGAGATTCCTGTTTGAGGATAGGAGCTTGTGTACAACAGTTTACCATAACCAGCAAAGCCGAGCTGACACTCCCTCCCTCAGAGACAGCAACAGTTTTGCTTGGGTTTTTTTTTTGGTTTTGGTAACCCTTTGCCTATTTTGCATGGCTGGTATCACACTGCAGGGGGGCAGCTGTGGAGATTTCTGTGCTCAGGGCGGGTTTGCTGGCACAGGGTGGAGCATCTCGTGGGTATGAGATGTCAAGGCCGAGCTGACGTGGGAAGGAAAAGCTGAGCCCCCCAAACTGAACAGGTTTTGGGCCTCTCCGCAGCGGCTCTCGGGTGCATGGCAGGGCTGGAGCCTCCTCAGGCTGCAGGATGAGGTGGGTGAGGACCTGCAGATCCCCCAATGCTGCCCAGGAAGGCTCAGCCCAAGGCAGGAGCCTGCACAGCCCCTCTCCTCACACTCCTCCCTTGGTCTGGCAGTGCTTAACACAATGCAGAACCCAGGCCAAAACCCAAAGCTACTCTGTCTGTCTAACCCTGTCTGGCAGTGGTGCAGTACATTATTACCTTCTGTAATTCCCCCAAGTTATTTAGGGCTGTCTCCTTATTATCTCGATATCTTGGCTCCCATAATAATTACAGACCCAGTTTTACAAGGGCAATTTTTTTTTTTCTTGATTAGTTTCCAGGATTCTGTTGTTGCATCAAAGCTGCTGCTCGTTTTTGTGTATTCCTGACAGACGTCTACTGGGGGAATTACAGCATGGGCACGCAGAGAGGAAGCCATCCACAGTGAGATTAAGGAAACAAAGAGCAGTTCTGTGAATTTAAAGAAAAAAAAAAAGAGGCATTTCTCATGCACGTGATGCACACCCGGCTGGTCGGATGAGCACACACACACACACTTTGGCACTTGATCTTCTGTGATTTCTCCCAGCTTTTGCCCACCCAGAGCAAAGCACATCACAGAAGTGCTGTAAGAACATCCTCTGGTCTGTGCAAGGGCATGGAACAATTAAACTGAATTTGCCGTGTCTAATTTCTTACTCTTTCTGCTCTAGCCAAGCCTTGAACAGACCTTCACAAAGGAGCTGGTCCTTAATTACACTTTTCATAGCAAGGAAACTTTGGTGAGAAGTAATGAAGTGCCCAGTTAAAAGATGCTTGGGAAGCAGCTGAGCTGGGAATAAAGCAGAGGTCTGCAGAGCCCTTCCATCTTCACCACAAGCTCACGTGTTTGCTCGTCTCTAAACTCAGCCTGTCCACAGTCCTCTGTGATCTGCTGCCTTCACCAGGCCTTGGCCAAGAGTAAATAACAACAACAAAACACCCTGGTTATTTGTACTACAGTGGTGCCTAAAAAAATACTAATTATCCCCAGCAGCGCGGTGCCTGCAGGCCTGAGGTGAGACTGGCACCCCATTGTGTGTTAGGTGTTACACAAAACAGGTTATAAAAAGATGGTCCCTGCCCTGGAGAGCTTATAGACTAATTATGCAAGAGAAGGAGTGGGTGGAAACAAGTTCAGAGAGAGAGAGAGAGTGTGTAAGTGATTCACTATCTCCCACAGCAGAGCTCGCTGAGCTTCCTGGCCTCTGAAATGGTGCCTAACCCGCACAGGTTCCTCAGACAGCAGGGTCCTGGTGCTGCCTGTTGGCTCCCAGGCAACACCTCATAGCTCTGAAGCAGCCTTGGAATGTGCCTCTGGTCTCTATCCCACAGAGGCCAGGCCCCAACAGGGTGTCTGAACAGTGGGAAGCGCCACGGGGCCACCAGGAGCTGTCCCTGCCACCACCACTTCCAACAGCAGCCAACCCCTTTGCCATGCAAGGGTGCTTTTAGCCACTGCCAAAGGCAGAGGATGGGACCTGCTGGACAAAGAGCTCAACGTGGAATGGCAAACCCTGTATGTTAGGGGCTGGTGAGGAGTAGATCAACCCGTGTGTCAAATAAATCAGCCACTCAGTCCAGAGCCATACATGAAAATACAATTAGAGATTAGCCCATGGAGTGCATAACTGGCAATACGTCAGCTACAAATCATTTTAAAAGCATGTAGCTGATCTAGCCTCCTTAATTCCTTGAGTTGTTGATTCCAATTATCAGCAGCCAAGTAGCAAAAGGTTTTTTATCCCAGAAGATTTCTTACTTTTGGATACAATAAAAGTCAATTTATTCGATGATTACTAGGACATGGGCAGTTAATAGGTTGCGTCTGTTCTTTCTCCCCTCAGATACTTCAGAGTGGATCCATTAACACATTTACAGAGTAGACTTAAACAATAATAGTGCTGCTCCTTCTCTGGGGGTACCCAAACCAACCCACTTTTTGTACAGGGCTCTGGGATGTTCTTTACTATTACAGCTCCAGAGGAATTTACATAATTGGTTATGAATAATTTGTAACTTGTCTAAGAGTGTCCGTGTAGCTATCTGATTTACTACAGCTTCCCACTCCAGAACCAGCAGAAGATTTTAATACAGTTTTTAATTGCAAGATCATAATTTAAGCATATCAGGGCTGCCTGATGCAGGTGGGACATGAGACAAACTCCTCTCCACAGCCTCCCCCTGTAGCATCCAGATCCAGGCAGGCCCTGCGAGTGCTGCAAGGCAGGCAGCAAACAGCACTGCCCTAAGTGCAGAACTCTCTTCCCTCCTTTACGTGTTTGACTCCCAATTATTTGATTTTTGCAGGGAGGAAGGAAGAAAAACCCTCGTGGTTTAGGTGTTAACCTCCTGCTGGGGGTGTCTGTGCTCAGGGAATCCCTCTGTGCACCTTTGCTCACTCCTTTAGTCCAACCACAAGAGCAAAAATGCATCCTCCCCTTGGCTGAGGCTGCTGGAATGCAGGTAGGGAACACTCCAGGGAGGGATGGATGGATGGATAGTCTTGGACCAGGTTTATAAGGAAAACAAATTACCTTCGCCAGGGCTGGGGTGCTGGGGAAATTGACACTGCAGTGTGAAAGATTTGGATTTTGGGAAGAAATCTACACTTGAACTGCTCCTAAACACTCCCTTTCAGGAATCTGTCCCTGTTGTGTATGCAGGGATAGATAAAATAACCTGATTTTGCATAGGTACAGGTAAATCCTTGCCTGTACAGAAATCAGAGCTCAAAGCCAGCAGCCGAGGCAGCCTGAAACCAGTGAGATGAACTGGGAGAGCCCCTGCACGAAGGGTGTGTGCCATGGCCTAAGTGCTCTTCCTCACCAGGGCTTCACCCTGGGCCAGGTGTCCTCTGCTCCGTGCCCCTGGCAATGCTCTGGTGCCTCAGTGTTGAGGCTCCCATGGCAGACCTTGACCCGGATCTGGGAATTCTCCTTTCTCCAAGCACCTCATCCCACAGGAACCAGCTTTCTGCCCAAACCTCCATCCAGTTTGGGAGAAATCAGCCATCAGATCCAGAGTCACTGAGCACCACAAGCTCATTGCCCTGGCTCTGTTTCCCAAGAAAATGGCACACACAAAAAAAAAAAAAAAAAAAAAAAAAAAAAAGAGGGCAAAACCAAGGCCCAGAATGGTAATTATAANAAAAAAAAATTCCACTTTTTCACTCCGTTGGAAGGAAGTCTAAAGCACAAGACTGCAACAAACTTTCTCTCACTCTTTCCCTATATGATTTTTTGCTTCAGCAAATGGAATTTAGGACTGGGTTACTGAATCAAATCGCTTGCTCCCACAGGAAGCCTCTTCATGTAGCCCATTTAATTATTAATATTTCTGCCCCCAAGTTCAACAAAATCACAGGAACCTTTCTAAATTTGTTTAACATGAGGCAACTGCTAATCTTCAGCTGCCTCCAAGTGGCATTTCCAAACACAAAGGCCATGCTGGTGTGCCTTACAAAATGCTGGCTTAATAAAAGATATTATATCTCTTTCTACAAATTTCTCTATGCAAAGAGTAAATAATTGCTTAAACTCAGTGTTTAGTCAAGAGAGCATAAGCTTCATTGAGGCAAGTCCCCAGTGAGATTTAAGGATGTGCCTAAATGCTTCCTCTGATTTGGGGACTGAACAACTAATTGGCCTTTGCTACGATAGGGCCTTTGCTGGATTTTTCTCCTTCAGCTACACTTTCTTTTAAAAAAATTAATCCCATCAAACTACTGAAAGAACCAACTCGCTTCCTTCGAGTTTCTTCCCAACATGTATTAAAAAGATGCTTTATTGTCCTGAAACCAAACCCATTCCAGCCTGTCAAAACCTTTCTGTAAGGCAGCGGCGAGCTGAATAATACATTTCACATTAAATTACACAACTGTGTCATCGGGCTAACATTAAAGGTAAGTCATTAATAAAAAGAGAAAATAAAGTGGTCCTTAATTATACAAGACATTAAAAGGCTGAGTGTGTTGCTTCTGCGGCACCCTCACTTGGTGAGAATAAACGTTTTAAGAGCAGTGTGAACTTTGCTCTGTGGAAATCATGGCTCCGAGATAATCCCTGCACCCTCCAATGCAGCTCCTGCTGCTGCCGTGTCCTCGTGCCCCTCCTGGCTCCTCGGGGCCAGTTTGCAAACCCCCGGCTCACTCACACACGGGGTTTTGCTTTTGTTTTGTTATTGATGGGGGACATTTTCAAAAGACTCAGGTGAAAGCACTTAATAGCTAAACCCCATTGATTTTCTGTAAAAACAGCACATCTCGGTGCTTTTGACAAACATCCAAATCTACTTTGGACACTGGAGCCTAACAGGATCAAGCCAAAGGAGCACAGAGGGAATCCAGGCATGGAAAGCTCCATGTCAGGGCCAGGTAACAAGGATAGTGGAGAGGAGAGAGGAGCTCTTGCAGGCTCACGGCCACTTGGTGCATCAGCAGAGGGTGAGGGACATGCTGTCCCTCCTGCCACACCTGGGAATCCCCACAGCCCTTCCTCAGTGAGCAAACCCACACGGGGACAGGGTGCCTGATGCACATCTCCACGCACGATACTTTATCTACCCCGTAAGTGACAGCAGAAACTCCTCAGAGCCAGAACTCCTCCAGGAAAATCACAGATTTAAGGCTTTTGGGGACTGCCTTTTTTTTTTTTTTTTTGGCCTGCAGAGTATCTTTTCCCAGGAGAAGAACAATCCTCTCTGCATTCCTTCCCTGCTCCTCCTTTCCCCTCCAGCTCCCAGAAATGCAAAGCTCCTGTGTTGAGACCCTGTCACCCCTCAGGGACTGAGCCAGCCTTGCCCTGGGGCACAGGACTGAGAGAAGCACCACTCTGGGAGGCTCCCTGGGAACTGCTGGGGTTCCCCTCCAAGCCTGAGCTAAGGAGAGAGCTCTCAAGCAGGAAGCCCCACCACCCCTGCAAGCCCTGCACAGTTCCCACAGGATGCCCACCATCATTATCTGGCACCTGAGCAGGGATAACCAGGAGGGTGCCACAGAAAGGCTTGGGAAAGGAAGGGTTAAGGACACCCAGGAATATCCGTGACTTGTGCTAAGGATAACCCTCCTCAGCCCACAGAACTCAGCTAGAGGGGAGGAACTTTGCATTAACCTGCTTTTGAGGACTCCAGTCAGGTAGGCTGCGGATCCTTCCCCGGGGGCGGGTGGAGCCCGACTTCTCCAACAAAAACAAATTGGAAGGAAAATTTCCAAGGAAACATGAAAGGTTGTGAAAAGTGTTGGTTTGTGTGGAAAATTTTTGTCCTATTTTTCCTGAAAAACCAAATGCCTAAAAACAAAAGTATTTTTGGCCAAACCCCTGAGTTTTTCAGTATTTGAATTTCTGAACCATAAAAGAAGCACTTTTCTTGGGAACGGCAGATCAAAAAAATCCCCCTAAAATTAATTTCCTTTTAGTTTGCATTTAAATTGTCTGCTTTATTATGGCACTAATTCTAGCTTTTTTCTTTCTTTTTTTTTTTTTCAAGAAACAAACTCTTCAGCGCTGCAGTTACACCGAGATTCAGAAGATCTCTGTGTTGTGGATACAGCCTTTCATCAAGGAGACTAAAATTTTCCACAAAGTTTCAATGCTGGGGAGCCATTTAAGGCTTTGACTCACGTAGCCAAATTGGCCAGGAATTAGTTTGTAAAGAAAACATCAGGGATTTAACCATATGCACGTCCCAAATCACGCCTCTACAATCTAATCAAGCGGGTTTCTCTCTGTAAATGCCAATAGAATACTTTGTACATGTTAAAGGATGCTAATAACATTTACAAGACGAAATGAGATTCCTGCCACGGACACAGTGTGTGCCCCTCCTTTGTCCTTTGCACTTTCCAGGCTTCAGCAGCACAGTGCAGCGAGGTGCACGGGGTGTACTGAAATGAGTTTGAAAACTGGAGGGGTGTCTGGGTGATTTCCTTGTTTGATGGCACCCTCCCTCTGGTGCCTGCTAAATCATCCTTGTCAAACATTATTTACCCCTGGAGCTAACAAAAATGCTTTGAAGAGCAAGTCTCAGCATACCAAGTGTTAAATATTTCACATGTGCAGGGGTAGCCTTCACATTAAAAGATGTCTTCTTTACCTCGGAGTAATTAACACATTTGAACTATCCTGAGGTTAGAGGAAAAAAAGAAAAGGTATAAAACCAAAACAAAACAGAAAAAAACCCTCAACACCAGGTAAAGACCAGGCACCTGAAGTTCACCATGCAGTGCTAACACCAGGAGATCATGGGATGGGTTTGGTGGGTGCCCCTCACAGGGAGAACCCAAAGTCTGTCTGGGCTTCCCTTTATTCCAGAGAAACTTTGCTGAACTCAGACATAGTCATTCCGAGGTAAAGAAAATAAATCAATAAATCAAAGAACCTTGAAAGGGGTGGTCTGCACCCCCCTACATAAAACCAGCAAGAGACACAGGCCCTGAGAGGGCCAGCCAGGGGAGGTGGGACTGGCTACCACAGGATACAACAGAGCAACATCTCCATCGATCCTCTTCCAGTGGCACACCAGGAAAAACAGCTCGTGCCAAACCATCTCCCATGCTCAGTCGTGCCTGGCTCTCCCAGCAGCACACTTACTGCTCCTCAGGAGCCTTCAGCCAGGAGAAAGGAACATGTTTTTTAGAGAGTCCCCAGCTAAAACACCAACAGTGTGTTCTGGCTCCATTTCAGATCAACTTCCTTTCCACCTCTCAGCCCCAGCCTTGGAAACAGCAAGTTGTGACTCATGTGCAGACACTGCTGTATTTCCATTATTATAAACACTTATTCCTCCTGTTTGTGGGGTGGGACAGGAATTACTGCGTGTACAGATCCCCAAAACATCCACACAGTCCTGCGAGAGCCTTTCCTAGAGCTGCATGGGAGAGCAGAGTGCTGGGGATGGTGGGAATCACCCAGAATATCAGACAGAGCCTTGGGCTTTCATATGGAACAATTTTGCACCAGGGCAGCATTTTCCATCATGGCCAAGATGGAAATCAGGAAACCAAATAAATCCTGGAGGCCTTGTCCATACAGCCTTTGGACAGGACTCCTCCTACCAGGTGGATAAGGATCTCCTGGAGTTTCCTGAGCAGCTCTGGAGCCCACAGTGATGGGCAGAGCACTTCTGGAGCCTTGGGATGAGCAGCTGATCAACGGAGCAGCACCAGTGCCTGTGTTGCTGCCAGGCCCTTCCCGGAGCCATGCCTGGCAGGATTCCTGGAAGCTGCTCCGTGGAGCAGTGCTGGCATTGGTGTTCTGCCATTTCAGCAGCCAAGTGGCACTGAGTCTGTGTCCCTGACAGCTCATCAATGAGGAGGAATGTAACAACCACAATGTGGAGTTTTACAGGAGATGGGCCTTTAACCTGAGGACCTCAAATCCCTTTTCAGTTGTTCATTAAGCCACAAATTCCACACGTGTGGAGATGGTCACAAATATCCAGATCACCACAGCATTGTAAACTCATCTCTGTTCTCATTGTATAGACAGGGTCCAAGATGTAAAGGGCAGGTTAAGTGTCCTGGTTTAGTTCCCAGGGATAATAAGGGTAGGCTGAAAGTAGGTCCTCAATATGGAAAGGCTAAATGAGGATGGGTTCTCCAAAAAGCTTTCCAGAAAACCTGCCTGGAAATACCACAATGAAAGCTACAATGTGCTGAAAATAAAAACAGACCTCATGCCAGGCCTGAAGGTCACCCTTTTTAAATCCTGAGAAGCCAATGACAGACTCCAGTACAAAACCAGGAATGGGGAGAGCCTTGGTGAAAGCCAGCATCACCAAACCTCAGCAGGGCCATGGTCTCACCCTTTTTCTGTTCCCTCGCCACAAAATATTCTGTAGCTTCAAAAGTGGAATGAAATTCAGATGCCTAAACTCCCCATGCTCTCATCTATCCATGCACTCATGGATTCAGGGTCAGCCTCAGGACATGGACACGGAGCTTCACCCTCCAAATCCTTCATGGTGCTTTTTCCAGCGAGTCTGTCAAAGAGCTCAGATAAGGAATTATTTTCCTGAGCTCTCAATTCAGTATCACCATGCCTGAGCAAGCTGCTCAACTCAACAATTCTTGTTTCAGAGTTATAGAGGCCAAGCCTAGCTAATCTTTCTTTATAATTCATTCCCCAAATCCCTGAATAACTTTGGCTGCCCCGTGCTGCCCCTTCTGTGTGCTCCAACGTGCGCCACACTCCCCGTAATGAGGGAACTAAACCCTCACACAATGGCCTACGTGTTTTATTTCACATTCCCCACTGATTAATGCTGAATGCTTCCATACAGAATATCCACATGCTTTACACTTAATGCTTCAATATCTATATCTATATCTATATATATATATAATACTGCAATAACCTTGCTGCTTTACTTTACAGCTGCCAGTTCGTGCAGATGGCTGTAGAGTATTAGTCACCCCAACATTCCCCTCCTCCTCCTCCTCCTCCTCCCAACAGCCTTGTTCTCAGTCAGCATTTCACATGGCATTTCCTTTCAAGGTATCCATGGCTATTTTTGGCCCGAGAGTTCCTGGTATATTAAACGCAACGAGCCACATCCTCGGCTGGTGTAAATCTGCACAGCCCTAATTCGGTCAGTGGAGCTGGGCCAATTCACAGGAGTGGAAACAGTCCCATAAATCTGTTATCAGAACAATACATTAAGGCAGCTTATTCAAACTACTTCTGCTCTGGTTGTATTTATTTGCAGATAACCCACAGCAGGTAAGGCTGATGCTCCTGCACCACAGCAGGGACTGATTGGGGATAGGGACGGACACCCAGACAGGTCAGCCAAGCACTGCTCTGGTATTACTGAAAAACCTCCTCTCTTTGGTCTCCTTTTGCCTCAACAGCAATTTGTTTTAAGGCCCAAAATGGGTAAAGACCATTTTAATGTAAAAGGGAAACAAAAGTGTAGCTAAAAGTGAGCCTTGCCACACCTCCCCATCCTGAACTGTTTCCTGGTTGCAACATCCTCTATTTTCTGTCCAAAAGCCAATTTTTTACCAGTCTCTAGGATGGCGTTTCAGAGCAGCTTGTTTCATACAGAGTCTTCCCACACTCTTGGAAATCCAGCTCAGCAGCAGCTCCATGTACTGTGCCTACAGCCTGGAGACACTGGAGAGGAGCAGGGCACAAGGGAAAAAACCCAACCCATTAGACTCTTGCCTGAGTTCCTTAATGTCTTGAGGTGAATGATTTAGGCTGTAAGAAAAAGCCTCCTGACAACAAGATCTATTAGTGTATGGAATAATCTTCCAAGGGAAGTGATGGAAACATTGCTCCTTGGCACACAGCTAGTGTTTGTCCAGACTAGTTTTTAAATATACAATCCTGAATTGGCAGAGGAAAAGTCTAGTCGAGGTAGTTGCTCTTATCTATCTCCATATTCCAGGATAAATCAGGTCATCTCCTTTGTTCTAGTCTAAAAATTGAGGAATGCACTTAAAACAATTCATGCAGTTTTAATCAGCTATGATCTCCCTTTTATGATCCACATGGGTTGTATCTTATTAAATTAGATATATCTAGCTGTTTCTTTTTAATCATCAAGTTCTTCTAATATAAGGCAGCAGCACTGTCTAGCACAGCTGGCACAACCAGGGCTGCGAACACCTCCGGGTCTCTCCCTGGCTATGCCCCAGGCTCCCAGGCAAGCAAATAAACCCCTACTTAAAAATAAAATCACATCACTCCCTAATTTGTTTTTTGTCACTCAGAGAGACTGGGATTGACTTTGAGAGGTCATGAGTGTGGTTCATGGCTCTGGATAAAGTCACCAGCTGAGGGGAGCTGGGGTAAATTTCTGAGAGAGGAGCACTTAAAGGAGTGGAGATAGTGCAGCATTTTTGTGGTATAAAAATGTGGAGAAGAGACCCATACTGCAGGCCGAATAAAGACTGAGAAGCACTGCATCCTGAGAGTGGGGATTTCAGCCACAGTGTTATTTTGAAAGATTAAATAATAGTTATAATGTTCAAAACTGGGAAGGAAGGTGAGTTCTGCAGAGAGTTTTGCTTTGAGAAAGATTGGTAGCTGCCCCTCCTGGGGAAAAAAAAAAAAAAAGATAAAAAGGAATACATGCCATTAGCACTTTCCTTTCTACTGGAATGTGGGGTCTTCCTCCCAGTGCTCCCAGTCCAGCACTCCTTGCTCCCCCAGCAAACGGGTCACACGCAGGGTGTCAGCGGTGACCAGAGACCTTTCAGTGCTGCTCGTGCATCATCCAGCTGGGTAGGACATGGAGGCAGCACTGAAAAATGGCAAATTCCTGCCCTTTGCCTTCCCAAGGGCTTTGTGTGTGATCCCAGGCATGACACAAGAGCACACAACCCAAGTGGATTCCGAAGGGAATGTGGATATGATGACCTTTGTTTCGTACAGGCCCCGATCCTGAACCAGGCCCCTCAAAGGATGGATTTGTACCCAGCACCCTCCAGCAAAAAGAAACCTCAGTATCACAGATCACCAGCTTAAAGCATCTGCCCTCAACAGGTAAAACCTCAGCTAGGAGGTTCCACGAGATTCTCCCCATTTCTAATAATATTTAAATCATTCCTTGAATTCACCAGAAAGAAATTTTTCAGTGGCACAAAATTGTTTGAGAAACAATAAATATACGTTGGGATAAATGTAAAAAAATTATAAATAAGATACAGAGCAGCCATTCCAGCAACCTTAAATTTAGCCATATTTTCTTTCCAAGGTCTCTATATCAGATCTTATCTCCTGTAAGAGACTGGTTTTCTCTCTCTCAACTCCCAAACACTCATCTATTGTTTTGAAAATGAAAAGCCTGACAGCAGAACAGGACGTCTTTAGAAGAACATGTCTGATATGAGAAAGTCACAATAACTCTGGTGTTGCTTAAGATTCCAACACTGTTACTTAGTTCAGAGTCTGCACCCTTACTCAGTGACAAATTTGGTCAGATTGTGATTAAAGAGTGTTCAATGGGTCAGAATACAGGCAAGATGCAATGGATTTAACAGAGGCCACAGTCACATTTGAGGGCACTGAGCAGTTTCTTGAGCAGGAACACAGAACTGAAAATAATGTATGTTTCCTTGAGTAGTTATTCTGTAATTTTGATAGGGGGTTCTGAGCTTCTTCTAAACATGATGGCAAGGGGAATTCATGAAACATATCAAAGCAGATGAAAGTATTTTGGTTTTTATCAATTGTACTCTGTGACTTGATATTCAAAGGGACAAACATACTGCTCCCCACAGTGAGGAGGTGCTTGCTTACTGGTGTCTGCAAGCACTGTGTGTTCTTATTTTTGTGTCTGGAGCACTACTGCATTTAGTGCAAGAGTTCTACCCCTAAAGGTACACACATGGATCTTTGAGTTCTCTGGAAAGCCAAAGCTATTGGGGGCTTCCTGAACTCCTTGTTATCGCTCTGAAGCATCTGGCTCGTGGTCAGCTGTTTCATGTTACTGACTTCTACATTTGTTTCAGAAGAAATTAGCACAGCTTCCTTCAAATGCTACATTCTGCAGTGGTTTTGGTTTTGATTGGAACATCTCGTTGTTCATCTCAAAATCAAAGTCATTTATGGAAGCTGCAGAATTTTAATGTTCCTCAGACTCAAAAGCATTTGTTTAACCACCACCAGACAAGGAGATGAATAAGAGAGACTGTCTGCTCTTGATTTAGTGGGACCAGATTTTTAGAAGAGCTCAGCAACCAGTGTCTGTCTTCAACACACTTAAGACTCCTTTGGAGAGCCTGGGTATTTATTAGTGCTGAAAACTCTCATGAAAACCATGACCTTAGTGAACTGGACAGGTAATACACACTATGTATTTCTATATTTCCATCTGAAGGAAGGGATTTATTCATAATTTCAACCTGCATTTTAAAAGCAGCTTTTGAGTCTCATTATTTCTGCACTGGTTTTATTGTGCACCCAGAAGGCCCATCTGCACCACGGCTGAGCTGTGAGCTGTGCTCAGGAATTGCCGCCTCCTACAAAATGATATGCAGGTCAAAAACAAAGAGACAGGATCTTCTTAGGTTACTTTTGTTTAAGCCCTACACAGAGAACAGAATAGATTAAAGCAGTGGGAAAATAAGAGATCAAGTCCTGTGATGTGGCACAGGGTGCTCCTTCCAGCCAACCGCACTTCATTTCTCTCCGCTGGTGCTTCCAAGTGGTTTTCTAGGATACCCCTGAGCAGAACTCATTGTAATAACTGGAGGAAATAAATTAATGGAGAATTACCACAAGGTTCATCTAAGAGAAGTTTTGATAAACAACACTTCCAGGCTGAGATATTCAGCACAGCCTGAGGAATGTGGACTTTCCCACTCCCGTCAAACCGAGCGGGTGTCGGTGCCTCTGAGTCAAGCTGGGAAGTGGCCACAACCACCAAAAGCAACCCTGCATTTCAGGTGCAGTCAGAGATCAAGAAGTGCCCTTCAACTGAAAATTTCTGACAAGGCAAGAGGTGAAAGAAGAAGCATCTGACCCATCCAGCTGGCACTGCTGCCAGGCTCAGGCTCAGCAAGCGAACTCCGAGGGGAGTCGCAACCTCTGCACTCCCAGTCCGTGCAAAGAAAATTGTGCAGTCTTCAGATGGAGGAGACAGAAAAAGGGAAAACAGGGGAATCACAGCCCAAATGCCACCCCAGACACAGAGAGGTGGCCCACACATTTGCAAACCAGAACAAAAGCTTATAAAAATCTGGGCAAACTAAATACTATCACATTGCTTCTCTCTGGGTTCTCCCCAGGCAGAGTTCCCCCTTGGCAAAGGGATAGCTTATCCCTGAGAAATACATTATTAAAATCTTTTCCAGACCAAGATTTAGGCAGACCTTAACTGGTGCTGGGCTTTAGGCTGGCTGGCTGTATGGACAAAACATTTCCCACATGAAATGATTTCGAAACCACCACTGACACCTCTGCAGCCACAGCTACACCAGGTACTCCTGCATTTTAAAAAGCAATACACACAGGCCTGGCACTCTGAACCCAGGTTCTACCTCATTTGTACCCATAGAATGCTGGTGAAGTCATCATGATTGCACAGGATAAACGAAGGTTGACGTTGGCCTGTTTAAATTAGGATTTTTTTTTTAAACCTGTATATTCTTCCCATTGCTAAATCTTTTACAGAGGCTACTAAGGCAGAGAGCTGCTGAGCTAATCCTCTTTGACTCCCTGCCATCCTGGCAGGTACAGCAAAGCCTAAGGTAAAGTGGAGCATCAAAAGGAAAATTAATGTCTTCTAACAGCAATTAGAGGAAATTATTTAGATATAAATCTTGTTTTATATCTTCTCATACTTGTTTTTCAATCTTTCCCCTTTGATTTTTTTTTCCTTTCAGGCTTTTCAGAAAGAAACATTTAAAATCCATCCTGTAAACCAGTGGCATAATTAGCTGCATGTTACACCTGGTATTTTACTCTTCTACAGAGTAATTCCTTTGAGCTTTCTTTTTTACTAAGCCCCGAGGTCTCCTGAAACTGAATCTACTTGTTCTCTCATCTGCTGGCTGACAGGAACCAAAACCCGGGCAGGGACTGTGGGGTGCCCTCCTGCCACCCCCTCTGGACCCCTCCAGCCACGGCAGAGGGTGACCAGAGGTGCCAGGTCTGCCCAGGCCTCCCAGGGCAGCTAAATTCACCTCCTGGTTGCCAGCACTTGGCCTGTGCCGTGGAGCAAAGCATGTAACCTAATTGTGCTCTGATAACATCAAACAAAGTCTCTCTGATCCAGCTGCTGGCACGCAGCCACCCTATCTGGGGTCCGATCTGACAAGGCTGCCGATTGATCAAATCATTATCTGCTGGTGTAGGTGTATCAGCCAACAGGAGCCAAATTCCTCCAGTTGCTGCTTCTCTCTTCCAGGGGAGGATCCAGGGCTGGGGCCGGTGCTTTCCCCGCGGTACTCAGCTCACGGTCACCCAGGGCAGGCCCTGCTTGCTGCTTCCCAAAAAAGAGTTGCTGTGCCTGCAGTGTTATCACAGAAAACCTGCAGGAAGAAGAGAGAAAAAGAGTTCTCTCTTCTCAGCACCGAAATCTCCGTTTCCAGAGATTTTCCATTTCATCCCAGCACAGCTAAACCTGCTGACCCCTCTAGCTCTGCCACGTCCTCCAGGCTTCCTCTCCATGTTGTGCAGAAAGTGGCACTGGAGATTTTGGGCCCTGTTTCCACCTCCCTGTCGCTACTCTCAGGATGACTTGTTGGTAAAAATCTCAGCTATTTGCACCTCTGCAAACCTCATCTCCACATGAGCCTCTCTCTGGAAATGCCTTCCCCTGGAAATGCATCCCTGATACTGCCCACAAAGGACAAAGCCTGGCTTTTACAATTCCCTCATAAAACACCAGGCTTCTTAAACTCTGCAAACAATCTGGGAACAAGATTTCCCTCTGAGCAGGAACACACAATTACTCCCTCTTTTGAGAAGGTTGAATTGGACATTTGTCTGGAGCTACACCTGAAGTGACCCAGCCTCGAGGGCTGAAGGCACCCAAAGGTCGATAAGAGCAAGGCCCAAACAAACTGCAGATCCTACCAGGCAACTCTTCATTTTGGGCAGCTTTATTTTTGTTCCCATCCCAAGAGGGTGAGTAGAGCAAGGTGGGCTTTAAAGGCTTAGGAGGCCTTTTCCCAGAGGAAAAAAAAAAAAAAAAGGAGGCAGTCACAGAATCATAGGATGTCCTGAGTTTGAAGAGACCCACAAGGAACGCTGAAGCCCAGTTCCAGTCACCCATGCTGCAAAACTCCGCAGACACCGCTCGGCAGAAAGCCCCTGGTGAAGCCATTCGGTTTGTGACATATCCCATCTCATCAGTCCCCAAGGAGTGAAGATGATGCAGGTGGATGTTCTTTCCACAGAAAAATGCAGGTGGATGTTTTTCCTCCTTTTGTAACCTTCAATCTCAGAGTTACAGAAAGGGCTTGGCAGGGCCAGGAGATGCTGGACCCATTTTAGCACCACTGATTCGGGTCAGCATTTCATCTGGCCACCTCGTGGCACTTCCCCGAGTCCTATTTCAAAGTAAGCTGTCCAAGGTAATTTATTTGGTTTATATGCTTTATTTTATCCACATAAATCATGAAGCAAAGTCCATAGGGAACAGGCACTCTATACTTATCATAATATGTAACTTAGTTCCCCAGAGACTGAGTATGTACAGAACAGCTAATAAATGGTTCAAAAAAACTCTGGGTCATTAAATCTTGTTTTATATCTTCTTGTTTCCATCAAAGTATGCAGGAGTGGAAATTCTCTTTCTAAGACAGGCTCCTACTTTTCAGCCAACTGGGAATAGAGCCAGCTGAAAAGAGAGAACCCCACATACAGCACTGACAGCTGTGCACAAAATTCATGAGCTCAAGAGACAGACTGCTGCAGAGACAGGTGTCCGAGATCTAAGTTTAGCTTGGAAGATTAAAACAGTATCTACTAAGAATGCATTTATTCTAATCCTCTCTGTGCTAGAAACTACACATGCATCACTGATGTACACATCCTGGAAACATCCGAGATATGTCTTCCTTGTGTAGGATTTTATCCCATTGTGCTCAGGGATAAAATAGGTTAGTGCTAAGACCACAGAAATGCACCAGCCCAGTAGAGAGAGATGTTCCTGATGTCTGAGGAAGGGCTGGGAGCAGCCAGGATCCACGGGCACAGAGAGGTGGGGTCCAGGCTCTGCCCACCCTGGCAGAGAGCAGCCCCACCCCAGATGTTCCCAACACAGCGAGGATGTCTTATGTAAATAAGAGCTGGGAGGCAGATCAGGTGTGGCTCTTGCAAGACAAATGTGCCTGGGAATTATGTATGATTCCATGTTTAGCTGCCCTGGTACAAATCCAGAGTAATTCTTTTGATCTTCAGGCAGCACTGCTCTAAATACACATTAAATGGAAGAATGCACCCTGTGTCCTCACAAGAGCCAAAGGTACAGGAGGCTGTGGCACCTCCCCAGTGGAGCTACAGGTTGGAGGGAGGCTCTTCCCCTCAGTGGCCTGACTGGCTGAAGAATCCACTTCCCTGTGACAACCACAGATAGAGCAGAGCAGATTTTGATGCCTTAAGTTACAGACAGCCTGGGAAGGCAGGAGATCCAGGTTTTAGATTCACAAGAAACAAAGGATGAATCACATGTTTAGGATCGTGTGATACAGTGCAGCTGCATTTATAATTGTCTATCAATACAGGTAGAAATTATCATATGTTATAGAAGAAACTTGATAATTTGAGTGACATCAAAGTCACAAAATCAACATCAAGACAGGCTTAATGAACTTCACTTCCTTCACTCAATAAAACACGGGGCAGGTGCTCACCTTTGGAAAGCTACAGAGCAAAATTCCTGGGTTTGCAACAACAGTTTACAGATTCTTTCCCCTCAGAACATATTGAACCATAATGCTGGACGTTTAAGAACTATTATCACGCCCAAAGAAAAAAAAGTAACAGAGGGCTGGGTATTTTAAAAGGGCAGAGTCACTCTTTAACCCCAGGATTCCTCTACATTCTCTCAGCTCCGCAGATTCAAGAAAGTTCCCCAGTTTTGTTCAGGGGGAACGGGATTCCATGAAAATTTGCAAATACTCATTTAATTCAGCACTTTCACATGGAGACAACATATCATTCCTAAGATCTCATGGCAAAGCTGCTCCTAAGGCTATCACAGAGATTACAGTGTTGGCGCCGACCAGCACAAAATTACAATACATGGCTGGAGCTGCCATGCAATTCCTGTAAGCAGGAGTAATCCCTGTCCTTGCATCATCAGCCCCAGCGAGCAGGAGGTCATGTGGTGGGTGCTCCAGACGACGTGGGGGAGGACAGGAGCAGGGAGGATGTTTTTAATTTATGTATTTAACATATCTCTAATGGGAACCTGAGAACTGAAGCTGCTAGGTGACTTTTCTGCAGCCTCTGGGAAAAACCTCTGTGGGGAATTGGCTGGGCAGCGAGGGGATGTGGAAGAGAGGAGCAGGGCACAACTGCAGCCAGGAGCTAAACCAGCCTAGGGGTGGACACACAGCTGCAGAGTTTGTAATTCCCAACATCCTCACAACAGGCAGAGAAACGTCTGTTCTCTGGGGAAGAATGCCCCATACCCACTGCACCCATCACCCAAGGCTGGGTCAGGTTCTGCCACCACTCCAGCATCCCAAACACCTAGGACATGATAATAATAAAAATAATAATGATAACAATCCCTACAAACCCCCCATGTGGTAGGGAAGTGCTGGATGTCCCTGCAGTGCAGAGGGACATGAGGGCACAGATGGAGCATTTTTCCTCAGAATTCCCCACGAAGTGTGGCACACTTGCAACATGTGGTGCTTTCACAGCAGGATCAGGTTTCCATGCTGAAGACTAGTCTGGAGGGGGAGCAGTGGGAACTCCATGGGCTGTACTCAAATCCTCCTCCTTGGCCTTTCCCACAAGCACATGGCAAAGTGACTCGAAGTTAACAACTCATCACAAAATGAAAAGCATCTTCCCCTCCCCTGTGCTTTCAGGGCAGCTCATGTGTGAACTGTTTAGCTTTGCTGGCTCCTCAGGTCCGGGCCGTTGGGCTTTTCCTTGTGGATTCCTGCCCTAATATAATGGAAGGCACCAAGAAAAAAGAATAAAAAATCATCAGTCCAACACCAATGTTCATGAACATCCTCGTGTGTTTTGGCCTCGTTGAGATTCCTCGGTAATTCACAGCTGTTCTTACCCTTTCCCTGGATCACCCCTGGGACTCCAGACCCTCCCAAATGCACCTCAGGACACCACAGGAGGGGTCCCACACATCACAGCAGTGAGACCCTTCAAGGAAGGCTTTCCTCAGGCCTGTGAGGTTAAAGCTCAAGGAGACGAAGCATTAATATGGATTTGAAATGAGAAAGCAGCCTGGGCAGCGAATCTAACAACTCTGCCCCAGAGTTAAACCCCGAGGGTCCTTCTTTCCAGGGCTTGGGGACAGCCTCACCATCCTGCTCCACCCACCCCTTGTCAACAGAGGAGACAAGACCCCAGTGAGCCACCAGGATCATTCTTTTCTTCTCCTCACATATTACAAGGCCACTAAGTTAAAAGGAGTGCTCTTTAAATCTTCAGCTTTCAACCCTTCCCAAGCACCGCTTCTTGATGGATTTCAAACCAGTTTGACAATACACGGTTCTTTTGGTGTACATGTGAGTTTTGGAGCAATATTTAACAACTAAATTAGATGTGTGCGTAAAACACACACAAGGCTGCCTAGATATTAGGTGGGGTCTTGTTATATAAAGGCAAGAACAAAGACCTTTATATTGCAGCAGGCAGGATCAGCCCAGGTTTGTGCCCAGGTTCACTGCTGGGAAGTGAGCTAATAGCTCAGTGTTTTAGGCACCATTATTCATGGCTTTCACATTAAGCCACTCACATTCTTTTAAATTCCATTTTAGGCTGCCCCTATTATTTTTAATCCCTGCCATTTCCAAGGCCCCTGTGGCAGAGCTCTGCAGTGCTGGTGTGGTAGAGGCTCCACGCCCGGGATCACCACCCCTCAGCCACAGCACAGAGGCATCAGCTCAGTGTCCTGTGCTCCCTGCAAGGGAGAAGGAGCTCCCTGGCCAGAGGCCAGTGCCCTTCAAACCAATCTGCACATGGCCTAATCAGAGCTGTGGTCGGCTCTGTATCCTCAATTTGTTGAGTCACATCAATTTGCTGAGTTTCCTCTCCCTTTAGAAAAACACGCAAGTGCCGTTTTCTAAACATATTAACTCTCTTCAGGCTCTTTTGTTGTGTAAACAGAAAGACAAGTGACTGGGCATTGCAGGCGAGAAGCTGATGCTCCCTGTAGCCTGAATTCTTTGCAACTTCACCAGTTTTGTTACACTAATGTATCTTTCATTTCATGATGCCATTTGAGAATTAGGCTGCACCCTTTTTCCTAGATAACTCCAGCTTAACTACAGCTGGAAAAAAACCCATTACATTGCAGGGGGAGGACACCCTCCAGTTAAACAGAAAATACTGCATATCTTCATCCATGCTCAGAGACCCAGAGACCCTCCCCAATGCCCAGAATGCCAATGGGATTAACCCTGAGGTTGCCAAAGCCACAAATTGCCACCACAATCCTAGAACCTTTGCTCAGTCACAGCTCAGAGATCTTCTCTTCTCTGCTCCAGTCCTACAGCCTGGTGTTCTCTGGAGCCAGAACAGGCATGAGGCACAGAAGCCAACCCACAACAATCCCACCATTCCCGCTTCTCACCACTCCTCCCCAGCTCTGCTGCCCCCGGGAAAGGCAAGCTGGCCTCAAAACAAGTCCCAGGAGGGCCCAACTTGCAAATGAGGAGGGCAACATAACTGGCTTTGCTGCAGGCTGCAAGAAAAAACAGACAGGCTGGTTAAGGTGACTTCAAGGTCAACATCAAGCTGCTGTTGACATTCCCTTTCTCTTGGCTTTTTTGCTGGTATCTTCCATCAGCCTCTCCCCATCGCTTCTGGGAAGTGCCATCATCTTGGTGGCTGTTGTCCACACCAGGACTGGTTGTGGAGAGGGCTCTGTACACTGCTGGTGGAGCACACCACAAAACAGGATTATTCCCAGGCAGCCTCCTCGCAGCCACCATGCACAGCTTGTACCAAGCTACAGATTTTCAGCCTTCTTCCCTCTGTACAGTAAAAACTAAAGCCCAATATTTGTTCCCTTTTGTGTTACAAGATCACAACCAAGCTGCCAATCATCTGGCCAAGGGGGTTATGCAAGAGTCAGGTTTACTGTAAAGTTGTACAAATTTTATAGGACCACAAACACTTTAACTACCATGATGCTTAAAACTCAAGAGCATTTGGAGAACAAGGAGAGTTATTCAGGCTCCACACCATTTTGGCTGCATGTTTTCCAGGTGTATGATTTCACCACATGGAAAAACACAGCCATTGCCAAAGTGAACTCATAAAAACCTTTGATGAGTAAAGTTTGGATAAGCACAAATCATTTGAACCGACAGTTGGTCCAATTCTCAAAGGGGTTTGGCAGACATAATATAATTCGTGGTTTCACACACAGGCCATTTTTCCCTTCCCTCCTCCCCCCCAGTCTTCACAAATTCGGAAGACGTTGTTCTAGAAGGTGCACTGGGTTGGGTTTGCTCTGTTTTTCTTTTCCCCCGAAGGGTTAGGCACCACACTCTTGCAACTCAAAGCCATTTGGGGCTGTGAGTAAGCCAGCAAACAGGTTTTCCAGAACTGTGTTTAGATAGTTGCATGATCCGCCTAATAGACATCAAAAAAAAAAAAAAAAAA
>VXAC01007785.1:980437-996418 GCA_013399225.1 Rhipidura dahli
AAGAAAAATTAAACTCTGGGTCTCTCACCACCCATTTGCTAGCAGGCAGGTAATATAAGGCAAAGGCTTTAACAATCTCTTCCTCTGACACATTGGAACATGTTATTTCAAGATGTGTGGCGTCATTTAAGGCTGTGCCATGAGATAACAGAGTATTTACATCTCAGGTCTGGGAGCAGGGTTGCTTCAGCTTTTAGACGTTATTGACATAATATTTTCTTTGATAAACAATCTATCAGGAAATTGTCATATTCATAACTGAGGTAATGCCAAGGCCCGAGCAATCCTACGCAGTGCAGGAGGCAGCTAGAAATAACATTAGAGAGCACAAACACAAAGGAGATGAAAATCCTGCTCCTAAAGGATTTTGTTCAGCCCTGCTAGTGAGAAAGGAGTTCATTTACCACTCCCACTGTCCTTCTCTGTCTACATGGGGAGATCCAACAGGCAGCAGAGCTTGGGCCTCTGTAAACACAAGCAAAACTTGCTTGTTCCTCCAGAACTGGAGTAGAATGCTCATCCTGTAAACAGAAAACTTGAAACTGACCATTAATTAGGAAGTTTTAGATATTTGAGCTGTAAAATCCTGTGTTTTGCACTTTGTGATGCAAATGAAAAATGGATCAAGATCAGGTGTTTAATTTCTATAGCATGAATTATAATTCTCAGTATACTTCATGCACTTCATCTTCAACAAGTCAGCACAGTATCTTCCCCTTGGGTCAACAGACTTCCAGCAAATCAGTGGGGCTTTTTTTCCCATGTTTCCTTTGAGGAATTTTTCCACATTTCAGGAAGAATTTGTAAACTGACGTTTGCTATTTCTAACTTCCCAATGTCAAAACAAAATCTAAAATATTAAAATTGCCAAAGTAGAAACTTTGGGTGGTCACGTGATGTGTCTCTGTCTCTCGCTCGGGTGGATAAAAGGGAAGCAGCAACACACAGAACTTCCTGAAATCAATTCACTCCCCATGCAAGCTTTGCCTTGTTTCCTTATAAGCCTTTCCAATAAATACTCCTGAAAATTCATGCCTGCAAATTCACTGGATGCAATAATCAGGGTAAGCACATGCAAAGCAAGAAGCAGACTGAATCCCCTTTTTGTCTGCTTTTTTGAAATTTTTAGTATTTGCAGAATTTGTCACAATCCTCCCTCTTTTCACCCTCATGAATAAATCATGTTTCCTCCTACAGGAACTCCAGGGATGGGACAGAAGTTGCCCTCATGCAAGTCAGAGGTAAACCCAAACCAGAGGTGTGGACAACAACCTCAAATCATCATCTTCTACAGCGAGATGCAGGTTTTCCAAGAACCACAGCTGCACTGCTGGAACAATTGTCCTTATCCTTCAAAACATCCATGTGCTCGTGCATTTTGGGATCTCAGGTGTGCCCCTGTAATGTGCACATGCACTGGGGAGGCTGGAAATTATCTGGGCCTTCTCTCTGTCCATAGTGATACCGTGAAGCAGCTACCTAAAAACAGAAGCTAGACAAGAATAAGAGAAAAAAAGTAGGTATTTATTTGAAGAGCCTTCAAAGGTACACCCTGGGCAGTCAAAAGGCTCCACCCAAGATGGACCCTGGGTCATGGGTTCTTCACACTTTTATAAGTTTGGTCCTTTTGCATATCAGGGTTAATTCTCCAATTATAACTTCACTTAATGATGTAATTACCCCAAGTTTGCCCCTCCTCTCAAGGCTTTAGTTTACACATTCTGGGGCCTGAGACAATCGAGGTGTCCTTGGAGAGTAAACCTAGAGTGGGTTTGTTATGTCTGACCAGCAGGAGAGAACAGCAACTAACAGGCCACACGAAACTTCAGAATTACACATCAGGCAGTGCAGGATTTGAGCAATACAAAAGTTAAAACCCAAGGCACCAGTAGGATTTAATCCCAGCAAACTCCCCTCATCTTCAGTCGAGGCCCTAAGTCGTGACTTGCTGCTGTGTTCAGCTTCCTGGGCTGTTCTTGAGAGCTCAAGCTCGCACAAGCCTGACGATTCCCCTGCTTTTACAAGCGTATTCATGTTCCCTGTCAAACGCATGAGTTACTTTTCTGCAGGCTATTGCAAGAGAGCAACCAGTAATTACTGCAACTGCACAAAACACTTTTTTATTTAGAAATGTATTTCAAAATAGGTTTGGTGATTATACCATCGCTCTCCCAAACTAGGTAGTCATGGGCAAACTGGTCGTTTGCTCTGGATTTGTAGAAGGTCAGTGAATTTTGATTTCCTACAGAATATTTCCTCTGCCCTTCCCTTCCCATCCTGTGTGAACTGATTTTTACCTTCTTTTTTATTCTGTGCCTTTAGGGGCTTGATGGAAGACTTCCAAACAGGGGGAAGTATCTTAAAGCACAGCAGAAATGCACATTCAGTCATTACCAAAGCTTTACAACACGATTTCTTTGTGGAGAGGGGCTCCAAACCACGACTTCCATAGAGAGCCTTTGGGGAGGGCACTTCCCTGCACGTACTCAGGATGGCACCAGAGCTGAGTCTCCGGAGCTGGGTTTGCAGTTGGACACCCCACAGCAGCAGCTTCCAGAAAAGTCTCAGCGTTATTAAATACCAAACACGACCTATGCTTTTGATAATCCAACTTTTATTTGGTTATCTAAATAGGATTTCTGAACACCTTCCAGAAAAATGTTCTGCCTCTTTCAGAAGAGACCCCAAAGCCTCCAGATTCCTAACAGAGGAAAAATAGTTCAGGAAGCAGGAATCCAAGTTTCAGCTCATTAGTTTCATTTATTAAATCAAATTAATGAATAGGTAATATATATTTATAGACTTGTTTATATAGCGAATTACAAATGTGATGTATTAATACACTGTACTTGTTATATAAAATTTTAATATGTATTAGAGAAAAATTCTAGAGGCCCCCAGTGAGCTATCCTTTCCACTGAGTCCCATGTTTACACTGACTCCAGCTGTTTCTTTGGACATCAGTAAAGACTGTCAATAGGACTTTTCCCACACATGGTATATAATTACAAGCTCAATCCTTGAGTGACACCAGATTTCACAGATTTAGAAACTACATAAAATCATACTTCTCTAATTAGCTTTTAATCAAGCACCAGCAAGTAAACATTTAAACAGCTGAGCCCAGATCCTCCTTTTAGAAAATTGCTTCCACTGACAATTAGTGTTGTAAACTTTTCCTATTGTCCTTTTGCAAGAAGAAAATTTCATTGTTACTGACAACAACTAAAGAAAACTTCACCTTTTCATCCCTGGTTATACAAAGGGAAAAATGTCCCTTAATTTTAGCGAAAAAAAAAAAAAAAAAATAGGGTGGGAACTATTTTTGGGGTTGAAGGCTGGTTAGTGGGCAACTGGGACATCATTCCCACCACTGGTTAGAAGGTGACGGATGAAGATGGCCTGGAAATGATGGTTTGGAGTGATCAGGTCTCCTACTCCTCTGCTGCCCCACACATTTCTAAATGGACACTCTTATTTATGCAGATCTCTAGCTCAGGTAACTTACAGAAGCTGACCACTGTTACAAACCCTTCAGGATGCAGGACCATCACACAAATCATAACAACATCTTACACAGGGACAGAAAACTCTGTTTAACATATCTACACTGCCTATTTCTTTCAATTTTTCTTTGTGTGAAATCCTCAGCCCTCACAGAGCACCTACTGCCTCCCTAAGCTTTGATTCCCCTTATTTATCCCGTTATTCATTAATGAAAGATTCCTTAGGCACAAGGTGTTGTCCAGATCAGAAGCAGGCAGAGTTTCTCAACTCAAACTTTTATCCCAGCCCAAAGAAAACAGGCATATTTGGGTCAATAAAAACATTGCAAATTTATGTTGGATTTGTCCCTTCAGCTGAAAAAATAAAAGTCATCAGCCTGAAAGTGCTTACATACTTTCAAACTGAAATTAATAAATTAATTTCAATTAACAAGAAAATATTGCAGGCACTTTAATGAAAGGAAGCATTATGTATCGAGTCAAACAGCATTTTATTCAACCTGAACCAATTCCCCTTTTTGGTCCCTTCCCTACTATCACCACTTCTCCAGAATCTTTTTAAGAAACATTTTCCTTGCAGCTTTTTGGAGCAGACTGCTCTGCTTGTTTATTCCCTGCAGCATTTCAACTCCTTACTGCCTCTTCCAGGAAAATTTGTGCCTACCAGGATCAAGACTACTGTAATTAAGAAACCAGAGGAATTCTTGCTGGAGACAAAACTGTCCCATTTGCTGGTAAAATCAGGGACAATCCAACAGGTTTGTTGTATTCTGGGAATTACAAAGGTGCTGTGGAAGGCAGATTTTGCCCATGCCCAGCCTGCTGGGACAGGAGCTTGTGAACATGCAGCCTCCTTAGCCAAAAACTTTTTGACTCATTCCATCCAAGAAAACGTTCCTTAAAAACAAAACTAAAAAAAAAACCCACATCCCCCTCAGCCACTGTCACCCAGGGGTCAGAAACTACTTAAAATATATAGATGGATCTGAGGGAGTTTAATGGTCTGTAATGACAGACACAGAGCCCCTGCAGCTGGGTGTCACAAAAATTAGAGTAGTCACTTTACAAGGAGATGTGGTAAGAGGGATCCCTTCACTGATTCTTCCACCAGAGATCCAGCTAATTACCTGCCAGAAGGACACGGACGTGCTCAGAGGGGCTGGCTCAGTCAGAGGGGGTGTTTGACATCCCCTGGACTGGTTTGCTGCTGTCCCCTGCCAGTCCTTCAACTCCGATTTCACATGAATGCTCAGGCTGAAATGGCCAGCTCTGCTAGGACATGGACACGCATCCACTGGCCATTTTGGCAATGCTCAGGGACATTTCTGCCCGTTGCTTTGCTCTCTGAGCAGCTGGGCACTGGCCAGCCTGCTCAGCCCGGCTCTCAACTGCAGCCCTCGAATACTGAACCTTCCCTTAGTGCTCCCACTCTCCTGCACAGCCAGAAAATGCAGCTTCTCCTGGTGGGAATAGGCTCCAGATCTGGACACACAACAGAGTGGGACAGGTTTGAGGACGTTTGGCCCACAGTGAGTGGACAGGGGGAGGATTCATTGCAAATGTTCATCCATAAGGCTTTTTGGCTTGTAATAATGGGAAACACATGGGTTGCTACTTGTTCCCAATACTTCTCTGTCCCTCTCCACCTGGCTGCTGCCTCTCCAGCAGAACAGGTTGGGATTGCTTCCTTGGAAAGAGCTGGGAGATGGCTGTCTCCTTCCTGCATTCTGCAGTGCCACCTCTGAAAGGAAAGGAGCCCCATTTCTGAAACATCCAACATAGGGAGAGATGTTCAGAACCACATGAACGGTTTCTTTAAGGTTTGCAATCCTGTGGCAGAATTTCCCAAAACGGGCACTGCACGAGGAACTGGGCAGCACTGTGGGTATGATCTCTCCAGCCAGGAGCCTCACACAGCACAGGGAGCACCTGCATGTCCAGCACAATTTGGGATGAGATTGCTTGCAAAGCCTAGCTGGGTAGCCCTAATCAACAAAACCCCTTCAGCAGGGAGAACAAACGAGGCAGAAACATCTCTGGGGCTCATCCCCACCTCTTCCCCCTGCCCTTCAGATAAACCAGCCCATTCCCTCCCAGGCTGTGCTGCCGTGCTGAGCCGCATCACACCCCGGCTCGCGGGATTACCACAGACCGTGTGTGAATGGGAAAAGCCCTCCTGGCTGCAACAGGCACCTCACCCTCTCCCCAAGACACGGTTTGGACTGGCAAACATGGTCCAGCTCAAGTGAGCAGCACCACAAATTACAGCGTGCAAATGTTGATGGGGACCACACCCTGGAGGAGGGGAGGGAACTGATGTGCAGCAGCGTGACAGGGCCGGACAGAGGCAACAAGACAACAATTTCCATCACACCAAAGCTGCTAACTGGAGTTTAACTTGTTTAACCAGCCCCTCTACAGCACATCAAGGACAAATTTGTTACCACCCTGGAATTTGTACTCTCAGGTCTGCATTCCTGGTTTGCCAACATTTAATGTGTGTTTCAGGTGGAGCCAGGAAGGGCTCTCATAAAATTGATCTTCAATTGTCAGTGCAGACCTAAGGTGGAAATTCAGCTGGATAATTTACAAAGGGGAGGTTTGGGGATTGGTGAGGTAGAATGAAATTTGCTTCATCGGAATCCACAGCTGATCAAACTCAGATCCCTGTGCACAGACTTTACAGACCCAAGGAAGTCAGTGCAACCAATGAGTCTTCAGGACAGAATTTGATTAAGGACACCAAATATTATTTCTGGAATCGGTGAGTTTTCCTGGAATTCTACCCAAAGCTTAACCTTGCAAACAGGTGTTGTGGGATGCAGAAGACACAGGAAAAGCAGCATGGAAAAACCAGCATGTGATGTCTCTCTTAGGGATGGAATATCCCAGATAGAACTACAGAAATGGGTGATGACCCTGCTACAGGACAAAAGAAACTTCCAGCCACACCTCAGCACCCACACCAGAGACCCTCCTGTAGCCAGGCACTGCTGACTAAACAGAGAACTTTTAACACCAGCAACCCAGATAGAGACCCAGCCTGGCTCCTGATGTGCTGTTGACCCAGAGCTAAACTAATTAGCCCATTTCCTCTTCAAGTGTTCTCAAATGCCACTTGGCCGTGTCACTCCACACCCGAGAACTCTGAAGCAGACTAATTACACTGGCAAATGTTTGATCAAAAATTACACTCATATGGCATGGACTGCAGGAGGTTACCTCCCTCTCCATACAAGAGACCCGATTCAGGCAGCTCCCCTTTAAAATCAGTGTAATTCTGCAAGTCCAGGAAGCATGAAATAGAGAAAAAATAAACTTATTTTTGGCACACAGGCCAGATTCATTTACCAGTAGTGCCCCTCTGATGCTGATGCAGCCCAAATGTGGCTGGTGAGCCCATTACAGCCTCGACTGGCTCAGATGTGGGCAGGAGCAGGGAAACACCACCTTATTCTCCATTGACAACAGCCCAGAGGCACAGCCCAGCCATAATTTTAAGCAGCTAATATGCTAAGCATCGAAGTGAGATTCTGTCCCAAAACTTCCTGTGGGTTACATTTGCACCTCAGTTTCTCTACCTGTAAAATAATAATTACCCAACATACCATCTCTTGTAGGACTTAATTAGCACTTGTCAACCTCTTAGAGCTCCTCAAGGGAAGAGGAGCTGTGCACCACAAAGTACTAATTAATGGACGAAGCCTTTGGAACAAAGTATACGATTCTGTTGTTGTCAGATCTAATAGAGTCATAAAAAAACAGGGCTGGAAGGGATGTCAAGAAGTAACCCAGGCTGTCCCCCTGCCCTGAGGCATGATCAGGTATATCTAAATCACTCTTGATAGATGAATACCCCTAAATCTGGGGATGCTCCAGCTGGGGATTAAAATAGATAAAGATGAGCTCGTGTTACACGTGCGTTGGGCTCTGCTGAGCACAGATAAACAGTCCCTCACACGGGGCCTCTCCAGGGCTCTCTGCACGGGCCTGGAAGAGGCTTTGCTGCACCCACAATGAAGGTACTGAGCTTTCTGACTCCTCATTGCTCCAGCTCAGGCAAGAAAAAGCCCCATTGCAGCCTGCATGCCCCAAAATCTCAAAACTGGAATTAATGAGACTCTCAAAATGGGAAAAACAGGGAACAAAGCAGAGAGGTGTTAAAGGATCTGGTTGTGAGGAGCTTCAGCCAGAATCAGAAAATCAGCGCAGGTCACCCAAGCCTCACACACGGCTGGATTGCAAGACTTCCATTCCATAATACCTTTAGATCATTTTTATTATGTTTTTCCCACTTTTCTCCCCCCTCTGCAGTCCCAAGAGTCCATCTAAAGTACCATTTGGCCTAAGGTATCATTCAGATGTGGCTGCTTAAGCATTGCACAGCCTGAAGTGTAAAATTCCCCCTTTTTAAGCTACACAAAGATTTTTAGAGGGTTTTGTTAAATGTTTTAATTATAAAAATGTGACAATTCAAGCCCTCTTTCCAAGACATACATGCAAAGTACAGTAGGAGATACCTTTCATTTGATTAACTTCATACAGGAAAGCTTTTGAAACTTACACTTTCTTCATTGGGCTGGTGGATAAAAGCTAAGCCAGGCAACTGATACAGCACTGCACAAGTTTATTAAATTAACCAATTAAACTGAGGCAATATACAATTTACAGAGGCCAAGGCAAACAATAGAAGGTGGAACACACTCCCGGGGCTGAGGCGACCGAGTCGTGTCAGCATTTCCATTATGAAGCTGCTTCAGAGTTATTGTGGGAGGTGTGTAATAAAAAAAGGAAAATAGCTTAAACCACTGAATTCAGTCATTCTTAGGGATTCCCAAACATGCCCAGGCGGATGGAAGAGCAAGATGTAAACCAGTTTTTGCCTAATTTTGTCACTCAAATTAGAAAGGAGGTGTGGCCTGGGGAAACAGGTTGGCAGTTCCAGGGAAACAAAGGGAGGCTGGTTCTGCACGGTGCCCTGCTCCTGGCTGGGTGAGAATATGACCATAATGAAGGTGATTAATCAAGTGCAGCACGTTGGTGTGCGCTGAGACAGAGCCTGCCCAGTAACAGAGCCCTTTGTGGGGAGGCAGCAGCATCCTGCCCTCACCCCAGGCACCCCACACCGAGACAAACCACAAACACAGCAAAGCTGTTGGTGTCCCCAGAGCTGAGCCACACAGGAGAGCCTGACCCATGGGTTTGTCACTTCTGCAGTGCTAAGCAACAACCAAAGGGAATGCTTTACACAATAGGGAGAATCCAGAGTGAGCTGAATTCCCCCAAACTTTTGTGGGGTTGGAATCAGGTTCAAACCCCAGTTTTAAAGGCTGCTCCTTCCCTGTATAAACTGTGCAGATTCTTTGGGTAACAAAGAGCCAGTGGTTTCATGTTGCATTTCCCAGCACATGAAAACCTTTTCATGAGGTGCAAACCTTTTCACACAGGGAAAAAATGGGAAAAAAAAAAAAAAAAGAAAGAAAGGGACCAATATGGAAACACTGACACCACATTTACTGCAACAGCGTGATCAGCAGCAACTATAATTCTCCTTCAAAAGGTTGCACCCACAATGCTTTCTTTGGCCTCTGTAGCTTGTATATTGCCTCGGTCTGACTGGTTAATTTAACAAGTTTCAGAAGTATTTAGTTGCCTGGCTCAAGCAGTTGGACACAATTTAAAACCAGGTAGCCTGGCTTGTGACCACAAGATGTTCTTGGGATGGCATTTCCATGGCTCAGTGCAGCATCCCAGCTCTGCTCTGTTTCCTCTCTGGAAACCAAACAGGGCCAGCTCAGTTCCCAGCAGCACAGAGCAGCCACAGGGCTCTGGGGAGGGGAGCAGATTGACAAAGGAAGGGTAAATTGAATTAGCTGAAGCCCTCAGCGTTGCAGCTCCGCAGCAGAGTTTAAAGGAGCACTGGGAAGGCACAGGGATGGTTTGGAACAGACAGGATGCCATGGCAGGTAAGGGACCAGCCTGGAAGCCAGGAGACCCACTGCTGTTGTGCCTTTGCCCGTGGCCCACCACATGACCCTGAAGGAGCAACTCCATGTGGGTTCTTTCTTTCCCCTGTTGCTCTTTTTCTGCTTTGATTATAAAGTTTTCCATGTGATTTCATCATCCTGTTTGTACAAAATATGTATTTGCATAACATCTCACACAGCAAGGCCCTGATCTCAGCTGGGGCTTCCAGACATAAAAGTTATGAAGAGACTCATTAGCAAATTCAGTGTGTTTCAATGCCCATTATGAGTATTTTGTAACCAGCACTGAAGAGTCTACTGTGTTGGTTTGCCAAATGACACAGGACAGAGGAAGGTCCTGTATGGAGAATATAGGCTGATCCAATAGGAATACCTTGCAAGCAGGACCTGAGGGGCATCTTGGAGATGGAAAAGGAATTAATTATTTTTTACTAACAGCAAAATCCTAGAACAGCTGCATAGCTCCAACAACCCAATAAAGACATTTTTCTACCCCCACCTCCAGTTTCACCAGATCTTCTCACGGGATGCTGGTGCCTTCAAAGCCAAATTCATTGGTCTAACCTACATGGACACACTATTCAGTCCTAATCTAACGAAAGGCTATGACTGAAAGAACAGCTCGTGGACCATCCCCAAAATAAACATTATTTCTACGCAATGTGTCTCCCTTTATACTCATCTCCAAAATGGTGAAGAGCAAAAGAAGAGGAGAGAAGAAATTAAGACAAGAAGTGACCAATCCTTCCATGCCCCAGGTTTGCAGCTAACAACTGTTTGACTAGAGAGCTGCAAAAAAAGGCATCTGAGCCAGCAACAGCACCAGCAGGGGCTGAGCTGGAGCCTCAAGTCCTGGCAGTAGCAGTGGCAGTGCCCCAAGAACAATACTCAGAAGGAGTAAAGGCAGTGGTAGCAGCCCCTGGGGCTGTCCAAGACCTAGAAATCCCATCCTTCTCCCTGGGGAAGGTGCAAGACTCCTGGTAGCACCCAGGAGTCTGGTCTGACAACCTAAAGGAGGGAGAAAAAACAGCTGTAACCTTTATCCCCTTCCAAAGGCCCACAGATCTCCCCAAAACAGAGGCAGAGTGACTACACTGGCAGCAAACACTGTTGGACAGCAGGAAAGAAGCAGCATTTTGAACTTAACTTCAATGCAGGCTGGATTTGGGTGAGGCAATTCCACACAGGCCAAGAAACAATAATGGATATGCAAGTTAACATCATCTGCTTGGCAATTCCTGGGGGTCTTGAAGGCTCCTGCAAAGCACCCATTTGCACAGTGCCAGGAATCCTGACAAAGTGCCATGACTGCTCCAAAGACTGATGGGCAAGTGCAAAAGGAACTTGTTCAAGAGTTCATTAAGTCACTGACAGAATTTGGGACTCAGTCTTCAGCTGGTGTCCTGCATCACCACCCCTGGTTCCTCAGTGCATCCCACAGTGCCAAACAGCACCATCCAGCCGAGTCTGTGCTCACCTGCTCCCGCTGAGCTCAACAGAAATTTGCCACAATCTCTGCAAAAATTGCAGTTTAGGATCTTGCAGAGCAGTGGCATTCCCTGCACAACTGCTGCACGAACAGCACTCAGTGTGGGAGCTGGGGCTACAACGCTCAGTGCTGTGCAGCACAAGGTGCAGAGTAAACCCTCTCACGCTGAACACTCCTTCTCTGCAAGCTCCAGCTGAAGCTGGATGGTCTCTTCCTGATCTCAGCACCCGGGGGATTTTTCTGTTGTTTTTCTTTTCCAATTTTGAAACTCTTCACATTAAAATTGCCCTTTTTAAGGGGAAAACAGGCTGGATTGAGTCAAATCCCCATTCCCTTTGGTGATTTGCTGCACAGGCAGCTGGGACAAAGCTGGCTGGCATGTCAGATTCCTGGTGCTTTTATACAACAGGGCTGTTTCCCCCCAAGTATTTCTCTAAGAACTCCAAGATTTCCTTCTCCAGCAAACACCTGAGCAGAAATGATTCACCCACCATGTTGGCAACTGGCGCAACTTCTCTCAGCCCTGGTGCCAAGCCTACATTTATATTGTTGAAACACTGAAACGGGGAATTTTCCTTCTGTGGCTTCCAAAGAGGCTTGTCCATATCTATTTCATAGAAACATAGAATGTCCTGAGCTGGAAGGGACCCACAGGGATCATCGAGTCCAGCTCCTGGCCCTGCACAGACACCCCAACAATCCCACCCTGTGCATCCCTGAGAGCATTGTCCAAACTCTCTCTGGCAGCCTCAGGGCTGTGCCCATTCCCTGGGAGCCTGTTCAGTGCCCCAGCACCCTCTGGGGGAAGAACTTTTCCCCAATATTTTGCATAAATGGTAGCTTTAGGCCTGTTTTTTGTTAAGAGGGGTAAGAGATAAGTTGGGGTAAAGCATATTTGTAAGACCAGCCATACAGAAAAGTCATTTTTTTCAAGCTCGTGAAACATTATAATGCATCTATCCCTAATAAAATCACTTTTTTTCTGCCTGACTTCCTTCAAAAATACTGCATATATATGATCATGGTGTGCATGAGCATGCATCTCTAATAATTTTTGAATGAGTTGGTTGCTTTCAGCCCAATCTGAGAGCAAGACAGGAGTTTCAGAGCTGTCACGTTGCCACAAGTTTCATGAAAACAGGCAACTGGATGGAAAAGAGAGATCCAGAGGCTGGAAACGTGCAGAGTGAGCTCAGCCAGTGTCAGACACCACAAAAATGACGCTGTAAAGGCACTGACACTTGGAATAGCCTCCATGGAAAGTTACAATTGGCCAAGAGACAGAAAGTCACAGTACACCAAGTACTACCTGAATATTTATTCTGAAGGTTATCATAACAAAAGCCAAAAAATGACTGGCCTTCGAGATACATCACTCGAGATACACTTAGCAGACAAGACAGCTAAGTACTTCAAAGGAAGCCTACAAGCAAAAGTCCTATAAATTTTAACTAAATCATGTAATCATTAATTTCAGAAGAGTGACTTCTGATATACCCCATGGTAAGCCCCAGATCATACAAATCCACTCTTTATTGCCTTAGCAGTGCTGTTGAAAATCAATAGGATTACTCATAATGGTAAAGTTAAACACCTGTGAAAGTGTCTGCAAGGCTGAGGCCTAAGGCCTTGTCTAGGCACAGCTTTTGTACTTGAAAACCTGGTTCACTTGAAGGTTTGTTTTGTTTTTGGTTTTATTTTTAAAGAAAACAAGGGAATAATTAAAGCCATACAGCCACTTTAAAATGGACACATTTTTATTGCTATAATGGGAACTTCCAACAGCACAGCCATTCCCAGGTCAGTTGTGCTGCTCCAACTGCACTCCTGGTGTAGGGAATTGTGCCAGCCCTGTTAACAGCAGCCACAACTTCTACACCCTGAGCAGCTCAAGGAGCAGATGCCAGCCTGCTCTGTCTACTCAAAGCTCCCCAGGTAATTCATGGGAAGCACCTGAAGGAACAAGCAAGACCCATGTTTGAAGGACATTTGGTCTGAAGCCTGTCAAAAAGTATGATTTTTTTTTTCCTCTCTCCATATTTTTCTTGCTCTCCTCTGGGTGTGCACCCATAAGAAAAAAAAAGCAACACCAAACACACCTAAAAAACTTTTGAGTCAGACTTTCATGTGTGCAGAATTAAGGAAGGTGAAAAAGATCAAGATTGCCCCACAAGACGACAACAAAAAAGGAGTGTGCGTTCTGTGGAAAGCACCACAAACTTTAGGAGATGCCAGAAGGAAGAGGGGGTGGAACAATGAACTAACATGTCTGGATTGCTAAGAGGTTAAAAAAAATGTCACACTTTCAAAGAAGAAAAAGACAAAAGACATTAAGAGTAAACAGGAAATTTGGGAAATCTATTTCACTCAAAGTAGCAAACATCTGGAATAAATTGTCAAAAACTTAAGCCCATCAAAGCAAAGTATTAATGAGGTTAAGAGGCAGCTAGACTGGAGGAGGAGACCGAAGAATACAGGGACAAAGGAAAGAGGTGGAGCCGAGAGAAACCTGAAGGCAACAGCCTCTTTAGCCAAAGGGCTTTGTTTCTTCCTCTGCCCAGTACTTCCTTATCTTCTCGTTGCTCCAGGGGTAAAATATGCGGGGTTTCTACTGGATTTTGCTTTATAGAAAGGGAACAAATCTTCCCCCCCCGCCTTAGAGTTCCATGTAGGGATCTGTGACAGGCTATGTCACTGTTGAGCCTCCAATGTTAAACTCAGAGAGGCATGAGAAAACCAAACACACACTACCCCTTCCACCAAGCAGAGCTTTCTGAAATATGAGGTCCTCATCCCTCCCTTTCACACTTCAAATTAAAAATAATTCTTACTTTTGTTACCAAATGTTGCTTAAAGAAGAAAAACCTCATCCCTTTAATCAAAGGATTTAGCAAATGTCTCCATGGATTCAAGAGCCATCTTTTAAAACTTTTTGGTTTAAAGTAATTCAAACCAGGCTAAACAACACCTTTAAAGATGACAAAACCCAGTAGGCATAAATGAATAAGGAGTCTAAGAAGGAAATACTTAGCATGACTTATCCTTTAATATCCAGATCCCTCTCCAGTAAGGATAATCAGAAAGCTATGTTGGCCCTTTCTCGAAAGAAGGGAATGGTCTTCCATCTCTGCCTGGACTGTTATTAACTATATTGGTTACATTCATGGTCATTTAACATCCTTTAAAAGATGATTTTGGGATTTCATTTTCCACCTCCCGTTATTGAGCAATGGAATATTCATAAAACAGTAGATGGAAACAACTGAGAAGAAAAAGAAAAGAAAGCCTCCAAGTTCCCATCCCTGCCAGTTAAATTACACTAAACCAAGGATTCAATTGATTCAGGAGTGTCAGGGAATATGCACACACGAAAAAGCACACTGGGGGCAGGGGGGGGATGGAGAAAAATAAAACATGCACTTGCCTGTCCCCTGCTCTAACAACCACAAACTTCAGCCAAGCCTGACAGAGTGGGAGAGGTTTCAAAGATACAAAGTTCCTTGTGGGTTTCTCAGTGCAGGCAGCTGGGTAAACGATGAAGATACACTTGAGGGCTCCACCAGACCCAAGTGTTTAATAGACACAAGAGAATCCACCCAGCCTTCGTTGTGGTCTAATAGCACAGGGCCCTACTGCTGTTTGCTATCAGCCCAGCAGCCACATCTGAAGAGTCCATGCTTTATTGGGAACATCTGCTCTTGTCTTGGTGAGAGCAGCTGAAGCTCAGCCTCAGCTGCTTCTGCATTAGCTGCTCCCAAATCCATCCCTGCACCTTTCTCCCTACAGGGAGCCGGCAGGGCTGGTGGGAGGTCTCAGGAAAGGCTGAGCAGTGATTCCTCAGAGACCCCATGCTGCCATACAGCACTGGGGCTTTAGTTTTAACCCAAAGCTCAAGAAATACGCCTTGGCACTTGCAAGGAGCACTGAGTGAGGCCAGAGGAGTTTTGAATGAGTGGACAACTTAGCCCAATTATTTGGTGAATTCAGCCACTGCCACGGTGGTCATGAGAGGAGGAGTTGTCCTCTTCAAGGAAGCAGTTCAGACCCAGCTCATCACTTCAGAGGTCTTAAGTGGCCTCTGGTCTCTCCCTCACTGCCCGGAATGTAACAAAAGCACCAAAAATCCTACTCCTCACTTCAGCCCTTCCACAAAATGCCACCAATACCCACAGCAGTTAAACTGGCCAGGCCTCTTACTTTCCTCCCAGTCCTAACGTGGAAAACCAATGACAGCAGGACTTTGAGGAACTCGGTTCCATTTTACTCACAGTTTTTACCTCAAGACTTAAACATAACTAGAGGGACCCATCTGGAAAAAAAAAAAAAAAAAAAGGATTTTTTTTCCTCTGTCAGCCAGGTCCAGCAGCCTGAAAAGGCCTTGCTGTGAGGACAAACTGCCCAGAACCCCAGGGCTTTACCCACTGCAGCAGGCACAAAACACAGGAGATCTTTAACAGCAAAAGCAGGTGGGTTTTTTTCTAGGGACTTTAATGAGTGTTGTAGTGGCTGGAAAAGGTGATAAGCTTTCTGTGTTATATGAAAATCCAGGGGGTTACTTTATATAATCAGCCACAGCTGACTAAACAGGGCGCTGAAAGTCACTCACAGCCAAGGGAAGACAAAACAACAAAACCCCCACAACCCTCCCGTCGCTCCTCCCCAAAGAAACCATTCCCCAGGCACAATCCTAGGGCTGTTCCGAGGCCTCCAAGCCGCTAATTAACATTTCTGCCTGGAAAAAAACACCGGCTTACCTTGGCATGCCGGGGCCTCAGCTCCACCTTGGCTGCGCGGGAGCGGGGACAGCAGAGCCGGGGCGGTGTGGGGCCAGCAGAGCCGGGGCTGTGTGTGTGGGGACAGCAGAGCCGGGGCTGTGTGTGTGGGGACAGCAGAGCCGGGGCGGTGTGGGGCCAGCAGAGCCGGGGCTGTGTGTGTGGGGACAGCAGAGCCGGGGCTGTGTGTGTGGGGACAGCAGACCCGGGGCGGTGTGTGTGGGGAC
>VXAC01007785.1:996617-1027992 GCA_013399225.1 Rhipidura dahli
CGGGGCGGTGTGGGGACAGCAGAGCCGGGGCGGTGTGTGTGGGGACAGCAGAGCCGGGCTGTGCGTGTGGGGACAGCAGAGCCGGGCTGTGTGTGTGGGGACAGCAGAGCCGGGCTGTGTGTGTGGGGACAGCAGAGCCGGGGCGGTGTGGGGACAGCAGCAGCCCCAGGCTGAGCCCTCCTCATCCTCTCTAGCAGGTTCCTTGGGGCCTCAGCAGCCCCCACCAGGCGTGGGACAGCTCCAGCTGCCATCCCTGCTCCAGGGGTTTTTCTCCAAAGGTACAGAAACGCTGGAGCTGAGACAGAGGTTCCCAGCACTCTGCATTGAATATTCGCCAGTTGTCTTCAGCAGCGGCTCGAAGGCATTACAGTGTTTAACAAATCAGGATTTAATTTAGCAAACCTGAAAATATCTCACATGGACTCGTGAGGCTGCAGTTTAATGTAAAAATGCAGGTGAAAAGCTCGCATTCCCCACAGGGAGAGGGGCCCTGAGCAGAGCCCTCAGCTGGTGGCTGTGGCTCAGTGTGGGGAGCAAAAATCTGGTGGCGTTTGGTGCCCGGGGCTGGCACAGCCACAGCAGAGAGGACACTGGGGGGTCACTGGCAGCAGCCAGGCCGTGACAGCCCCGGGGGTCTGCCCACACTGCCACAAACAGGTTTCACTTTTGTGACACTGGACTTTTTCACCTTTTCCAGGGCAGTAACACAGAATTTCAACGTTACCTGTTTGTACAAACCTGGCTGAACTGTAACACCAATTTAAAAAGAAATCACTGGTATTTCCATAAGGCTTTTTTTGCAATTCCAGACAAAATAGGGATACCTGTACTGCTTCAGCACTTGATTCACACCGGTGTTATTTTTCCAAGCATTAAGTTCTGTCATAGCCTTTGCACTCTCAGCCTGGTTGGGGAGGGGCACGATCCTTGCTGAAACTGGCTAATTCCTGTTCTACAAAAAAAACCCCTTTCTGGCTGCTATTTAAACTGCATCCTTTTTACATTGATAGCTTAAAGGCACCGGCTTACCTGGAAATTAATGGAGATTAATCTCTTTCTGGCCTGTTAGAGGAAGTGCCTCCCCATCCCACCTCACACTCTGGTAATGAACTTTCTACTCATCACGGTGGTACCTGCAGCTTTCAAAGCTTAAAGGGACAAGGCTGTTTGGATCTCCCCTCACTTGTACAGAACTTCTCTTACCCCAGGAAAGGGGAGCTGCTGTCTTTTAATCATTATAAAAAACCCAGTATTCCTGCCTGGCCTGGCATCTGAGCTCTGTATTCCTGCTGAAGCAGCTGACCAAACATGAGCTTGCTCGTATATTTTGCAAAAAAAAAATTTATGTTTCTCAGGTCAACAGGCACATTAAGAAATCATTTAAAGTGAAAGGGACAGTAACAAATGGCAACAGTTCACCAGATAAGGACTCAAGGAGGTTTTGCCGTGCTTGACCTTAAATAACTGAGTCAGCATTCCTGGGCCCCTGTTTTACAACCAGTGGGGTTGGATAGATGCTTGCAGGGGCTGAATCAGAGGAGAGAGGAGCTGAAGTGCCACAAAATGCCTGCTCAAGGGCCTCTCTTCAGCCTCTGGAGAGAAGTCCTGTAGGGAGGAGCCTCCTTGAATATACACCACATCCAAGAAGCCAAAGTGAAATCAATACACCTGAGAATCCCCCAAGTTCCATAACTCTGATAAAACTTCCCAGATTTGTATGTCAGGAAACTGTTGTTTCAAATACTGTTCCCATGTGTGCTTCAAGCATCCAAATTGTAGCTCCTTCCTATGGCTCCCAAAGCCTTGAGTTTGGGAAAGGGCTGAATAGTGGGAAAGTGACCCCAGATGCTGCAGCTGGACAGACAGCTCGGCACAATCAGCACCCCAGGAGTTCCTTCAGGAGCTGGGAACTTGTGTCCTGGGTTCAGCCATGGCCGTGGGATTTGCAGACTTCTCTGGTGCAAGCCATGGGCTCCCCTTTAGGAATCCAAGTGGATTTACTCTTTCAAATAAACCAGCTTGGCTGAAGTTGTTCTTTCCCCATTCACAGTGGGAAATCCCTTCTCCCTGGGCATGAGCATTGTCATAGGATGGCTCAGAGATGTGTGGCTCATGGACATCCTGCTGGTGACCACCAGACTGATGAGGAAATGAGGTGAGGCCCACAGGTGCAGAACTTTCTCAGTACCTGCAGGCAGGTTAAATCCCAGTGCCCCAGAGTGCAGTTAAAAACATGTCCAGTGTGAATTATCAACGATAAAATCAGGAGATATTTCAAGGATGACAAGGGAGAAGGAAAAGGAGGAGGATGAGACTGTCTCAGGGTCAGATACTGTTCTATTTTAACAATTTGGAGGGTGAAACAGGGAACATAGAAAATTTGGGGATGATGGACAATAAGCTAAGGCAGCTTATGTGGAGTTTGGAGGACAGGGAATTCAGAACAGCTGTAAATTGAAGGGGAGATAGAAAGCCAACAGGGGGGAATTAAAGATCAGTGCAGGTTGTTACACATTAGAAGAAAGCCAAATTCAGGCAGTAATTGGTCAGGCTGCAGCTGCTCAGGAAAGGATCTGAGGTTCCAAGTGCAGCACGGACTGAGGAGATGCCACCCCAGTGCAAGGGCAGTGTCACCTGGGCTGTGCTAACACTGCTGACATGTGGGACATCAGCACCACAGGGGAAGGCACCACAGGGGCTTGTCCAGGCCAAACCTCCAGCTCAGAGCAGCATCAGCTACAGCACGATTCCCAGGACCAAATCCAGCCAGGTTTGGGATGTCTCCAGCAATATTTGGGAGCTCCACAGCCTATCTGGCCAAGCTGTTCTGAGATTTGAGCACTTTCACAGTCAGAAAGTTTAAAGGGGCTTTGCTATATTCCAACGTGTCCATTGCCTCTCATCCTGTCCACGGACACTGCTGGGAAGGGCATGGATTTGTTGTCCTCAGTCCCATCACCCAGGTCATTGATGAAAATGTTAAACAGCTTTGGCATTGTTTTCAAATAGAAAAAGGAGGCTCCAGACAATCTGCACCTCATTAACATCAGTGAAAATTCAAGGTAAGTCCTCAGATAACCCCCGCTGGCACATTACCAAGGTAACAGAGGCAGAGGGAATCAGATCTGAGGAACTTTCTGGGATAGACAGAAGAAGCTACAGGGGAATCAGAAAGAAGCAGTTATTAAGGAAGAGAGGTCTGGAATAAGCTTCTACCCACATTGCCTAGAAACTTTCATAACCTTCAGTGCTGCCGAATCACAGGGGGGATTGGTTTGTTTGGCTTTTTACAGACAACCAACTTCTGCAATAATTATTCCAACCTTGCTGGTGCTGGAATTTTGTGTCCAAGTTGGCATACGATGTTTAAAAACAAAATATGCACAAATTTAAGGTAATCCTAAAGAGAGCAAGAAAAATTAGGAGTGGAGAAAAGATTACTGGGAGGAAAAGTTGGAAAAAGAATACTGAAAAAAGAAAAGTAAACAGGCTTCCACTGTGCTAACGTCATTACAGAGAGGATGCAAAGGCTGAAATTGGCTTAATTTGCAGACAGAAAGATTTAGGTTGGGGGGAAAAAAGCATAAACCTAAGGCTAGCTTTGGACTTGAGGCTACCTACAAAGTTGAGACAGGTCAGTTCGTAACAACAATCCTGCCTCTAAGCAGAACAACAAACTGGGGGAACCCATGAGAACCTTTCTCTGCCTTTTATGACTGTCTATTTCAAAGGCTGCTCTATCCTTTCACAGGGTTTCAGAAAGGTTTATGGGATTAAACTTTTAAGAGTTAATAAAATGCATTATCAGTACTACCCTGCTTCTTTGTTTTTTCCCATCCAAATAGTAATTGTTTGTGAAAGGGCTGACATTGAAGAGCAACTGCCAGGGTTCATACAAGTTCAGTTCCCATCTGATCATTTTAATGATGCTTGGTGAAAATCTGTTTTGTGGAATTAATCTGAGCTCTTTGTTCCCTTCAGTTGTTTGAATCTACATCCAAACCCCATAAGCACAGCCCTATGTCCCCCTATGAAAATGGAGACTGAAATGAAATTGGGGTTGATACAGGCTTGTTTTGAATCTTGAATATTTTCATGATGTTTACCTGAAAATTTGTTCTTCCCCTTTATAGAAGGGGAGCATTACAACCCCCAGTTGTCTTGCAGGATGGTCCAAGGGCCCAAGGTGCAGAAGTCTGAATGAGCAACCAGACTGGTGGCATAGCCCAACCCAAAGATCTCCTCAAGCAGTTTGTAACAGGCACCTCAGCTGCACTGCCCTTGAAGTGCCATAATTTTGGGGTAATGGACAGAAAAAAAGGGAAGAAATGGATTTTGAACCAAGATAAAAGTGCAGCAACAAGGAAGGAGCAGAACTGAAGAAAGCCTGAAGGCAGACAGGGTCAGATGGAACCTGGGGCTTTGTACAGCCACGAACCACTTCGGAGGGGCATGAGAGCTCTGGTGGTTCAGAGCACCCTGGTGGTGCATCCCTGTTTGGTGCTGCTGCAGGGATCACAGCTGCACCCTGCTTTGGTGCCATCAGGAACTGGAGGGAATTTGGGCTGAATTCCAAGCAGAACCACTGGTTTAGCTTCCTCCAAAAGAGCTACCCAGGTTGCTCAAGGTAAGAGAATTCAAGTGATTTGCTTCAAAACTACAATGCTCCAAACCAAACCTCCCTTATGGTAATGCCTGGCTTACCCTGATCTACCCCCAAGTGGTCCTGTTTTCCATCCTCCCCACAGCTCCCTGCTCCTGCCCCATCTTCAGATGTGAGTGAGGAGCTGCTCCCTAAGGAACAGGGAAAGTGACCTCAGCAACATCCAAACAAGGCAGAACTAAAGAGGGCAGTCAGGTCCGAGAGTCCAGAAAGGAAATTTAGGGAGCAAGGAGGTTTCTTCTCAGTCAGCACCTGCTGTGTGTGTTTGAGCCCTAGTGCTGGCTGGAGGGAGGGAGGGGGTGCAGCCAGGGGAAGGGGAGAACATGGAACTGTTCAGATCAGACCCCCATCAGCCTGAGAAGTCACAGAGCTGCACTGGAAGAAGTCATGCAATAGTTACAGATGAGAAAGGACCCATCAAAAAATGTGCTTTGATGGAATAGTGAGACCTCATCTTTCAAGAGCATTAATCAAAGTTTTTGCCTACCAGCTTGCATGAGGAAAAGTAAGTCTCTCTAAAAGGAAGGCCAAAGGTAAGCCTGTGTGCTGTGTCTCATCTTCAGTCTCATTCTGAAATCCTTACACGGTGTAAGAACCATAAGCACAGTCTGACATCTGATGCCTGAGTGACTTCAGCTCAGTTCTCATGTGGTCAGGAATGTGATTTTGTGGGGCTTACACAAGGTAGCATTACACTTTGTACATGTTTGTGTCACACAAGAGCGTTTTACAGACCCACCTCTCAAGAAATTTCCAAGTTAAGTCTGCAGATGAAACATCCATTTTACAGTCCTCCCCCATCAGCAGCTCCGTTCTGTGCTGTCAGGAGCTGTCACTTGCTTGGGTCTGCAGAAGCTCATACATAAATCATCTTTTTGACTGTGCCACCAAAAAATCCTCAACCTCCACGACCTCCCAGTGCCAGTCTACAACCCCATCCCATGGGCAGTGGTCATGGACCTGTGAGGAAAAACATTCTGGGGAGAAAAAAAACCATTGAGGGAAACAACGATAAAAACTGGGCTTGTCCAGAAAAGCTCAGCTGGTGAGTGAGCCAGGAGGTGGAAGGACAGGTTGTGTGGATTCTTGCATTGAAGTTTTCTGAGTGCCTAAAGCCCAGCAAAGCTGCTCATTGTGTTGAGAGGGACAGCTCTGGGTATTGCTTCAAGTGTTACAGGAACAGGGGGCAAGAAGTGCTAAAGCCTTGTCCGCACCTTCTGCAAGGCTCGTGCAAGGAAGGAGTGAATTTTGTCCCTAGCTGTGTCCACTGATACTTTTAAAAGAGATAATTTCTTCTAGATACAATGGGGAATCAATTTGTTATATTGGAAAATTAGTGCTGGTGCACACAGGGGCAAGGGGGAGATTTATTTTATGAACTTTCTCTGTGCTAAGAGCCTTCTCACTCCAGTTGTTCTCTATTATTGCAGTGCACGGAGTGCAGGATTTTGCTGGAACAACAGAAAATGCAGGTAGGGGTAAATGTCACATCCCTGAGTCATGCAGATGGAAAATTATGGAATTTCTGCCCCTCTTGATGAGGGCAGAATTGGACACGTTGCCCTCAAGTTCTCTTCCTACAAAGACAAAGAAGATGGAAACAGAAAATAAGTGGCTGTTGCTTCCTCTCAGTGTCTGTGGGACTGTGGCTCCAGCAGCACTGATGCACAAGGAAAGCATTTTCATGAGCTGTTAAAACAGCAGCAGCTTGTTTTCCTTTGGCTGCAGCATCCTTCTGACTCCCACGCAGGAAGTGTTCATGCAATATTCCACATAGGCTGAATATGTCCAGTTCCTAGAAGTCTAAATACAAGAAACTGTAGCCCATTTAAAAACCAGGCCACTCTTGGATTGTAAAAGTGAGAGGTTCCATGGGCTACAGTTCCCAAATTCTCCTCTTTGTCCCTAGACACCTCCTTGCAGTGCATGTCTCACCTGTAACTCAAGGATAATGGACAGGGCTGACACACCAGGTGTTAATGTTATGTCATGGACAACCTCCTCCAAATAATAAAGATGTCTCTGAAGGGGGAAATTCGTTATTCCTGGCTTCTGAGTGCACCTAGTTACATTTACTATGAGAAAAACAGCCAGTATTCCACTAGTTCTGCTCTTCTGCACCAAAGCAAATGAGTCAAGTGGTTTCAGAAGCTGGCCACATCACTGAGATGGAGAGGGCATATTGCATATTCACAACAGTTTCAGATTGTTTTATTTACACTTCCATTGCTGGGGGCTGTGGAATGGAACATAATTCTGTTTGCCAGATACTCTTCCTGGTGCAGTAAGTTAGAGGAATTCTCAATTAATACATGGAGCTTATTTATAAAAGACAAGAGGTTAAGTAAGACTGCAGTGCCCAATGGACCATCTGGTGAACATTAGGTTTGTCAATAAATCACAAAAGCACCGGTTCATCAAGAAAATTCCATTTCAAACCACTGACAGGAAAAAAAAAAAGATGGGAAAAAACCTCACAAAATTGGTATTTTGATATTTTATAAAAACAGAAGCATTTAATAACTTTAATCTTATTTCAATGGTTTTATTGGTTCTCTTCTGATGGCCACCCAGCTTCACATCCTGAATGTTTAGCCCTTTGTCTTGTACACAAGAGCATCATGAAATAACTCAGTGCATCCTCACAGGAGAAGCTCCTGTCTCTGCTCTCAGTCTTTCTCCTCACCATGGGTGATAACATAGCAGAGGTTCTTGTAGTCAAGGTTCCCAGAGACATCTGGGGGGAAAGCAGCAAACATCTGGTTGATCTGCCAAGCAGACAGAGATGAGTGTCACAGACTGTGGGACAGCAACATGAACAGCTTTTCATGCTCAACCCAGCTCAGCTCCCTCATGCTGTAGTCCTTTAACCACCATGGAAAAGTTTAACTTGGGCTTGGTAAAATTGAAACAGGAGTTGGAACACAACTGGTTAATAAAGTCCTGCTGGAATCTCACAAGTTCCCTGTTGAAGAGAGCTCTTCCTGAAACTCAGGGAGATAAGTCCTGGTTGATAAATGTAAAGTCTAGTCTCTGTTCTGTCCACGAACCAACTCCCCTCTATCTTCTCTTCTGACAATAAAGTCCCTCTAAATTCCTCCCAGCCAGCAGAATCCATGCTCAGTCTCACACAAGCCACCAAGTCAGTACCTCATTTCAGATTTCAAACCAAATAACTCAGAGAAATGGAAACCAGAACAAGGTCCCCACCCAAATCCACTTGGACTCCAGTAAATCCATTGCTCAGCTCCCCGTGGGGAAGAACAGCACGAGATAGGCCACACTTGCACTTGGGTGGGAGTCCAAAGAATCATTTGACTTTGATTTAGCCATGGAGCTCTTCAGAAGAGATGCTTTGAATTGTTTCTAATTGCTAGAGCTGGCATCAACCTCCTCTCAGCCTGGATTTCAGCTGAATTCATGCATTTAAAGAGGGGCAAGGGCTTACTGCGGAACAGGAGCTGGAGCTGGATTTCTGTTTTGAATAAAGTTCCTTACCTCTTCTTGACTGAAACGGTCTGCCTGTGTCATAAGCATTTCTTTGATGCTGTTCAAATAAAATGAAATAACCTGATTAAAGGGTGATAATGGCACACGACAATTCAGATGGCAAGATCCCTCCTGAAGTTGCATGAAAGAAAATCTGTGTGACCGCATAAATTAGAGCTGTTAATCCTTACATGATATTGTAAGAGATTTTCTGTGGGCACCCATCAGTGTCAATGCCTCGCTCTGCCAACTTCTTTCACTTTTGTGACATTTTATAGAGGTTTAAAATTGTTTAAGGTTATTATTGTAATTGAAATACAGCAATTTTGTATGCTTATCTTAACCTAAAATGGTAAGTTTCCTCCCTTGCTGTTTAAAGTTTGGATCACTTAACAAAACCGAAAGAGGGAATATTTTCTGTAAAATCTGAGGATGAAAGGAGCAGAGCATGAAATGAAAAAGAGGACTTGAAAGAGAACTGCAGCCGCTATTCGAAATCATCATCTGAGAATCCTGGATTTGCATGCAGCCATTCCCAGAGGAGCTGGGGGGCTGTGTGAGACCTGTTGTATTTCACGCTGCCCTGTCTTGATCTGGAGTTCCAGCACTGTAACACGGAGCTTATCCCACACACAGTCTGCATCCCATGCAATTACATCAAAGAGAATATTTTGGGGGCAGACTCTCAGCTGATTTACCCTCTGTTTTAAAGCCATTGTGGGAAGGCAGTCGAGCCTGTAATTTTTTTTTTTTTTTTTTTAACCTAAGTTTAGAGGTGAATAGAAAAGCCAGGAAGAATTATTTCTGTTTCCAGTCTAAGCCCTTTAGTTAAAATGTCTTTATACCTCCCCCAGTTACTCATGTGCTGAGGGCACGTGGTGGGCCATCCACCAGTATAAGCTCAGTTAGAGTCACATAAACATCCCTGCAATTACACCAATAATTTCCCCTTTCTGTAGAAGAATTCCTGTATTAATCTCACAGTTTTCATTCATGCTGAAGAGGCAGAGTTATCTGCTTTTGTCACTACCAAATGTATTTATACATTATCAGACACAGTTCTGGAGCAGTAAAGCAAACTCTAAGGCTGTGATAACAGGTGAGCAGTCTGTTGTACAAAAACAAAAGCTGAGGCGAGTATCGAGATCTGGTTTGGTTTGTAGATTTGAAAAAAGGCTGCTTTTTAAAGAATTTATTATGGAAGAGTGAGAGCAGCAGCTCTTCTGAAAGAAACCCTATCTGCTTTTTAAAGGCAGTATTTCAAACTATTTATAATAGAAATTATGCCTGAACAGGAACACTTCCAGGGGAGCAAAATTCACCTACTGTGGGTGCAGAGGTTCAGGCAGAACAGTAAATCCTCCCTGTCTGCTGCCATGCTCTGCACGTGTCCAGTGAGAAAAGCCCCCAGACAGAAATGCACTTTGGATGGCAAAGCTACAATGGCACTCATGGCTCTCACAAATGGGATATTTTTCCAGGAAAAGGCTGCACATCCCGGTTTGAATCAGGGGCACATACACTTCTGCAGCTCTTGTTGATATAGAGTGCACATTTGGATGCCCAGAAAGGGAAAATTGAAAAAATAACCTTCTGGGCAATTAATAAGGATCTTACTCACAAGGACAAGTGTGAAAATATCTGCGCAAGCTTTGGGAAATACTCTGAACTCACAGACAGAGCTTAAATTATTTGATATATTTTTCCTGCGTTACTTTACCACTCAGCAGAGTTCCTTCATCCCTTTGTCTCAAATTTCTTTTTCTGTTCTGTTCCTCTGGCACATTTGGTGTGTGACTGCATTTTTGAAGTCGAATTCTCAAATGATCAGTGGGCACAAGAGTAGAGAGACCATTCCCCTCAGCATAAATTGATTATTGGATATATATGCCCCAGGCAAACAGCATTAGCAAATGTAAACAGGAAGTGTGATCCAGGAAGGAGCTTGGTGAATAGAAGGAAGCAATTTTGTCAGAAGTCACAAATAAACTTCATCGCAAACAGGCCTGAATTAAAAAGAGATCTGGGCACTGTGTGTCTTCTATTCACATGCTTAAAGTATTTAGGGGAAAAGAAAAGATCAAATATCTAATTATAATCTTCTGATGCACAGCCCAGTAGGCTCTGGCACAGTCATAAGGAAGGAGGACTGACTAAAGGATCTATGCACATTTTCCATTATTTATTTTATAGAGAAACAAACACTCACAATTTCCAAAGCCAGAAATTATGCACTTTTTTCTTTGTGTATCTTGTTTTCTCTAGAAAGCTTATTTTCTTCTCAAAAAACACCCAAAAAACCAAACCAAACCCCAAGTCTTCTGGGGAAAAAAAAAAAATCCATTTGCCTTGACTTAGGAGTCCCAATGTTATCTCTTGAACTGGCTCACATCAATTCCTTCTACAGTTACAAATACCTTGTTGCATTCTGATATTTGAAAAACTTTTCTTAAAATTATCTGTGAAATCTCTGGGATGTTTTTGGTTTTCCACTGGGTTTGCCCTTCCTACAGTGCTGTCTTGGAGGAAAACAGGTGAGTGGGAAGGAGCAGAGCTCTGTGGCTATGAGAAGACACATCTCGAGCTCAGCCAAACACCTCCAAAGTCTGACATGCCTGGGACCTCTTCCATCCCCTTGGGTCCCTTTTCATCTGGCCCAAATCTGAAAAGTTTCATTGGCCTCAGCCTCAGGCACAGTTGGTGTTGGCCTGACTCACTTTGCCCCATGAATGGCATTTGGGACTGAATCATCCAACCTTTCCAAACACTGCCCCAGTTGACACCAGCTGAGAATGGGGCTGAGAGCATTTTCTCTTTTTGACATCATGCTGTAGGAAGGGTTTTATGTGTGGTATAATGATGCAGACAAACAAAGTCTGTCATTGAACTTGGAAGTAAGTTATAAACTCCTGGAACTTCTGGAAAGGTTAGAAGGCTCCATCCCAGCTACCATCACACGGACTAAGTGAGTCATTTCCAGACTAGAGGTGAAAACATTCAGAGGGAAGAGACATAAAAATCCCCAGAAGGATGTTAACTCCATGAACATAAAAAGAAGTTCTGATTAAAAGGTCAGCATGGTTGGTTTCGGAGAGAAACATTCCAGGATTTTTTAATATGGAGAAATATTATTTATTAGCATTAACTGTCACATTGAAATGGCTGCATGAGCCAACAGAAAAATAATTTCAAAACTTCAAATGTCTACATTTTGGAAGCATATGAATAGAAGTTAAACCTCAAAGACATCCACGGAATTGATTTAATGGTTTGTTCTGTAATGATCAACATTACCCTCGGGTCTAATAAGTAAACGTTATGCTCTGTTGTGGTGATGAACTAAAACAATTGTCTAATGTTAGCAGTGGGGTGGGGGTGGGGACAAGGTTGACCTTTTCCATCAAGGAAAAATAAAATATTTCTCTCTCATCTTCACTTTGGAGTGTGATACTGCATTCCTAATTTGCCCCAAACTCCAAATGGCTTCCAGCATCCAAAGAATGCAGAACTGGACACAGGGTGGCAAGCTGCAGATTTTGTATGCAGGATATTGTTACAGACAGTGGTGGGAAATATAACATTTCATGGGTTTTGGAGTATCAGAACTTCGTATTTCATGGCTGTGATTTCATTACTGTGTGATCTGCCCTATTTGGCAACAGGCTACATTTATTCTGTTGTTTGAGTCACTTCTGGTATGATCCGCTGACTGTTCTTCCCAAGCTGTTTGGGTGACATTAACCCCAAAACAATTAGGACAACTCTGTGCCTTCTGATTGATTGCTACATCCATTTGTGTTTCAATTGATTTTGAAAGTTCTTAGTCAAAGGACTGTCACCTTTATTTTGTGTATTTGCAGTTCTCACACCCACTGGGGTACTGCCATAGAAAACCACCTTGGTAAAGGAAAGAAATATTGAACATGAATTTTATATTTTCAACTAATTTTCATCAATAATTGCAGATAATGTCATGGAAATCTCCACAGGGTTCTGGTCAGAGGTTATCACAACATAAGCAGAAATAACTGATGCAAATACAGTTCTGTAACTCATGGTTCCCCAATAGACTTCCTATACATATCATGCTTTATGAAATCTACCTGAAATGGCTGCTAAAGTGAAATGGCTGCAGTAAAAACACAGGCCCCAAATTCACCACGAAATTTCAGCATATGAACAAATCTAAACATATGCATAAATCTAGGTGCATAAAACACTTCTCTGGAGCCATAGGTCAGACCTCCTCATCCACTGCCCTGATATCATTCATCTCACTCACCTGAAGTCCTGCTTGCACCTTTCTGGCAGTGCAAGGCGGGGTTTACATTTGTGCAATTACCTCTTGAAGTCCTTTTACATTGCTTTGTTGGTGCAACAGGATATGAATACAAATTAGGTTCTGCCTCCTTATTTAAAAATAGCCATATTGACAATAATTGCTGGATTATTAATAGTATTATTTGGTTTGGCTCTCACCGTATCTAGTGGAATTTTACAGCAAATTATTTCTAGAAGCAGAAGGCTCAAATGATAAACACATAAAAAGGAAAACGTCCTGCACTAAATCCATGTCTCAGATTTAATTAAATTGATCACTTTTTTAAAGAGGGGAGTAGCTTTCCCATTTTAGTCAAGCACTGTGAGTTAGGCAGCAGACATTCATTTTAATTTTGCATATGGAGTTAATTTACAAAGAATCATGTGTCGATTTATATCCAGACCTTCAAAAAAAAGGCTATCTAATGGCCTACATGTGATTATATTTCCGTTGGCTCTTGCAGTGTCTGAAGACAATAACATCTCTTTTTGGTATACAAATATATTCCTACAGCAGTCCAGACTTTTAACTCTGCCCTACAAAGCTAAATGTTTCTCTGCCTCTTAAAATACTGTGAAAAATACAGCTTTTAAGCACTTCTTTAAAACTGTGCAATTATTAGTATTGTTGTTCTTCTTCTAAAGGATATGAAATCAACTTACTAGTCTGCCTTTATGCGGCCTTTTCCTTCTGGGTCGAAAATCTTGAAAGCGTTCAGAATGGTTTCTTCTGGGTCCGTGCCTAAAATTAATGAAATATAATTTAGAAGGCTGGATGTATTTCTCTAGCTGCAGAATACTTGCTAAGTAATTGCATTCTCTCGAAAACAGTGCAAAATGGAGAATTCTACAGTTGTGGGTTTACAGACAAAGGTTCCCTAAGTCGGCAGCATTTGTCATGTCAGATAAACAATAGAGGTGAATAGTTCAGTGCTCAGAAGCTTAAAAATAATAACTCATATCTATTCTATGTCTGCAGGAGAGAAAACTTCCAGGAACTGGTCTCCAATATCAGTACCCAGAGGATTAGTGGCTTTCAGAAATGAAAATATAACAAACTGTTTCCCTCACTGGCTTCCTTTAATCTTGCACTGTACGTTCCTTGTAAAAACAGTTTTTGATGTTACTTGTTCTTGGCGATATAGAGAAGAGGTTGTTTCCCTCACTAAAGGAAATGGAGCTCATCATAAAATCCCAGTGCCAGTGGAATGCAATGGAAACAGGATGATCAATGTGAGAGGGTGATCTGCACTTATATCCCATCGTGCCCCTCCCCTAAAGAGTCTCTTCATTAAGTGTTACTTACAGAAACAGGGTGGTTTAAAGCACTAAACTGTGGCCACAGGATTTTGCTCCTGCTTTTATTTGGGCCACAGATTTTTGGTATGACGTTAATATCCCATCCCTCTGTTCCCAGCAGTAAAATGATTGTAATGGTCTTCCTTTTCTTCCTTCCATTATCTATTCCATCTCTTTAGACTGGAAAAAATTTGTGTCAGGGAGTCATTTTCACAGTGCCTTAATCTTGGCTGGGGCTTGTGACTATTCTGCAATACTGCAGATTCTGAGTACACTCATTTTCAACCCACACCAAAGGATACACTGTGTACTCTGTTTCTGACTATTCCCCAATATTTCAAAATACTACTGTAGTATCCACAATACAAATCTTTGTAACTGTAGGAAACCAAATTTACAAGCAGATGAACTGATCCGTGGGCAAAATGAAGCTATTTGGTATGCTGAAAGCGTGATTAAAAAAGCATATAACACAAGGGATTGCAGATTCAAAGTTTGTTTCAAAGTTTGGCAGAGGTGGAACCAGAACAGAGCCCAGCCAAGGTTCCCTGCTCTACAGACACTCCTGATGCCTTCACAGTTTGCTTTGTTGAAAAGATTTCACAAGGATTAGCAGGATCCTAGTGGATACAACAGTGAACAAACCTCGGCCTGTAGGGCCTCCCTCTTGCCACACAATGGCCATGCATATTTTTTTTGCCAAGCTGTAGGCAATGTATTCAAAGTGCAATGAATCTGTGATCAATACAAACAGCATTGGTGTTTAATGAGTGTTTTGATTGTCCCATGAAGAGAAACATCCCCCAGCTCTGAGGAGAGGGCTGCATTTTAAGTGGTCACCACTGTGGGGGGGATTTTTTTTCCTTACTGCGTTTTATATTTTCTACTCTGTCATATCCTTGGACTTTGGCTTTGAAGAGAAGCAATGCAGCAGGCATTCTTTATTGATTAGCTGGTAAATAAAGTGGTTTCTTTGATGTGCGGCATCTCTGTTTTCTGTACAAATTGTATTATTCTGACTCCCTGTAGAAGCAGCTCCATGTGGTTGGCATTAACATAAACCGAGTTTTGTTAGCTGTTCATCTGGCATCATAATCTCAACATACAAAGCTAAAGCTCATCCTGAAAATCCCAGCTTCCCCTTTATGACAGAAATCAATTATAGCAAAACAAATTTTACTTAGAAAGCACCTTTCACCAAATTCTCTGAGTGGTACTTAGCTAATAAAGAGTGTTGCAAAATTGCCATATCCACTTCCTCTAGCCCTTTCTCCCTTTCTAATTGCACTACAAAGGCTCTTCATCCCAATTAGTTTTGATTGGGAATGTGCAGTCTTTTGGCTCTGCTTCCTTTGCATGACAAACCCAACCAGAAGGGCATGACAAGCACAGCTGTGATTTTCCCTTCACCAAATGGAAATTAAAAAAACCCTCCTCCTTTGCTAGTAGCCAACAGGAAACCTGCAGACAAGAGGGCTCTGCTTTGCCATTCACCTTCCTGTGCTGGCTCTGCTTTTAGGCCACAGGATTGGCAGGGCCAGAGGCTTTGCCAGCTCCAGCAACTGTTTGGGGCAAGGGGGAAGAGGGGAGGGGAGGAAGAGCTCATTTCAGTGCTCACAAATGGAACAGGCAGCAGGGCACCCCACACAAGCAGTCACATATCCCAGGAGGAAGATTATGGAGCAGGGCACTGCCCACCCTGCCAGAAAACACCTGGAATATCCTGGTGGAGGTTGCATGGGCAGATCAATGCCTGGGGAGTAAAATCCCCTCCTCAGCCAGCCTTCTCCATCTCCTCTCCTGCTTCCCAGACTTCCTGCCCTCTTTAGCAAGAGTGTCTTTCTTCCAGGACCAACTACATGAATTCTTTCTTTCAGACCTATTTTCTATTCCAAGCATAGAAAACCCTTCACTGGAATTGTGTTCAGCAATATAAAGCCAGAGTCCAGCAACAAAGCAATAAATGTTTTTAGGAAGATAGGATCAGATTTTTCTATTTTTCTATTCATTCATTATTTTAACAAACTTTTGGAACATGCTTGGCTAAGGCCAGCCCTGCTTTGAAGGCTTTCACCTTTCTCTTATGCCTGTAGGAAGGACTGGAGTTCTGTCTTGGCCTCACACCCCCTCTCTTGAAGTTTCTAGCCATTAACTGGAGAAGAGAGATGACTAAATTACCAGCTCACACAGCAAGTTTACTACCCACATTTCCTGAACTTCCCTCAATGTTCCCAATATATTCTGTGGCAGTGGGTAAAATCCCTCTCCCTTGTCTTTGCAAAGCTACTGAAATACAATTATTTTGGTTTATCCACCCCATTAAGGGTTATTCAGTGAAATCTTGCCCTAATGGCAAAATCACTATTGACCTCAAGTGACACCAAGGCTGGGCCACCGGGTTACGATGAATACAGAAAATGAGAGAAGCCCATGTTTGCTTTATGTGCCAGAGGAGTGCAAAAAAGGGTGGGTTTTTAAGAACTATTTAAAATCAGCTAACACTGGGAGTGGCTATGACTGGAGCATGAGCGTGAGTTCAGGCCAGGAGCCTTCTGACAGTGAGTAACCCCCCTGCACCTTGCTGCAGGCTGCTGAGGTTTCATTACTCTCTGGACCTCGACTCACCACTTTCATGTTAGCTTGTGTAAGCTAAATCACCCCTTTGAGTTGTCCTCTGCACCGTCCCTTAGCCTTTCATTCCTCCCCTCTGTGTGCAAAACTGGAGATCCCTCCTTGCCTCTAAGCATTGTTCTGTGCAGACATTATTATAATTTGCAAGGTGCTGAGATATTTCAGTGCCGAGGATCTTTGACAGATACCTCTCCAATCCCCCAGAGGTGCTTACCTTTCAGCTTTTCCCCAAACATAGTAAGGAAGACAGTGAAGTTAATAGGACCTGGCGCCTCCTTCACCATGTCTTCAAGCTCTTCATTCTTGACATTCAGACGACCTGTAGCAGAGATTATTTTTCATAATAAATCACAAATTGTGTTTCAAAAACCGATTCCCATTCATCTCCTTCCACTGGGGAGCTCAGGGCTCTGTGCAACTTTGCTAATAACATGGTAGAACACAACTCCCAAATACCCCAGTGAAAAAGAAATTGGCAGAGCTGGCTCTGAGATCAAAGGGTGACTGAAGGAGCAAGAAGGATAAATAAGATGTGGCCAGCAGTGGACGAGAGAAGGGGCATTTCCAAATAAACTGCTTTTTGGTTTGGGCCTTTTTTTTTTTTTTTACCTCAGGTGAATTATGGGCCCCACTGATATTAATACAACAGAGATCAGAGTGACTGAAGTGAATCCAAGGTCTCAGTCTTTGCCGTCTTGTATATTGAGACACCTCTCTGAGTAGAGAGCAGATGGATGAGCTGAGTAGTGGCATCCCTTCTCCATCCTTGTGCAGCCCTATTGATGAGAATTTAGGCCCTGGCAACCCTCCTCAAATTGAGTGGTAATTTGCTGTGAATGTACTTTATAGACATCGAAAGGTTTCACTGAACAGGAAAGATAGCAGAACTTGGCCTTAAGAAATAAATATTTCAGGGTAACAGTAGCTACAGGCCAAAGTTTGCAAACCTCATTGTCACAATAAAGAGTTCAGGAGCTTCTGCTCCTTGCACTGACTCTGCTGGCGTCTGATTCCACCCTGGGGAGCACTAAAGATTCTTATCAAGTTCTTTTTAATAAGCTCCAGATGGCAAAAGCCCAAATGCCTACATCACTGTTCAAGCCTCAAATGCTGCAGCAAGGATACAACTCCAGGTTTGGGATCATGAGCGCCTGAATTTTTTCTTTCCTTGGGAACATTTGCTCTAATCTGCTTGATATTATCAAGGTTGTGATAGCCATGGAATGGACAATACCTAATCTCATGACATGCACATTTCACCCCACATAAACTCACAGCAGCACAGAGCCTCACATGAAGCCCTCCTACGTTTGTGTGGTCAGAGGGGCAGCTTGTCCATGACAGCAGTGCTAATCAGGGGATATTCCATGGCTCCCAGATGAAAAAGGTGCAGCCTGGGAAGCCTGGATTCAGAGGCAAATAAGCAATGCCTGGCATGGACCCCTGCTTGGGTGGGCTTCTTCTGAAACAGTTGCAGGGGAGTGATCAGACCTCCATTCCACTCCCTGCTCAGGAGACTTTCCAGCTGGAGCTCTGTAGTGAGATCCCAGCTACCACAGAGAGGAAGGTCAAACTGAGCAGGTTTTCTTTCGCCTCCCGTGGATCTCATTTCTCCCCCCACTGTCATTCTAATACCAACCTTCCTTCTGTGCTTGGAATTGACACAGCATATCTCTTAAGTATTGAGTTATCAGTTTACCTAGAGCAGCAAATGTGTCTCTCAAGTCTGCTTTGTCAATGAAGCCGTCCCTGTTCTGATCCATGATGGTAAAAGCCTGTGGGAAGGAAAAGGAACATGTATAGCCATTTCCATTGCACAGGACAGTGCTCCAGTCACACACATCGGTCCATGAGGGGATGATATTCATGCTGGAAAAAAGGAATATTTAACTTCCTTTGATTCCTCCACATCACTGCACTTTCCTCACTTTCAACACATTACTGGATCTTGGCAAGGCACTTAATTAAACCCACCCGAACGTCTTCTTAGTAAATTAATGCTCAGTGCAGCGTGCATTGGGCTGAAGCCAGTGCTGGCAGCTCCAGCCATTCAGCCCTTAACCCATAAAAGTTTGAATTAGGGAGGCTTTAGTCAGGGCAGATTTAGCCAGAGGTTGCTCTGTGTTTATACCATCCTCATACCCCATTCTTTGAATGAGGCTGAAATGTTTCTGTAAAACATTTCATTTCTGTGGCTATCTCTCTGTTATCAACCTGAAGTCGATTCCTCCTGGGCCTTAGAATGATCCATCATACAGATAGCTGAACTTTCAAAAGCACTGAGAAATGTAGGTTCCATGAGGTTATTTATTCAAAGATTTTTCCCCTCTCCAATACACTGCATCTTTGAGACTGTACTGTGTGCTCTGACTGACACTGCTGTGCTGACCTTAAATACTCTTGTCAGGCAAAATTTAACTTTTGATAGAAAAAAGCAGGGGTTTTTTGTTGGTTTTTTTTTTTTCATGTGTTCTAACCATTGTTTACCAAGCCAGATAACTGCTCATCTATCTGTTTACCCATCTGTGTGTCCCTCTCTTGGCTGCCATCACACTTACAATGTTTCATTGATTAAGGAAGATTTTAATGACCTCAAATTCCCTTGGTCATGCTATGGGGAATATTAGTTGATCCTGGCATGACTCTGAAGCTGGTTATCTGTCTGACAGGCACATCAGTATGGGAGTGCATCTTCACAATGGCCAGGAATTATTCTTTCTTCAGACAGTGTTCTCCTGAGAATACAGTAACCTGCAGAGATTTAAAATCTGGTGCCCTACAGGATGCACTTCTTCCCATGAACAAGTTATCTCCACATATCTTCAGGTATTTTCACCTCCAGGTTCTTGCAAAGCCCCACTGCTCACAACCCAGTTTCAGAATCACATCCATAATCCTACATTTACCTTCCAAACCATTCCCTTACAAAAAATTAAGCCAAACTCTTTAGAGATGTTTTCCCCTTGCTTTAAATGGTGATTCCCCATAATTTGGAAGCAAAAGAGAAAGAAAATATGAACCTGGGCAGCTCACAGAAGACAGGAAGAGCATCAGGCATTGTAAAGGGTGAACTTCAAATAACATACAGCAATTCTGAAACATTTGTTGGTGATCTGGTTGAAATCTCTAGATTAAAATGTTCTAATCCAAACCAGCTTTTCAGAAATACTTGTCCCAAATATGCAAATATGTGTTCTTAGACACAACACGGTTTTGGGTTTCACTCAACCACTTCACTGCCTCATGCTTTTGCCATTATTCTGCCACCATCCTCCTAGAAATGTTCCCAGTATTATCTGATTTAGAGAAGATCAAATATTGGCATTCTGTCCAGTTCTTCTTTTTGTTGGTGGATCCTCCAACAGTAATCCTTGGAGAAAATAAAATGGAAGTTCCTAGGATATGGAGAAGAGGTGGGAGAAGAGAGTCAGACATATTCCCATTGACTGTGGAGAAATGATTAGTGGCTCCAATTCATTGAGCTGGGTCATATTCCCAGTCCTTGCCTTGGGGTTTAGTCTCATCTGTCACTGAACTTTCCTGCTGGGAATCCTCAAGGAAAGCAAACTTGGAAGCCACGTGCAAGCACAAAATGAAACAGTAGACATTTATCATACTGGGAATTGCTTTGGAGATATGAGTTAGAAAAAACGGGGGAAAAAAATCAGTAATTTAAAAAGACAAACCAGTATGGAATGTGGTGGTCTCATGGACATTCCAGAATGTCCACACAGAAGAGGAACATAAACTCATCAGATTATCTGTCTTTAATATGCTCCAGCTTCTACCACCCCACCAGTTTCAGCTCCTCACAGGTAACTGGTCAAAGAGCCTACAATGCACGGAACAGCAAAAGAGCTAAAAGATGCTCAGTTCATCTCCACATGTTGTCCTTTTTTATTGGCATTTGTGGAGAAAGTCAGCTGAGGGCTTCTTGGCATTTTCATTCCTAGTTTGTGGGTAGCACTAGAAGGGCACAGAAAAATGTTTTCTGTTGCTGTTGTGGAACAGAGCACGAATGGAAGCCCCAGTTCAGTCTGGCACCCCTAGGCAGGACAGTGCTTGAGCACGTAAGACCATTCTTATTGAAAATACCACTTAACTTTAAACATGTGCTCGAGTGTTCTCCTGAATCAGGGCTGGAGTGGATGAGATGATACTTTTCCTTTATTTTGGGGTGGGAGCTTGGGTGCTTTTCAAATAAGTCTGGAGCTTGAAACAGGGGAGTGAGTGAGGGAAGTAAGGAAAGAAAGAATGAAAGAAAGAACAAACAAACACACAAGGAAAATGATCTACCAGCCAAAACCACAGGGATGATTCAGAAAACAACTGTGCGTTCTATTAAAGCAGAGGGAGAATTGAATAAGGGTTACAAACAAAACCTATGTTATTCATTAGCAATAACAGGAGGCTATAGAGAACAGCAGAGTAGCTCCCAACCTCTTTGAACTCCTGGATCTGGGTTTGTTCAAACATAGAGAAAACATTGGAACCACCTTCTATCTTCTTCTTTGCCTTTTTGGGAGCCTGTAATACAAATAAAAAGATCAAATACATATTCCTTTGTCTGTTAAGTACCCATGAAAACAAATTACATCTTCAACAGAAGGTAAAAAATACACAGTCAAGTAATACAAGAGGATTGTTCTTTGTTTTTACAAGGTTTTAAATTAATTTTATAGACAGATTTATATATATATATATAGGATTGAATAGATATATACTTTTTTTTTTTTAATAAGGGATATGAATTCTGCTTTATGAACAGGTTGAGGCTTTTTGCCACTCCCTGCTGTGTCCTGGAACCTGGCAGCTCAGACAAACAAGGACAGTTTGTCACTGTGGTGTCTTTAAAAAGGTGAGGGACTCAAAGTGTGACTCAGCATCCTGCCTGCTCACTGCTTGCTCCCCCAGGAGCTGCCTGTTCCTTGGGCAGGGTCACCTCCACCTCAGTGGAGCACAGACCATTTCACACAGGGAGCACTCCCCTTCCACACTGGCTCTGCAGACTCAGGGGTGATACCACTTGGTGTGGAGTGGTGTCACTTGGAGATAGGAGCTGGAATTCCCAGCCTGCTGTTCTCAAGCAATGCCAGAATTGAGGTAAGTGCCTGCAAGGATTCCTTCTTCCCAGTTCCCATGCTGGGACTGGCAGCCAGACTCCAAACAAGGCCCTGCATGAAGACTCAGCTCAGGACCTAGAAAGGGAAGTTACACCATTTCCTACTCACACAGAAATGTTTAGAAATCTGCTCGGTCTGGACCAGCACTGACAGAACTGATTAATCCTTCCCAAGCAGGAACACCTTCTACTCCTGGAATCTCCATTCCTGCACCAACCTACGGCACTAGAGTACAGTACCTTAGTAGACCATGTTATTTTAATATTCAAGATAGTCATCTTAAATGAAAGGGCAGGACTGCTTTTATCACCATTCTCAAGTCTGGAGGCTGAGACAGAGAAAGACTGGGGAAAGAGCTACAATGATATCTAAGAATCTAATGCTCACTGAAAATCAGTCAGAACCAGACTTCATTAAATATCTTTGAATAAGGGCCCAACCAGCTTGCCTAAGACAATACAGTTCTTGTTCTGCAATAAAGAATAAAATCTGTGATTCCAAAGGATTACAGAAGTGTTTTAACCACAGCCTTATCCTTACTTGGGGCAGGATAATGAGCTGCATCGCCTTTTGAGTTCCCTTCCAGACAGATTACTTTTTTCTTTATCATTTTTACTTTTAAACTTCATTATCATAGTCCCACCTGGTTCTCATGTCACAGAAAATTAGTCTTACTTAGTTTGGGCTATTCTGCATGAAACAGAAGGCAACTTCTACTGTCTCCTTTCATCAAAATAAAAAAGCCTGTGGAAGTTCAAATTCAATACTGATTTCAAATATCCTGAGGAGCAGAGCAGCTCAAGGAAATATTCCCACTTGACTCTGTTTGAAGCATACATTGTCTGATCAATTTAATTTGCCAGGCAGATTTCTGCACTCAGCCACCCTGGCTTAGATCCCAGGATATGGAAGGGGGGGGGAAATTAGGGCAATATTAGACACTCTCCCACATATTCACACTCCAGACCTGTCAAGCTCCTATCAGCTAATTCAAAGAACTAAAATTTGGAAATGGGAATGGAAATTAAGTGAAAAATATTCTTGTAGTGAGGATAAAAACAAGCATAGAATGCCACCACAGGCATGGAAAAAAGAACTTAATAAGTGGAATGTTTAATGAATGTAGAAATATTGATTTTGGAATAAACAGATTCCCTCCTCCTCCTACACATGAAATAAGTGTTATTTTGAGCAGTAATGGGCAACCTTCCACATAACGTGAGGTGCCTGGTGGAGGCTTTCAACACTTGCAGATCGAATGGAAACAGTCAGAACAATCCTACATATTTACATGTATTTGTTCCCTGAGGTAAAGGGAAAGCAGATGTTACCCAGGGAGAGCACTGCCAGCTGGGGTGGGAGGGGACTGACCACAGGGTTTGAGGCCTTGGTGGGCTCGGATGGGGCAGTGGGGCTGGTCCTGCTGGGCTCCTGGAGCTGCTCCTTCTGGAGACACAACAGGCTTTACCCTCCTCATGGTCTGTTCTGCTGTGGCCAAACACAGCATCCATGTTCAGCCTGACAAATCTTCCCTGTGCTAGAAACCATCTGCATTTTTTAAGCTATCACCACAACCACAGCCAGTGGGGTTCAGCTCCTTCCAATGCCAAACACTGGCAATTCCTCCATTATTCGTCAGTTCATTGGGTTTTCTGGGCTGTAAGGCTTCAAGCAAGGGCTGTAGCTGTAGGGAAGGACCAGACAAATGCAAAAGCTGCTTCTCAGTATCTATTAGAAACAACCCAGCAAGTCAAAAACCACCCAAAAAGCTTCTTTCCATTAGTGAAGGCAAAGAAGATTGAAAACTGATTATACAGGGATCATAGAATCATAGAGTGGGTTGGATTGGAAGGGACCTTAAAGATCATCTACTTCCAGCCTAGAAGAAGTACTAGAAAAATCCATCCTAACACATTTGTTCACTGCTAGGCTCTGGGGTTTGTGGTCTCCAGGGATGACAGAGGAGATCAGTGACCACATTGCTCAATCAGTCTTTAGTTTTTGTGCCAAAGGTGTGGGTGTGGATCCTATTTATGATCTGCTCACTTGTGGAGGAGGCTGAGACCACCAATCCATTTCACAGGGGCCCATGAACAGCTGCCAGGTGGGGTTGGCCTTCCATCACCAGGTTCAAGCTAAGTCTTTTAGTATCCAACATGCAGAGCATCTTGGATTACCAGTTCCCAGTACTGGGAATGCAGCTTACCTGCCCTAAAAGGGCAGGAAATTTGTAATCACAGAAAGAATTGCACCCCAATTTTGTACAAGTTGTGGGCAGGCAAGTGCTGTGAGGAGGAAGGCTGAGAGAGAAGTAGGTGGAGCAGGAACAGAACAGAGTACATTGGCTTTCTGGTGGGTAACTTGAATTAAAAGACAGCTCTAAGAGAACAGAAATAGGTCTGTGTTACAGAAAAGAATAACTCTGAGAATAGAATAGTTATGTGCTGCTGTCTGACAATTCCAAACACTCCAGAATTTTTTAACACAATCAGAATTCTGACTCCACAGTATCTCTCTGAAAGAATGGCATATTAAAAGGAACATCCCAGAACTGAGCAAACATGGCTTCTAAACTGTCAAGGATTTAGTAGGTGACCCACAGAGGAGAAAGTGGGTGACTGACACATCACTTCTGCCTGCCTTGATCTCCCTACTCTTGAAACCAAAGTGTGCCAGGCTGCACTTTGCAAAGATAGAGCAGCTCTCATTGCAACATGTGCTGTGAGACTGACATACAAAATGTGCCAGATGAGAAACTGAAGAGCTGAGGGTCCCCTGGGCTCAGATTCCGAGGCCTCAATAGCACAGCAGTGGGAAGAATGTTGCAACAACTGAACAAGCCTATTAATATTCCTGCCTGAGTGTATTAATCATCCCATTGTGAAGAAAACAACACTTCACTTTAGAGGAGAAACCACAGGCTTGTCGCATATCACTCATTTGTCTTACCAGTGTTAGCACTCTTTCAATTAGCCTGAATTTTAAAGGGTCTGCTTTCTGTTGTTTTGGTTTGTTTTAGAAGCTTTAAATGAAGAAATCTGGTCCCAAGAAAACTCTGTTGTACCAGGTATTTGCTTTGAGCTGAGTTTCCCTCACTGAGGTTCTTTATATTTCTCCTCCCTGGCAGTGTCAGGGAGCCCAAAAGAACAAGGCTGTGCAGGGGCACAGGCAGGCAGAGACAATGAGTGTGCATGGCCTTTGCCTCTCTGGATGTAAGAATAGGGATCCATTTTTCATATGCTGCAAAGGTGTGTGTGTGGGGGGGGGGTGTTCAAGTGAATCAGAGGGAAGAAATCTGATTTCAGGGTGACCTAGAAGAAAAGGGGGCGGAGAATCAGTTTCTGTCTCTACATACTAAGGAGGAAGGAGATGAAAATACCTTGTTCTTACTTCAGAACATGAGGCATTGTTTGCCCTGATAAATTCATAAAAGGCTGGTGCGGGAGCAGATCCATGACAGTGCATTATTGCAGAGCTTTATCATCTCCACCCCTCAGTGAGTTTTGCAGAAAACCCAGAAATATATGAAAAACCAGGCAAGCTGCTGCAAGGTGAGCAGTCCCTCAGTGCCTGCTCAGGGGCACACTTGTACCCTTCAGTCAGAAGGAACTAACCACCCTCCACCTGGCATTTCCTGCAGTGCAGGGATGTCTCCATAGGCAGTCAGGAGAGATGGGCAGCACTGTGCCACAAGCCACAGCTTTGGTTTGGTTTGGTTTGGTTTGGTTTGGTTTGGTTTGGTTTGGTTTGGTTTGGTTTGAGGAGGTCGCTTCCTTGTTTGGTCTGCCATGCTCTAAGCCCCTCAGAAAATACTCTTAATGATTAAAGATGACACAGTGTGGTGTTCCTGACAGCAGAGTCAAAAACACAAGCAGAAACACTTCCCTACTCAGCCACTTCTTGTGTCTTCTAATTTTCCTACCAGAGACAACCTCAGTGGATGAGCAGGGAGAGAGCCTTGCAGAGAGAATCAGCAGTGGACACTGATAAGAGCCTGATTCCGTTGTCTTGCACCCATGAGTGTTTATTCAGTCCAGGACAAAGCAGACATAAGATACCACAAGGTTTTTACTGTTTCACATTTTGTACTTCCTTCCTCTGCAACTACATCTACAACTACAGAAAAGACAGAATCATCCATCATTTTGCTCAGACTCTGTCCCCTGCTGTGATCCACTGTATGATGTTAACTCTCACTTACTATTACTTTTTCATCCATCACACTCTCTCCTTGTTTTTCATCCACTCTGGGATCTCAGTGCTGACATTTCCTGTCTTCGAATTTTTGTTATCATCAAATACAGCTTCTGAATCAGAAGTTACATCTCAGGCCCAGACAAGGGATTGCTGCAGCATGGGACAGGATATTTGTTGATTTTTGTCACACAAGTTCGCTCTGCTGAGATTATTTACACTGCATCTGCACCAAACATGCCAGCTATGGACCAGACACCATTTTTTATTGTGGTTTAGGTCCTTTCCATGGCAGGTGAGCAGCACAAGGCCAACCCAAGTGCCTGCCTTTGAGGGAACAGTCTAGAGGAGTAAGCAACACAAACTGCTCTAAGGGCACCATTTGCATTTCAAACAGGCAGCAGCCTCAGATCACTCAAATAAACCCCACGTTATCAGAACTGAGAAACAGAAGATCTTTTTATTACCTATTCCACAGTCACAAACAAATCCCTCCCTTCTTATCCCCACTCCACGTTGTGTGTAGTCCCAGCCTGCACACACCCACACAGACACACACCTTTGATCCCTGCAAGATACAAAAATCTGTTGGACTGCAGCCTCCCTGCTTCCCACTCCCGGCCGCTAAAGCATTCTCCTGCTCCCCGCACAACCCCCTTCCCAATCACAGCCTCCTTTCTCTCCTGCAGAGGGAAGGCATTATCTCCCCAAACCCATCCCAGAGCAGCAGATAAACTCTCCAACCGCAGACTCCTCCACCTTGATGACCCAACATCCAACAGCTGCTTGACCCACCCAACAAATTTTCTTCTCCTTTGTGTCAACAGATGAGCAGTCCCTGTCTGCACACACAGGGCTGTCACACACAGGGACACAGGTGGACCCAGATGGACACACACAGGGACACACACAGGGACACAGACAGACACAGATGGACACACAGGGACACACACACAGGGACACACACAGGGACACAGATGGATACACACAGGGACACACACCTGGATACACACAGGGACACACACAGGGACACAGATAGACACAGATGGACACACAGGGACACACACAGGGACACACACAGGGACACAGATGGACACACAGGGACACACACAGGGACACACAACCTGGATCACAGGGACACACACAGGGACACAGACAGACACAGATGGACACACAGGGACACACACAGGGACACAGATGGATACACAGGAACACACACAGGGACACACACACATGGATACACACACAAACATGTCAGCAGTCCCACAGGCAGCCCCATTTCAGCTGATGGGGTCAGTCAGCATGGCTGTGCTGTGGTCAGTGCCTGTCTCAGCCCAGGTGGCACATTCCAGCTTGCAGAGCACATTGGATCAGAATGCAGGCTATTTTTGGGCACGCAGCTCCCCTCAGCATACAGAGTGTGCTACGAGGTGTCACTCGAACTGAACAAACACAGGAGTGTTTGGGGAATAAGAAAAAGGCTTCCCTCTCCTTCCCTGTGCCTCTGCCCTTCCTTCTCCCCATCAGCACAGAGCATGTGGGGAGACATCACAGACCCAACTTGTCTGAAATTCCCTGGAATAAACGGAGAGCAGCAGACAGTTCTCAGAACTCCATTCCACAGCACTTGTGTGGTCTGCTCTTGTTAGAAAAATTATCTCCCTGAACCCTGCCTCTCTCACTCTCGTCAGCCCTGGATGTCAGAGCCTAGTAGCACTGGCTGACTTGTAATTATTTTTTACTATGCTGCTTTGTCTGCACTAATCCTTTGAAAGTAGCTTTACTGCACATCTGAAATATTATGATGCTATAAAACCTCTGTAATATTTATAAATCCCTTAAGACATCATAAAGAGAGAAAAAAACCTCCCCACAGAGTTCATCTAGCATAATTACATATACATTTCCCTCTGATTAATAAAAAATGATCACTTCCTTATGTAAAGATATTCTTCAGCTTTCTTTCATTAAGGCTATTTTTTTTCTTTCCATTTTAAATCTGATTCATGTGTCCCTGTATAGTAAGGTACCTCAGAAGAAATTTTCCCAAAACAAAAGGCACAATGAAAAGAACCACCACAGAGGATCATCAGTTGAGCTGGGAGCGAGGAGACAGACGAGTCTCTCACTATATTTTCACGTCTCCTAACTTAAGCATTTCATCACAGAATGTCCTGGAATATCTTCAAACATCAATGAGTGTTGGTGTGTCATTGAACTAAACAGGCAGGGAAAAAACCTGATAAATGAAATTTTGGAGAAATAAAAAGAAGGGAAAAAGAAAAGCCAAGACCCAGCACTTGCTCCCCACCCCACAAAAGGGCTGGCTTAGACTTTTGTGAGGCTGATTAAAGGGAAACCTGTAAATCCACAACTCAAGAGGCATAATCAGCACAGAGCACTGCTCCCTTCTGAAACACTGCTGAGGAACACGATTAGTGTGAAACCACTGACACTGCGCTTGTACTGGCTGAAACTGGAACCTGGTTTGTGCAGGGATTTTAGAAAAGGCATTGAATGTGGTTTTGCCCTGCTCAGAACAGCACGTGGATCACATTCATCATCTGCTTAAATGGGATCAAGTTTGAACTAAGCTTTGAGAAAGCTTTTCATATACAACTCCCTCTCTGGTTTTCTCCACAATCAAATATTCCATAGCCCCAGGGAGCCACTGGGCAGCACTGCTCTCAGAACGCCTGAAAAGGACCTGCAAAAAGGAGCAAAATGAACACAGAGAAAATCACCTGCAAATATTTTTTTTCTAATCTTGTTGGAGTCATTCCTCTGAGTTTGCAGGAGACAAAGATCTGCCCAATCTGCCCACGGTTCCTTAGGCAGGAGTTCTTGGCTCCATAGAATCCCATCAAGTGAGGTGGCTGTTGGAGTCCCAGAGCTAAAAGCCAGAGGTGAGCAGGGCAAAGACAAGACACAGAAATTCCTGCAGTGCTTCCTACTTCTCCCCACAGGCACAAAAGCAAGAGACTCACAGTTCCAGAACTATCCCTTTCCCTCAGTGCCCACCACACCACAGCAGACCTTAATTCTATCTCACACCAGCCATGCCAGGCTTTGCTGCCCTGGTGTGTGGGTCTGTGTGGGACAGAGCTGCACAAGCTCTTCCTTTCAGGACATTCATCTGTGTTCCCTGCCTTCCTCCTCTGTTAAATACATGCAGAGGAATCCTTGGGAGTTCCCAGCTCACTCTGTGGGGTGTATCTACATTCTGGATGTGATATGAAGATGAGGTTTCATGGGATGCAGTGTGATCCTTCCTGCTCTGTTTGAATAATTAGAGTCAGAAAGAAATACAGAGAGAAACAGATTTGGGGAAGGATAAAACCTACCATGGTGCTGCTGCTCCTTCCACCCCTTCTCTGCCGACCAGTCAGCCAGCAAACACAATGCCAATTGTCTCTTTATATAGTATCACCAAGGAATAAAAATATGCCTGCTCCAAGTTTAGACAATAGATGTAAGGTTGGAAAAGTGCAGTAACTGGATCCCAATACCATTCCAAGCATCTGTTCCATGCGCAGCTTTTGCTTTCACAGAAATAATGCAGCAGATAAGTAGAGGAGGCAGTTGGGACAGAACTGTACAGCACTCACAGCAAGCTCGAGCTGAAGGGGTTTTCCCATGTGCTGCTAAATAATGAACACAGGGCACACACTGGAAGATTTTAAGTGGACGTGGCATCCTGAAAAAGCAGGAAGGGAAACACACTCCTTGAGAAAACGCTGGGGAAACTAGCAACAAATCCTGGCCACTTCAGTAGCTCCAGAGCCTGGTGCAGGCATTCAGAGCCCCAGCAAATTGTCTGAGGCTCTGCAGAGGTGCATCTGTACCTGGGGGGTGGAAAAACACCACTCTGCAGATGGCAATCAAGTGACTCAGATCAGGTCTCTTTTCCCTGAATCTATAAACCAGCCTGAAGTCCGGGGCTGTATCCCAAGATACAGCAAACTGTTGGAGAGTCATGGACTTCAAAGCATGAAAAGAGAGCAATGTGGTAATGAAGGTGGCAGTGGGAGCAGGAGTAAACAGGAGGCAGCGTAGGAGCCACAAGGGCTGTGTCTCCCAGGGAATGCTCACGGACATTAGTGCACATTCCATCTGATTGGAATTACTGCAATGGGCCAAAACATTAACCAGTATAAGATTGCATCGTTCCGCTGACATGAAATCATGGTTCCTAAAGGTCTGGCCTGTGCCTTGGAGAGTATCTGTACAGGAACATCAGGGCATCAAATACAGCAGAGACAGCAGGTTTTTCAGGAACCTGCGTCTGAAATTTTTCTCTCCATCAGTCACCCCAACCTTGAGTCACAGCAGTGCTTAACCAATTAACTGAACTTTGAGACAGACGTGTGTTTAAGTTTCTGGTTGAACAAGGACCTTGTTCTTTCTCCAGGTCCAACCCCTTGCAGTGGTGCCATCTCTAATCTTGGATCTGACTGCATGCTCTTCAGGGCAAGGACTGCTTTAGCTGTGGTGGGCACCTCAAACACCTACAGGGACAATTAGGTAATAAACAGGCATAACACAGCTCACCTGGCTTTAGTGAAATTGCTGTGGATGCACATTGCAAGTCAGCCTGGTGTTCATTGTTGTGACTTAGTGACATTATACCAATCCCCAGTGTAACAGAGCATAAAGATAAATCCCTCAGTCCCTCTGCCTGCAAGCGCCTGCTGGAGAGCAGCCCCAGGTTTGTGTCCTAGGCTGGGTCTGGAAACCTGAAAAACTCAGAGTGAGGTTTCTGAGGAAAACCCTACAGAATTTCCAAGGTTCATTGTGAGGAAGTTGTATCATGTTCACTGGGTTAGAACCTGATTCATCAATGCTGTTAAGCACCCACTCATCTTTTAGGGAGGAATAGTCCCACTGAAATCCACGGAACAGCTCACAAACCTTCATGTGAGAATATGGTCACTCCTTCTGCAGGATCAGTGCCCTAAACCCAACAATGCAGACAAATGAGCAGCAACTTTGTCACCGGCTCCACTGGACCTTGGATTCCACCCCGTGGATTTTGTGTCCTTTCTTGGAAGAATCCTTATCCTTCCACCCAGCCATTTCATGGTTTTGTCCCAGCAGCTCTGTTAACAGGCCTTTGTATTGTTTTGTTGGGAGTTTTGTTTTCTCTTATCTGGTATACCATCAATCATCATTATTATTATCAATTTGCTCCTTAGTCTTGTAGCTTGATCTGCAGGCATTTTCCAGTAGTGCCTGTATTTTCTGCATTGATCTTTACTTTTCCACAGAATTTCTCTATTAAATGAATCCTTCCAAGCTGTTTTTAAAGGACATGACACATTAGGATAAAACCCACACAATGCTGTATGTTTGTAATGCACATGTCCTGAGAGACCAGAACCTTCTCTGCTTAGTCTGTGAAACAAATCCACAGAGGAATTAAGGGAGACATACATCTTGGCTTTAAAGGTCTGCTTGCTTCTGCAACTGCCTCCAAATTATAGAAAGGCTCCAGACTAGAGAGGGGAGGGAGAGAAGGGGGGGAATAACATAAGGACTGAAAAAGAAAGGCTTGAATTTAATTGCCCTAAAAATTTCAATCATTCAATCTGGTAATTAGAGAGCTGGCTGATTCAGAAAGCAATTTCATTTGGGAAAAAAAAAAAAAAAAAAAAGC